>JAWWLV010000088.1:110316079-110351832 GCA_035041135.1 Platyrinchus mystaceus | reverse complement strand
AAACTATATATAGTTCTACAATGGTTATAAAAATTAGATTATCAGTTGAGAAACATGGGTGCTGGCTGATAGACTTGACTATATCTATTCAGCCAAGAATCCCATGTTTCAACAAACACTACATATTAAAAATTGACTTAGACAACATTTTGGGGAGGGCAGGAGGTGAATACACAGGGATAGGGCAAAGGCAGAAAGCTGTGCACACAACTAATTCTTTTTAGACCTTTTTTCAATGTTTGAATTGCATTATGTACTCTTCAGTCATGACACTCCAGCCATGACTCTTTGCTTGCTGAACATTAAGCCTCTCAGCATTACTGTAAGAACCTTGCTCTAGTCTACATCATCATGGCTAGGCTTTGTGAACAAAAATTTGGGAAATCTACAACAGCTACAAAAAACTACAACAAAAGACCCAACTCTAGTTTTCTCCAAAGTCTAGGGTGTTGATTTTCAAGATTAAGGTTCAGGCTATTACGTGCATAAGAAACAGATGAAGAGTCTGGATCTGAACCCATATTTCTACAGTTACAGAGATGGAGCCAGAAGCCGAGGCTCCTTCTGGGTCCCCAAAGGATTCAAATGATCTATACTTGGAAAGTCCACAGTTTTGGCTATGGTCCTTGCACAGCTATTCTCAGATTATATTTCTTCATTCTTTTCCACAATTTTAGCATCTCTTTCCAAGCAAACCATCCTGTTCTACCTATACAGCCTCCTCCAAGCACTCACAGCTTTGCTATTGCCAAGCTTTCAACTTACAATTCAGATTGTTGCTACTCAACACAGGCCTTTTGTAGAGAAAGTGCAAACCATGATGGGTGGAGCTTACAGCACAGGAATAATCAGGACACTGGCAACTGCAAAACCTGCCATTCAACAGCTAAGGATGAAATAAAATGCCAAAGCAGTGCACAGGGATATGTATCCAAATTGTTCATGAATCCCATGTTCAAAAACATATGTGATCCCTTACTTCCCATTTTCAACTGGAAAAGCAGCAGCTGCAAAACAGACAAAGACATGTGCAGAGACACAAAATACTAAAAGGTTCCTTTACAAAAATGCAGTTTGTAGTAGTTCTCATTTGCCTAAACTTTATTAAAAAAGCAGAGTTTGCATGACAGCTTCAGCATCTGAGGCACTTCCAGGAAAACAAAGAATATATGTTCTCTCCAGTCTGGTTCTGTGTGATGTTAATCCTGATCTAAATAAAGAGAAACTACAGCCATTTAAGCCAAAGAAAAGCAACAGTACTGCTTCAACAGGGCTCTTTCCCCATTCCTTTCAGAGGCAGTAACTCAGGATCTTCCCAGCATATTTGGCTCAAATATGGAACTTAGTTCTGATATGTGAAAAGGGAGCACTACATTACTTCAAAGAAAACCTGTGTCATGAGCAAATATAACTTGATATCGCCTCAGGTTATTTCACTTTCTTCCCAGGTATCAATCACTTAGCTCCCCTTACCTTGACTGAAGGTTTGATTAGAACATCTGACTTCATCTGGACCAATCCATGTGCTTGATGAACAGCTATATTCTGAAATTTCTCTCCTGAGCTGATTTATGCTTAAATATTAAAAACAAACAAAAGAATTATTAAATGGATGAATATAACTTACCTTACTGCCTGTCCAGAATGTGTCTACTAGAAATACATTTAACACAAGAAGCCAGCTTTCCCTTATATTTCCCAATTAAGTTGTTTTGTTAACTAATAAATCTAATTTACTAGATCAGTTTATTAATTATTCTACTAATCTATCCGGTTTATTAATGCTTTTATTCCTCTGCATAAACTTCCTCGTGCCAAAACCCAAAATTCCCCGAAAAAGGAATGACTATAAGCTGCCTAAACGCAGAAAATAGTGAAAATATTACTCAAATGCACAACCTGGCCTTGATCTCTTTGTCCACACAACATTGTAACTCTATAAAACAGGATTATCTGACCAAAAATGGAGCAAACACTTCGGTGGGTAAGCACAGCATTCCAAGCTGACAGATGCATTTGCAGTTAGAAAGCTTTGCACTGGAGACCATCATGGAGAGCTGGAAGGACTTAGAGGTCTCGTCTTTCACAGCAGCACAGGCTATACTCAAACCACACCTAAAAGATGTTTGTGCAACATGTTCTTAAAGTTCTCCTTTGGTAAATACTGGCACCGGTTATTTCAACATTTTGCAACATAGACTGCCAGTTATCATGCTGACCACGACCGGCCTTTCTGTACAGCACTACTATTCCTGGACGCTTTCTCAATCTCTGTCATCTGGAACAATTGAACTCTCCAAGCAGGTATGACTTCCTTCTTCCAGTTTGGAAAGCCTCCAGCATGTTTCGGACATCACCACAACCCAAACAGTAACAATATAAACTCTGTTCCTGGAACAAAGAGCAGGAGATCTGTGGTATTTGACCCACCTGATCCCCTCTCAGAACTACAAGGAAAACTTTAAATGCAGCCAACATCTAGTGCTGGAAAATTTCTTCCAGACCCCAGATTGGCAACAAGAGGGACACAAGATACTTCCCAATCTTGTATTAGCTTTTTACATTATTCCAACACTCAAACAAGAATATATTCCAAATTCATAATAGTCAATAAGAAAATAAAAACCCGATTACTCTGTCCTGCTTTAGAAGTCATGACTGTGTAATTCACTTATATCAAAGACTCAAGTTCTATACATATGTCTTTGCTACCAGTAAAGGATTGCACACACAAAAACCAGCACAACTGAGAAGCAATTTGAAGCTTGCAGCCATGCCAAAATAACAGAGAGAGAAACAGTAGAAGAAGGGTTGTTTTACAATTAAAGTACAAATGGTTGAGCAAGAAGAACAAAGCACAGAGAATGGAGGTGTGGGACACAGGGTTTTGTACTGCTAACTCCTTCTGTTTGAAATCAGTGTATTTAGTAGAGACAGATTTCTCTCTGGTGACAACAGGAGGACTGCACTGCCACACGGCAGGAATACAGTACTGAAACTTGCTGATGGAAGAAGCCCACTGCTTCTTTACCTCCTTCTCTTGCCTTCCCATGACCTCCTAGTCCTCCTTCTCCAAGGAATCCAAGTGCTTCTCCTAGTGCTACAAAACTACTGAAAGCATTGTTCAGTATAAATGTATGAGGATAAGCTACGATAGAAGGAAGGGCTGTCATACTGGCATAGCCACATACAGACCCACCTGGAGCTGCAGGTCTTTTACTATCAAACTACAGTTTAAAAGCAAAACCACACACTTGACTGAGTTGGATCAGTACAAAAGACAAAATTCAGTATCTTACCTTTTTTTTTTTTTGTTATACAATTATTATTGGATCTCTTAACGTAGCATGGGTGCTTATTACTAATCTGTTTGATCTCAAGAGGGTAATGATATTTATCTGCTTCTGGAGCACTGACTATCTCATATTATGCTGAGATGATCCTAACCAAAGTCTTACAACTGCAATCATAATTCCCTTTTTTCATTCCTAAGAACAGGAGAATAGTGAACAAGCTTCTTTTCCACATTTAGTCTTACTTCAAACTTATCAGAAATATCATCACTACTTTCAGCATGTGCATGGCCTTACAAAATCCAGAACAATTTGGTGTTGAATTCCTTTTCAGATCTATCAATTTTCAACAGGATATACTCTTTATAACTTGTAGCTCCACCAAATAATAAATTGGCACTGAGACCATTCAGCCTCTAGGCTGCATCAGCATGACTATTTTTGATTCAGAAACAGACAAAAAAAGCCATGAAATTATCATGGTTTTAGATGTTTTTCCTTCACTGCAAAAATAGCTTTAAAAAATAACATTTTGCAAGCATTTAGTCCTTAAAATAAAAAAGGATGTCAGGGTGAGGAAAAAAGCTCTTCCCACAACAATCCAAACAGGCATAGAGACCAACTCCTGGTACCAAGTGACAAAGTTTGCTTTTATAAAGAATATGTAAATACATAATCTAGCAAATGATACTGAATCAGATATTTCAAGTCAAATAATAGGCTAGAATTGGTGGCTAGCATGGGAAAGCATGTCTGCTTTCTGTATACTTAAATAAGCTGTTCAGAGTCCAGTCACCAATGGCAAGTTATTCAGTATTTACAGTTTGTTTAATTCAACATATAAATGATGCTGCCCCCTTTGAAGGAGGAGTTCATAAATTTTCCAGATTTATGAATTTGTAAAACTACAAGTTGGTAGTGACAACTGTGAAATCAAGCCGTCATTTAACCTTAATCTGAGCAATTCTTTTTCTACTTCCTCTGGATTCCTCACAGGTATTTTTCAAGAAAGATACTTGTACTGCAAGTACAGTATCTGATACTGCAAAACCTGTATCAGATTCAAGGATCTCTTCAACTGTATAACCCACAAAATCCTTAGCCGTTCAGTCACATATTCCCTACATGTTTATTAACACAATATTTGCCATTTTAAGTCTCCAGATTACAGTTTCCGCTGTAGCCCCCGATGGGTTGCCTACTCATGTTCCTATAGAGAGGACTGATTAATCATGTCCCTCAGCCAATAGCAGCCAACTGGAGCTGAGAATAACAAAGGTTTTTCACCAGTTTCCAGTTCCAGATTTCCAGTTCAAGCACAGCCTGTCTCCTACAGGCTAATATACCTAATAAAAGCAAAAACAGGATTCTAAATTGAAAAAGTGCTTGTGTGATATGTACAGCCACGTTTCAGGCTCTTTTCATTTTTTAGCTCCCTTTTGTTTCTTTCTTTCTCTTTTTTTTTCCTTTAATTTGACATGATAGCAAATGCCTCTCACTGGAAAAGTTTAAGTGTGATTAAACGTCAATGATTAAAAGATTAAGTGTGACTTTTGTCTCTACATGAATTCAATTTAAATACTCATCTCTGACACACCTTTGGATATTTTCCATCCCCAATCCTTGTAACAGCTGATTGGAAGAAACAGTTAATAACTGTATTCACGTAGTGATCCTCCCCACTTAACATTTCTGAGTTGTTTCTCATCTGGTAGCTTCTCACACTCATAACAGGATTGCAAGAAAAGAAATATGGTAAATACACTCTAACAGTTATCATACATACCTGCAGGCATGAAAATAAGCAAACAAACCATTGTGAGATGCAGAAACAGACAAAAAAAAAAAAAAAGAAAAAGAAAAGGAAAGTGTCTAAACCCACTATTGCCAGCAGTTACCACAAGGAATCTGTCCTTTTGTCTAGCCCATGTATCCAAAAAGATCAGCATTTGCTCATAAGCAATGAGTAAGGCTAGATTCATTCAGCTTAACTTCAGGGACTCAGCTGTTGCAGCTGGATAACTAGTCTCCAACTCTGTGGCCCTCAGAGACCACCACTACCTCCAGAAGGACTTGCAGCATGTGGAATCCTCTACAAATGACCAGACTCCCCAGCATGCACCATGGCAGGTGGTGGAGACACGGCCAGACAGAGTTCCTTGCAGGCTGCTGGCCCCCAACTGCAACTTGAGCACAGAAAAGGCTCGGGATCTGTGTGTCTTTCATAAAGGACCTGTTTTTCTGGTTGGTACTTAAAATTATGCTGTGTGTCAGAAACGATCCACTGTTTCAATTCAGATTCCTCCCTACTTGTGCAGATTTGAAGTCCCTGGTCAGTATGAACAGCTAAACACTTGTTTCTAACTTGCAAACTTATTACTTCCCTTCTTTCATAAGGAAGATGTTCATAGACATCCTGGCAATGCTAGACAGCTATATAGCCTGAAGCTGATTAGGTGCTACACAGTAGACACACAGACATTGCAATCCGAACGTATGAAGATACTTTGTCAGGTCCTTGTAGTTTTCCACATAGCCATTTTGAAGAAAGCATGAATGAAAACAAAAACATTTTAAATAGAGCACAGCAGAAGGTGTTTTCAATGGCCGCTTTGCATTCACCAAAAGCAAAGGGAATTTTTTCACGAGATGACTGCATTTCAGTGATGCTTATTTTTCAGTATAACATAGTTATATTTCATTAAAAACTATTGTTCATTTTTTTATCTTAATTGAGATTAATTTACATTTCTGTGTAAATGAAGATATGCCCAAAGTTAAAAAAAAAAATTAGAAAAGATTTCAGAAGGCATCTGGAGAAAAATTACTGGAACACACAACCATAGTAATAATATGTTTTCCAAGCACAAAGTTTCATGCACTCTGTGGATCACTATAAAACAGCTCAGATAGCACATTTGTAGAAACCTTTAAGCTGAGATTCAGCTCTGTGCAGTTGTGATGAATTGTCAGACAATCATATCTCAAGCCTTTGTTTCCCTCTATCTCAAAGATTATAAGCTTATGGGCAGAACACATCTACATCAGATAGATGAAACTGGGAGTAGTTCAGCCTTCACAAAGAGCTCAGGTCAGATTTTATTTCTGAAAACTTGACTCTGGGACAGTTCAAACCCAGGTCAATTTTTTGCCAAAGCTTCGAAGCCCAAAGGGAGCTAGAAGGACAGCTAGCCTGGAGCCAGTGGCTACATGTTTAAAGCAGGAGCCTGTCTTCACAGCTAGGTAGAAAAGAAAATAATCCTCTCAAGTATCCTTTTAAAGATTTGACAGCTTATATATTAAGTATATATGCATATATTCTTAAATTGTCCACCCTGCCCATGGAAACACTGAGCTTTTGGAACAGAAGCATTAGTCAACGTGATTTAAAAAAATAGAGAAGAAAGATAGCTCTGCCAGATTCTTGGCAAAACATTATCTACATCGTGATTTCCTCACAGAGAGAAAGGTGATGAACTGAGGAGAAGCAAATACAGGCCAAGGGACAGAAGGGCACTTAGGAAGACAGCTTTGTCTAATCTATGGACTGAAGATTAGATATTCAATTCCAGTCAAAGGAATGGTACTCCGGGTTATGTTGTGGGTGTGGAAGATACCATGATGGGTTCTTTCCAAGTTTAAATGCAAACTGGTTTATACAAGATTATTTTTGGTTAAAGTCACTGTGACATAGTTTCTTTCAGTTGCCTGATTATGTGAGTTTATTAAAAAAAAAAAAAAAAAAAGTATGGTTCTCTCTCAGATCAAACAGTTTCTTTCCTGCCTTTTTCTGCCAAGTTATAATAAAATAAGGACAGTGACCTGAGCAGGATCTTCTAGAGCTAAGAAAAAAGGAAAAACAGTCTGAATAAGAGTTCCTGCTACAAAGTTAAGGTAAAAATGCAGTATTAAAAAAAAAATACAGGATTAAGGCAAAAATATATAAACAGAAGAGCTCTTGTAAGCACTACAACCCTACAAACACATGCTATTCTCCCAGTTTCAGGTATGATCTGGCAAGGTGCTAACAGCCTCATGAACTTTTAGAGTCAGTAAGACACCACTCTTAAACAACATAAAAGAACTCTTAGGAGGTACTTTCTTTATGTCTGACACTAAAGCTTTGCTAGCTGACCTTACATTTAATCCTATAGTGTCTTCTAACATACTGGCTCTTACTGGCTTCTGTTGATGCATGTTTTGGTTTTCATTCCAAAGAGTAATGAGTGTTTTTTTACATGCTTAAGCAGTTCATGCAACATCTTGGTAATGTACCATGAGAAAGCCAAAGCTTTCCCAATAGTAGGGAATTGTCAAACACTGGCTCCAAATTGTTAAAATAAAAATTGTTACAAACCCGACCTCTTGCAAACAGAGGTCCTTTGAAAACCTTGGCTTTTCCACAGGGCTGATGGGAGTCACACGTGAGACTCTGCTCCTCGTCCTGCTGGTTTGAAAACTGGATTTGGTTTAGGATGTCTCTTTGCAGTGTTCAACAGCACAAAGCCATGAACTCATTGCAAGACCTGGGATTAAAGCTGTAGCACAATGCGAGAAGGCTGGTCAGGGGAAAGGCTCTCCCTGGAGCCGAGAAATCCCATTTTTTCTACAGACCTTACTCACTCCTTCAAACATGGAAACAAAAAGCTTGAAGTTCCTCAGCATATCTTGCCTCAGCAGATGCTGAGCCAACACGGCTGCCAGCATCCTGCCGCTAAGAGGAGCTGAAATTCAGCTGTCATCGACAGCACAGGCATGCTTCAGCACAGTCCTTTCACCAGGATCCCTCCTCCTTTTCTTCCTACCCAAGGTCAGATTTCACCTCTGATGTGCCAACAGAGAACCCAATGAGCAGGTTGTTACTCTGAGCAAGGAGCAGGACTAGGCAGAGGAGGAGGAGGTAGACTGCCAGAGCACACACAGAACTCTTCCTGACCCTATGTATGGAGAGGCAAACCAATGGGAAACAGCCTGTGGAGAGCTTGCAGAGCCTTAGCCATGCGCCTGCACCTATGGTTATTTACACTTTTCGCTCCAACAGTTTCCCCTCTCATATTTAAAATACTAATTGTTTTCTTCCCAGTATAATCCACACTGCTGATGCAAGTCAAGATGATTGCCTTTCCCTGAAACTTACATCTTTTTGCTGGCTTGGAGTAGAAGCTGCTAAAGGCATGCCTGGGCTGACAGGAGGAGAGCATCTATACAGCCAACTCACTGGTTTACAATCGAGCAGCCCACTCTCCAAGAGAGAAAGTATACCACAGTATTTATAGAAAACATATGTGAATACATAATACACACTGGCAAGTCTGTCTAAAAGAGGGCAGAAGAAAGGGGCTTCAGTGTGCACCAATTTATCTAAAGATACCTCATCTCAACACTTCAAAAGATCAGAAAACTCTCGAGAAGAACTTCATCAAAAATACTGGAAATAAAGGAAACTTACAACAACCAGGTATTCACTTGAAAAACTTGCAGAGAAGCTCAAATCTGCACAATTTGCTAAAAGTGCAGTAGAAAAGTTGTGAAGGTTTCCTTCCTTCAAATTTAATCATAGGATGGTTTGCACTGAAATGGACCTTCAATATCATCTAATTCCAATACCCCTGCCATGGGCAGGGACACCTTCCACTAAACAAGGTTGCTCAAAGCCCTGTCCAACTTGGCCTTGAACACTTCCAGGGATGGGGACTCCACGACTTCTCTGAGCAACCTGGTCCAGTGCCCTACCAACTTCACAGTAAAGAATTTCTTTCTAATGTCTAATCTAAACCTACTCCCTTTCAGTTTGAAGCAAATCCCACTGTTTTGTTACTACATGCTCCTGTGAAAGTCCCTCTCCAGGCTTCCTGCAGGTTCTCTTTAGGTACTGGAAAGCTACAAGTTTTCCTCAGAGCCTTCTCTTCTCCAGGCTGAACAATCTCAACTCTCTCAGCCCGTCTTTATAGGACTATTAAGTTCATAATGTTCTTCATAACAAAATACTTAAGTTATAACCAAAGTGTAAAATTGAAAAGTATGAAAATGATCAAAATATGGGAGGCCTCTGTGTAAGGCAAAACATATGCAGGTATTCTTCCCAAGAATGCCAAGGCAGTGGAAGGATTAAAAAAAAAGGTTTATTTCAGACGCCAGGACCATTTCTTAATGATGCCATGCAACTGGCCTCCAGAGAAAAAAGGCAATGCCCTGCCTTCTCCTAGGCTTTTTGAATCTTCTCTGTCTTCTCCCCCACCCTCTCTGGCCCAAGCAGTCCTTGTACATGTCTGCAAACACGTTATCTCTGTGCATACCTGGGAGAGAGAGAGCTTGCTCACAGCTTCTCCCTGCGACTTTCTCTGAAATGCAGAAGGAAGGAAAAAAAATTCCAACCCATTTCAGAATGCATTTTGCAGTCTTCCTAAGCAAAACCAGTTCTAGCTTTGCATTAGAAATTCTTCCTAAATTGTACCTATCCCTATATTTTGTCTATACCCTTTTTCTTCCAATGGCGTGACCCTCCCCAGAGCCATACAACACTAAATGGAAACTCCGAAGCTTAGACGTAAAGTGGCCCCATCATGTCTTATCAGGACATTTGAGCCTTCCATACATTGCAAGTAAATGGAAAAGCACACCAACATAACTGCTACATATCCCTAAGCTGATGTAGTATCATCAGAGTGAAAGAGCAGTGGGAGAGCAAATCTACGGGTAAAATAATTCAAGCATGAAAACCAAACTAAAACAAACAAACAAAAAATATCTTCTCTATTCTCATATAACTACCAACATTAAATACATATATGTATTTTGGAAATCTATATGTTTGCTGTACTTTGTTGCCCATTATCAAGTACCAGCAGGTGAGATTCACTTTTCCATCCAGCAATTTATGACCTACCCTCAATAGCCACTGTAAATATTGTAGAATCAAGAGAACCATATTATTTACTTACTAGGAGAAGCACAGTCTCCAACAGCTTGCTTGTTTTCAGAGGGGATAATTTTGGAATTAAATTAAAGGACTGCATATGTAGAATATTAACCTCTATATTTAGGGAAATAAAGAAAGCTCCTAGAAGACCTCCAAACACACCAAGGAGGATGGTCAGAATGAAGGCCAAGATGTTCATGTCCAGTAAGTTCTTAACCTGAGTCAAAGAAAGGAGAAAAAATGTCCTGAGCATCCTGCCAGTGACATGAACTATTGCACCCTCTCTCACAAAACCTGATACCTCAAAGTAATTTCTACACAGGAAATAAATCTCTCCTTGCGTTTTAGGAAATTCAGCTAATTAATTTGAAGCTGATCTCTTCTTGCACACCTCACGGGAGTGGAAGCAAGCGGGTATACACTGGCACTGGCACACGTGGCAGAAACCTCTGTGATGTACTTCACTTACCACTAGCACTTAGCACTTCAAGTTACATCCAAATAACATGACATGATGGCTTTAATGAACGCTTCAAAAGACTTTGATGAACGCAAGCTTTGCTGAATGTTCACTTATTAAGTCTCAACTTGCAACCATGTGCACTGAGATAATTTAAAAGTAAATTTATTTAAGTAAAACTGTGGAAATTGATTCCAAGTTAGAACAACTTGCAGAACAACAAATCACAAGGACAGAACATAATCTGGCAGCTGTAACAGTAATTGAATTTTCTGCTTGACTCCTCAACAAGCAGCAAGGATGAAAGCAATATCATGTTTTAATTTTATCTTCCAGCCAACAAGAAGGGGTCAACAGGTTGGCGGTAATCTATTAAAAGCTGTGAGGTTATTATTCCCCTAGCCCAGGCTTAGGGTTACACAGCTTTTTGTTATGATTAGGATCTGGACAAAGCAAGAGATCATAAAATGCATAAAAATCTACATGGCAAGAAGCAGGAAGGGCACATGTCAAGGACTGCCTGCAAAAAACCCCCTAAACTGGTACAGGATAGGAGAAACTGTCAGGTGTCAGTCTGCCTTTAACTGCTTCACCTTGAGCTCCTCTTACTATTCAAACTCTTTTTTCTCATTCCTTCTCTTCTTCTTGATCCTTAATCTTATTCTTGGTCTTGCTACAGCTAGACTAGAGTTTAACAAATTCACCAAGTGTCTGTACTAAACACGAGTGGTATTTCCTGAGAGGAAAAATGCCAGGGTCAAAACTCACCCAGGCTTCAAGGGGTGGTTCACAGGGTGCTTCAGAAACCGGGTCTGGAAGAGGGAGAATCCCAGCAGCCATTCCTAGGCACCAGAAGATCGACACCTGCAGGCTACACTCGCAGGGACTACAACAGGACTATAACTATCATATATGGAGGTACTCTGAATACTAAGCAAAACATTAATAATGCTATTTTTAACAATAGCTGTAACGATATCACATGTTTTTCCAAAGGATTTAAAGGGATCTAATGTTTAAGGTGTTGAAATTCTGAGAGAAGTAGCCTAATTTGAAGTAGAAAAAAACCCTGTTTTATTTACTGCAGGATCCACATATTTTGCATTATATTCTTCCTAATTCCAATCCTTCACTAAAACTAAAAATAGACATATGTGATATTATTTTTTTCTCCCTACCTCAATTTTTCAAAAGAAAAGATATACTGAGGTATTTGCTTTAAGGTAATATATGCACATTTCACTGCATGTGTGTGGCAATAAAGGTAAGGTCAAGAGAGCCAGCATGTTCCACATGCTGGGAATGAAAGGTGGCACAGTATACTGTTTATTTTTGTTGTAATATCAACCATAAGCTTTGGCCAGCCATCAAGAAGAAACTGGTACCTACAGAGCAAATTTCACCTTTAGAATTAATCCAATGGTTTAAGTAAAAATAAAGTGAAGTTTCCTGAAAATCTCATGCTCTGGAGTACAATAAATTCCCCTTGTAACATTATCCTAGGTAGAATGAAACTTAAAAAAAAAACCCAACTAGTTTTCTTGAGAAACACAACCCACAAGATTTCAACTCAGAGTTTATCTACTGTAAACTGTGTTTGGTTAATGCCACAAAATATACAAGAAGCAAAATTTCCCCTGAGCCCCATGCCCAAATGTTTCTGGTTATCTGTACCACAATGAGAGCCAAAAACTATTGAACCCTGCCAGAAGTTATGTTGTTAATAATTTTAGCTAACTTTTTCCTCCAACACAGGAGAGAGAATCCACTGCTCTTTTCAGAAAACATCCTGAACTGAGTGTTAAAAGAGCAGTGCTTATTGTAAAATAGCAATTGAAGTGAATCCACTTTCCCCTGGGTGTGCAGCTGTTAATTACAAAACACTTTGGCTTCAGCAATGAATCTGGCTTCAGAATGCCTGCCCTCTTTCCTGCCTACATACTCTCATCTTCCTGCCACAAACTTTTATCTTCTCAGTGTGTAACTGCAGTTGTTTGGGAGCTACACTATGAGTTGGTCCACAAAAAGAATTTGGGCTGAAAACCCCTGTTTTCTCTATTTTCCCCTACTAACCTGGTAGTAAAGCAAATATATCATGGAGCACGCACACAAAAAATATACAAACCAAGGTATAGCTACAGTGGAAAATGTCATAATCTTTTTAGTTTGTGCATTGGTAGAGATATACAAGCCAAAAGATATTCAGAGATAAATGGAAGTGATCAGGTAATCACCATTGGAAAAATTTATATAGTAGCAAAAAGTGGATTAGGATTCAGAATACCAGAGTTTATTTCTAGCTCTCTAATTGATCTCCAAGTCAAATACAAAGAAGCATATTTAGGCAACAAGAAGGGAAGATCACAATACTTGCACATCACTATTGAATACTGCTATCTTGCAATAAAAATGAGTGAAAGACATGATAATAAAAGCAACTACTTTCAGGTGGACATAAGGTAAAATCCAAAGATAAGCTTGTGCCATGTTGGAAGGAATAAAGCAAAGGTAGGTGAGGCTGAAGGTCACCTCCATTTTGCAACCAGGAACAAACAGTGATTACAGTTTTTTAAATGTTTAATCTGGAAGCACCAAGGAACAGGGGCACAGTACAGCACTGTCTGCAGCAATAGCTGAGAGCTCGAGCCAGCCACGGGAGAGGACAGCCTATTTAAGAGCTTCTCTGCCTTTTCCTTTACTTCGAAGCATCCCTCCTCTATCCAGCACCAACACAGGAAGTTATCTTAATAACTAATATGATTGGTTAAAAAGCAAACAGTAGATGCTTTGTGTACTTGTTCGCTATAGTTTAGAACAAACCAACTCTCTGCTGTATTTAAGTGATCACCAGATGTAAAGTGTGAAGACATCCATATCCACTGATCTGATAACTGTACATATCCCAGCCTTTCCCCTTCTCAGTCCCCCTTCCCTGCTTCTCCCCCAACAACAATGCTGAAAGAGACAAGTCTAAACCCCTGCATCTATATCCTCCGACACCCACACAATATGTACCCAAAATAGAATTCTTTTCTCTGCTTCAAAAAATCCCAAATGGCCCCTGCAAACAAACCATAGAGAGAAGAGGACATTATATCCATGGTGAAGGTGGCCATCTAGCAGCAGAATAAGCCTTGCCTGACCAGCCTTATGTCCCAGAGCAAAGCCATTCTTCTCAAGCAAATAAGAGCCCACCAATGGGGACAAGAAATACCGAGGTTATGCCTGCTCCTGCAGCAGCCATAGTGAAACTGCATCTGCAACAGGTAGAAGAGTCAAAATTTGGGTAACAGAGGTAAAAAAAGAGAAACAAAAACCACCACAAACATAATTTCCTCTCAAAGTTGGGTTTATTAAACACCCAATTATTTATTATAGGGTCATTAAAGTGCCTTGCATGTCTACGATATGAGTTCAGACGTGTCTTGACCTCTGCCTTTGACAAAATCTCAACTCTGTAACATCATTTGGGGACCACCATGCCATGACAGTGAGCTAGCTGGACTAGCACCGACCAGCCTGAGGCCAGGAAGACATGCCACTTCACATCCTGGAACAGTGCAGTCATAGGAGTGAAACACTGCAGTGAAAAAAAAAGGTAAGAAAGCTTAGGATACACTGGAGAATAAGAGCACATCCCTGGAACCTGCAGGCTCAATATGCTGCCTCAATTTATAAATGTCTGATAAATCCACAGGGAACATTATACCTTGTCTCCCTCCCTGTAGAGATATGGAGCCCACATATGCCCCAAAGAGTAACAAACTTGTGTTGCTGTAAGCAGCTCAAGGAGCTCAACTGCTGGAGATCTGCACTATGAGCCACTGCCAGTAAAGAAAAAGGAGGAGGAAAAAGAAGGAGAAAAAGAGAAAGGAAAATAATTACATTATTGTAAAAAAAGGCAATAGTGAACAATCTTCCTTTATATATTTATATTATATATTTTCCCATACACAACACAATCTGCTTTCCAAAACACCTATTTTCATACTATTAAAGCAACATCCTGAATCAGAAAAATATTACATTTTTAATGGAGGACAGTGTGCAAAACAGAGGGATTTAGAAAGAGGAAATAAAATTATGCTTGAATTCTTAGAAAAACAGAATCAAGGCCAACCATTGCAGGAGTTACCGGAGTGATGCTGATACATCTAATGTACTAATCAATAGTGCTCAAAAGCTTATACTTATATAAGCTTAAACTTGTATCCTCTGGATACCTGAGACCTCCGGGGTAATTTGTACACGTGCTGAGCACTCAGTACTAGCTGAAGTCAACAAGTACACAAAACACTTGAGCCTACTTTAACACCAAAACATACTAGGGGAGTGGGAGCACGTCATCCTGGCCTTTGTAAAGAGGTCTCAGACTGTGCCTGAGCTGCTCACCAACAACCCTCTCTGTGAAGGGGACATCCATACAACTTGTCTCTCAGGGATGGTTCCTGACTGCAAGCTAATGCTTCTTTCTCATTATACTGTAACTAGATTCTCCACAGAAAAACAAACATTTTCTATACTTTTATGACTGCAATTTCTGATTTCTTCCATGAGTAACATTTTGTTTAACTATCACATAGCAGATCTATTTAAATGACTGATCTTAAAAGTCTTAAGGCAACGGAGATCCCATATCATCCCTTCAGTGCTTTTTGATTTACTTTTAAGCTACAGATAGTTCACAAGTGACTGTTCATTTGAATTCTTTCTATTTCTTTACGAAATTAACACACAGGAGTCTCTTTTTGTATCCTTACTTTAAAAAAATAAACAGCATTGTAGAGGGGTTTATATGTCAATATGACAATAAATACCATCCAGATGACATAAACTGGTTGCAGTTTCTTTTTCTGGAAACTAATCTCATTAATTTCAGTAGAAGTGTTCACAGGAGAGAGTTTACCAGAATTATCTCACAGACACGCATGAGAAGAGCCAGAGTAAAAAAGTGTCACAAACAATTCACTTTTTCAAAACTCGTAAAGTAAAGCAAGGCCCACCCATGCACACTGTGCAATTCCCATCATCTCTTTTTTTCCCGGGACAGCATCATTAATTTAAGGATAAAGTCCATGTGTAAAAATCTTTCATTTTTCTCCCTCCTTATACAACCCAGAAGGCAATGGGGAAAAGAGTCTTCTGTATTAATGTATTAAACAACCTGTGAATTTTGTTTTAATTAAGGACCTTTAAAGTAGTTTAATTAATCAACTTTCTTTTAATTAGAGTGGGTGGCTTTTTCCCTGTTCCAAAATGGCAAACACCAGAAAGGTTTAAAGACTGGAAGTGCAGCATGTCTGTTTCCCTTCGAGATGCAATGGGCTCACTGATGACTCACCAGACACTCGGGGGCACGGAAGGCGGGTGGCAGGGTGGCCCCTGCAGAGCCCCACAGCTCTGCCTAACACTCACTTATCAGCTGAATTCTGAAACCTGGGAGGTGAATGCCAAGGGTGTCCGACTGTAGTTGGCTCAGGGCCACAAGCCAGGAGAGCACTAAAAGTGATGTTCTACAATTGAGGGCACTCTTTGGTAAATCATTGATAAATCAGACACAGTTAAAGGCAGAGGAGGACAGAGCCTTAGCTGGCGTGCAGCAGACCTAGATTGGCTTCAACAGATTTCAACAGGGAATATGCTGAGCATGTCTTTTAAATATGCAAAGTCCTGTTGACATAAAGGAAGAAGCTACTAAAGACTTTCAGGTTCCTGACTCAGAGACTTGAATGTCTCTTTTGCAAGGGGTATTATGATGATAGTCCCTGAAATGCCTTTGAAGAACAGCATGTTAATGTCTGCCCAAATGTGGTGACAGTTCGACTACAGCCTATCACTTCAATCATCTGTTCACAGGTTAATGACCACGGCAGCCAGAACAGCCCTATTGCTAACAAAAGATGTGTAATGATTTAAATATTACAGTGTGTTCCCAGGCAGCACTTCAAACTGCATTTAAATGGGGGGAAAAAAATCCAAACCCTTAGTGAAATGAAAAATCTATTCATTGTATAATCTTGGAAGACTTTTCTACAAGACTTAAATTTGGAGCCTTAACAAATCTCTCAGAGGCTTTTAGCAACTTATGTGTGTTTATGTTTAATAAAAATGGTGGAGGGTTCCAACTAAATTAAATTAAACTAGCTCTTAATTCCTATGTTTTGAAAAGGCATCACGTTGATACTGTGATGACTTTATTCATGGAAATATGATTCAGCTCTTTGGCTCATGCATCACCGTTACCAACCCAGCACAAAGGAAAAAAAGAAATCACAGCTGCAGTCTCTGAGCTCCTGGAGACAAATGTCTGAAAGCAAAGAAAACAAAACAAACGAAAAGGGAGAGCTAAGCCTTGGTAAGCATTGTCTAGAAGGTTTGTGGCCACCGCTGACTAACCACACGCTCCTATTTATGAACATCTGAGTCATCCTCTAGGGTGCTACACCTCTGTGCAAATAAATAAATAAATAAATATAAACCCACTGAGCAACAGAAAATGTGAATGGATGGTCAGGAGAATAGCTTTGGTCAGGGTCGTAAAGAGGGAGAGAACAAACCTCAAGGATAAATACTCTCCAAAACCAAAATGGATCAGAAATAAAACAGTAAAACAGCCAACAAACAATCTACATCCTATTAGCAGAGACCAATTTTACCACCTCTACTCAAGATATGGTTCCAAATAGGTAATAAAGTGCAGCAGGATTCTCCTCTAAATGATGAATAAAGGAAATTATGTCACTTTCCAAAACAAAAAAGCCCAAAATCTGGCTTGCAGTTACCAAGTTTGGTTATACTGCAACACAGTAAATTTTAAGATCTGCTCTGACCTACAGAGCTGGAATGGGCAACTCTCCTCTGCTCCCTCACAAGGTCCAGACCACAACAGGGTGATGGGATTCTCTTCCTTTGTACATAAGAAGGCATAAAAACATTATCCTTCAAAAAGTCAACTTTTCCCCATATAGAAACCTAGTATTAGATTACTGCATGGGCAACAAGCAGCTTCAACCCAACTTGCAACCTGCCACCTGCAGAGCAGCGCCTGGTTCCTGCAGTTGCCCTCAGCTGGCATTGGTGTCTGCTGTGTTTGCAAGCTGGAAACACAGACCCCTGGCTGTCCATCACTGTGTGCCTTGCACAGCCACTTACAGCACTTCTGCAGGTGGCTGTAAAATTATTGCCACCACTGTGTGCAGCCACTTGAGACTGGCTACAGACTTTAGAAAGCTGAGTAGTTATTGTGTGTACAGAAACTCTGTTTTCCTGTTGCTGAATTTCAAGGTAAGTCCAGTAAAACATTCACTTTTTCTCTCACCTATGCTGTTAATTGCCTGTCTATAATTAAATTGAACACAGTAGGATAGTAAATGACAGAAAAGCTCAATGTTTTAGCCTTGCTGCCTCATAAAATACTAAACTGAGCTACATGCAATACTCACATAGCACAGCTAAAGGAACAATCTAAAACCAACAGGAACTTTTATATGGACTGATGGTCTTTGGCTTCGGCCCCTTCCAAACACTGAGTTTTCATGAGTTACACCAGCTGCCACTTATATTTATTTTATAAACACCACATGCTAAGTGTAAATTGCATTGCCACCACCGCTGATTTCACCCCAGACACTTTTATACAAGTTACAGGTGGTGGAATCCAGCTTTAGGCTGAAGTCCAAGAAAGACCTTTCCAATGGGGTTGTATAACTTGGGGGGGTGGAAGGGAAAGGAGGGGGTGTTAAAAAAAATACTGAATCAACCAGTATATGGAGGAGCAAAAGATTCAGTTTATCACAGTGTTATTAATTTGTTGCATAGGAGATCTAACACTCACCAGCACTGAGCCTAAAGAGAGAACCACCAAGGCCAACCCTGACCAAAGCACACATAGCCAGGTCTTGTGGATGTTGGGTGGACAAATAGATTACTACATCAGCACTCACAGACCAGGTCCTGCTTTTCAATCATCTTTTGTTCCATAGATCTCTGCAGGCAGAAGGTGTGTGATAGGGAAAAAATCAAAACAAGCAGCACAGGCTCTTCAGAAGGATGGAGTGAGTAAGGCTAAGGTGAATGATGACTTTCAGAGTCAAGTAATTTTTTTTTCCAGGATTTCTTGCCCATCTCTAAAAACATTATAAAGGATACACTGTTACTCATCAAGACCTTTCTCAGGTCAAAAGCAGAGTTCAAGGACCTTAAGAAGACACACAAGAAAACACTACCACAGAACGATTGCCTGAATGGAGGCTTCTAAGTCTTACATCAGTAATAATCTTCATGAATTTGCAGCTATTATTAGTAGACAGAATATACATGAGTGAGCTCTTTCCTGTTTTATTTTAGCCAAAAGGATATCTCTCATCCTGGGCATTCTAACATTCAAAAAACATGCCTTGTTCATCCTGGGTTTTCGGTTGGTTTGTTTCTTTGTGTTTGGGCTGATCATAGCGGTGCTGTCTCCCTAACTCCTCAACTCCCACATACTTCACTGTGAGACATTGTGGGTACAGGTCAAGAACACCCCTCCATTTCTGAGGTCACAGTGTCATACCCAGACACCGCAGCCTTCCCAGCAGCATCTGCCATCAAGTGTTTTGTAAATGCATTGTGCAGCACAGCCAAACAGCAAAGCAAAGTGCACAAAAAAGAGGTTTGCTCATCCACAGCTGAAGGAGTTATTTAGATGGGAAGATGTTCCAGAGCAGGAATTACGTGTTTGTACTTATGTCAGAGCTCAGCTCCTGTCCCTCTGTATTAGCCTAATACAACAGGACAAATGGTATAACACAATAGGACCAACAGTGTGTGTAACAGTGGTTGTGCTGCCCTGGAGTCAAACTGTCGTTTCTTTCTATATATTCTTTATTTATACTTTAGTGTGTATATATACACACATACTATACATACAAATGCATATATACACATTTGCATGTGTATTTATCCACTGTTTATATATTTTATAAACATACACATAGTTTGTATAGAAAAAAAATCAGGGAAATAATATTCCAAGAGCAATTATATATGCTTTGCCCATGGAAAACCTAAACTTGTTCATTTCTTGAATATTCCCGCTGATACATTCAGCTTCCATCTGCTCCACAGAATAACCCTTCCCTTGCATTTCTGTGAAGTGACTGAGATCTGTTCTTCAGCAGTTGGCAGTAGTATTCCATTTTCTTCATTCCACAGAATATTGGAGGACACATCCACATATCCATTGCACTGGAGAGCCCAAAACTGGACACAGTACTTCAGATGTGGCCTCACCAGTGCTGAAGAGACGCGAAGAATCGCTTCCCTCAACCTGCTGGCAACACTCCTAATGCAGCCCAGGAGGCTGTTGGTACCACAGCCTTGTGGTCTATCAAGCACTGCTTCCTTCCCAGTTTTGCTTTTGCCTACAAGTTTGCTGAGGTGCACCACTACATTGTCCCATCATCCAGGTCATTAGTGAAAACATCCAACAGTATTTGGCCCCAGTACTGACCTCTGGGGCACACCCGAGATGACCAGCCTCCAGATGGACTTTGTGCCACTGATCATAATGCTTTGAGCCCAGGAGTTCTGCCAGCTACACCCATCTCACTGTCCACTTATCTAACCCTTACACCACCAGTTTGTCTGTGATGATATTATGGGAGACAGTGATGAAAGCCTTGCTAAAGTTGTAATGAAAACATCCACTGTTCCAGTCATCTCATTCTAGAAGGTTGCTATCCATTGTAAATCCATTCAGACTACTCCCAAGCACCTTCTTGTCCTTCATACAACTCCCGCTCCTAACTATGGTGTGTCCTTCCTAAAGACCCTTTTATCCAGTGCTACAGAAGTGTCAGCTATCCCACCCCATCTGTGCAGACAAGGAGCTCATCTGCCATGCTCCAGCCTCAGCGAGAGACCCCAAGCACTGCCCAGAGCCACAAATCTGAAGGCCTACGCTCTCCCTCAGCAGCTTGCTCTGGGCTGTAGCCTCTGCTGAGTCAGGGGCAATTTCTCTGCTGGCTGCTGGGGACCCCCAGCAGCTCCTTGCCACTGCTGCTGAGCACAAAATCACTGTCAGCCCAGACCCTGGTCTCCTTCTGCACAAATTGCTGGCTGCATGCTGTGCTTGATGGTCATACAGGGTCCCCCCAAGCACCCACTGACGAGATTCCTGACACTCCCTGGTCAGGATTCAGCTGGAACAAAATCTCAAAGCCCCTTTCTCACAAGAAGCATTTTGGTATTTATACCATCTACCATAGATACCACAAGCCAAGTGCAAATTTTACCACCTGCTTCTCTCTACAGGTGAGAAAAGCAAACAGTCAGGGTCAGTGATGCCTTAACATCTACACTGGTTTTACCCATTCAGTGATTTTTACTATCACCATTCTAATTATCACAGAGACAATGGTATCCATCGAGGACAAATTAATAATTCCACAATATTCTATTACTGAAAATTCAGCTGCCCCAGACACAGAAAGAAATAACATATCTGATACCAGATCCACAGTCACTAAGTACCTTTATGAATCTTAATCCCTTCCCTTGGATATCAACCATATCTAAAGCAGCACATGCCTCTTGCATACAAGGAGAAAGAAGAAGGCCACAGTATTTTAAAGTCTGCTTTCATCAATCTCATAACAAGAACACCCTCAGATATTATACTGTACTGCAGGCTAAGTTGCAGCAAAGGACACTAACATGCGTGTACACAAAGGACTGCAGGGTATCAGATCTCCACACCCACCTAGACTGGCAGCACCTTTGCGTAGCTACAACTGTTGATTTTCTAATAAACAAACACAGAAAATGTCTCTCTTTTTCTTGCTCACCTGCACGTAATTTTCCACCAGGTTCCATTTCAATTTGACGAGAAAGTCAATTACCTGATGAATCAAAAACCCCAGCACCCCCACTGCTTTCCGATTAGCCCCATCAGGAGCCATCGATCCCACTCTGTTCTTGAAACAGGAAAACACAGTTACCTCTCAGACCATAGCACAGGACTATTTGCAATGCTACCTCTCACAAACATGCAAGCTCCATTTTTAGAGCACTTTGATTATTAACCGTGACTTCCTGATCAAGAGGCTGTTCTTGCCAATATTTCTTTTAAAAGTGTACACTCAACAAAGCTCTATCTTCAGGTGAAAGCCATTTTCACTTAGGTAAGGAACATGGTTGGATTTTTTGGTTTTAAAATATATGTAGCAGTGCAGTCTGCTCTCAGATACTGTTTGATGTCATACCAAAATCAATTACGTGACTCAGTAATTCTGTAGAGCACTCTGAATGCATTTCAAAGTAATCCCTGTTTTCAACTGCAAGTAATGCACTGACCACCTATCATGTAAATCTGCAAACCTTTACCTCTAGTTTCTGTCTTTCCTAAACTTCCACTTCTAATAAAAATCGTGCACCAATAATAATGACCAATTTATTTCTAGTATCATCTAGGACTAGAGCAGACCTAATGAGATTCAAACACTATGGTTCCTGCAGATTATACTAAGAGAATTTTTTCTTTACAAAATCCCCCATTAAAATTGAAAAATTAATTACTTTTTAATTTTAATTTTAAAATTAATTGTATTTTTTAAATTAATTGCAATTAACTTCAAGAAAAGTCTCAGTAAGAGACGATTCTCTCAAACCTCTGCAGAGTCTCCTTTTAAGCTGTAAACATTGAGAAGTTAATGATTTAATTTTTTTTTTTTTTGCATATTCAAAAATCTGTGAAGAGCGAAGACATAAGTACTTACAAAAATGCTTTAAATTTCTTGGGCCCCTTCTACATTCAAAATATTTTCCTGTGTACAGAAACAATAAATAACATTTTCTTAATTCCTTCTGCTATTAGGCATCTCCCTGGAGTGTCCAAGTTACACACAGCTTTAGAGGCAACTTAACAGTATTTAAGGTAAGTTTACCTGTATTTTTTTTTGTTGTAGCCACTTTTTATTAAGTTTACTGTGTGAAGGTAAATAATCCAAACTATCAGGTGTTTTCTCTCCTCCTCCTTGCAGTGATAATATGCTAACCTGCCTCTGCTGATGCTGCACTGACTCCCAAAATCCTGAGAATTAATCAAATCGGGTCCACGACCTTTTGCTATTAACACCTCCTCATCACCATTTCCCATGTGCATCCTATGGGAAAAAAGCGATGATATTACAGTGGCCTCCAAGAATCTTTGGGATGCCAACAAGAATTATGTGAGCTCAAGATCAGTCTCCTCCTGAGACTGAGAGAGGGAGGAATGGAAAACCACATGAGGATGTTGTGTAGTAGTTGTGGCGCAGTGATTGGCTGCTTTGTGTTTGGCATTGCCTTGCTGTGGCTGTGGACACAGCACTGTCAAATCAATGAAAACCTGCCTGTGCTGGAGCTCTCTGGTAAAGAACTCATTCTAAGTACAGACTAACCACTGCAGCAAGATTATTGCACCAGCTTCTTGCTGACTGTTCAGAGGACAGGGACATTTAAGCCATAGGGGCTTTGTCTGTTTCAAAGAGATGGTTACTTGCTGTGCTTTGGGCTGTCCATAGCTCTTGATCCACTAATCTAATCACACAATTAAATAAAACAAAATCTAGACTGCAGTGACATTCAGTTAAACCCTGGATTTTCAGTTTGTTGCATAGGCACTCTAAAAAAGTTTATTCTCCAGCACAGTTACCTTTGAATTTACATGTCAAATTTCTTTTTAAATAGACAAACCCCATCTGCTAGACTACCAAATGTACTACAGCTTGGATACTTTACCCAAGGTACTTTGCAAGTTGACAGTTCAATAAGAGCAGAAAAATACTTTATGAATGTCAAGTATTTACTGTAAAGAAAAAACAGGAACATGCTGTGTGTTTGCCACCTCCAAGGCATGGCTTTGGTTACCAAAGACAGAGTAAAAAATGTTTTCTCCACTAACTGGCATTTCAACCAACTTGGAAAGGTCTCATCTCAAATAATCACAGAACCACAGAATGGTTTGAGTTGGAAGCGACCTTAAAGATCATCTAGTCCCCCCCTTCCCCCTGTGCCATGGGCAGGGACACCTTCCACTAGACCAGGTTGCTCAGAGCTCTATCCAACCTGGCCTTGAACACTGCCATGAATAGGGCATCCACACCTTCTCTGGGCAACCTGTTCCAGTGCCTCATCACCCCCCACCGGAAAGAATTTTTTTCTAGTATCTGATCTAACCCCACTCTCTTTCAGTTTGAAGCCGTTTCCCCTTGTAACTTCAAGCCTTTTTAAATATTCTCTCTCCATCTTTCTCGTAGGCTCCCTTCAGGTACTGGAAACCCACAATTAGGTCTCCCCGAAGCCTTCTCTTCTCCAGGCAATGAGGGAACATAAATAGTTCCTGGTTGCCATTTTGTGAGTACTAAATGAAGAGGGAAGAAAAATCTTTACAGAAGCCACGTGCAAATTACCCAAAACCAAGTCTTTTGGACCTACAGTTTTGCAATGCTGAAAATTTCCTTGTGGGCCACTACTCACACTTCTCAAATGTAACAAAACACATCGTGAAGGCAACACTGCCCAGGGCAGGGAAGCACCTCCATGTCAGGATATAGCAATGGCCTAAGTCCAATTTCTTATACCATGACTGGTGGTTTTTTGCCAGCTCAATCAGGCATTTCATTCTAGAGATTTCAAAAATACTATGCAAACTGCAGATCTGGTAACAATCAGTCTGAGAAAAAAGAGAAAGAGTTAAGAAAGAATTGCTCTAGGTGGAAACCAAGGACTTTAGAAAAAACTGTTGCTGGGAACTGTGTGAATGGCTATGAGCAACACTAAATGCATTAGAAAAGTTAATGTTACTTTCCTTAGATATAGGGAAATAAATGTATCTTTGCCACCCATACAGCCACAGAGAAGTTATCTGACAACAGATACACATTATGTGATCAATTAAATCCCTCCAGTCAAAGGTGAACTGAGGAGTACTAGCAGGATTCTGACTGATTATGTACACTTCTTATGTAAAAAGTGATAACTGCTTCACAAACTGCTTCACATAGAAGGTCAGACCTTAGTTTTGGGTTTAAGCACAAAAAATGTTTTGAGATTAGACTGCTAATTTCTGCTTGTACAAAAATTGGGTTTAACTAGTCCTATTCTGAGTTTAAAATGGAGCAAAAAAAAAAGCAGAGCCCAAAAAAGAGAAGCAGGCCCCTCCTGGCTGGGACCCCACCACTGCTTCGTTCAGGGATTCCCAGACTGGCTACCCTGAAGTCTCCATTTAGCCCATTTCTTTATTTCTGGAACATGAGATTTGTGTGATGTCATTTTCTAGTTGTGTTAGATCAAACTGTTACATGTGAATAGATCTGGGTATTACAAAGATTGCAGCATAAACAGAAATACAAAATCCACTGAACAATACAGATGGGGGTAGGGGAGAAACTCTGAAACTAAAGCTACATTTCTAGGGGAAGCAGATGAGGCCAAGTCACACTGCTCACAGATAACACAGATACACCTCATTCCATGTCACGATGATCTCTTACGTAAGCAGGGTGCCTGTTTTTCCTCAAACAGGAATACCATTCCCATCCATAAAAGCATAACTGAGCAGTTGCCTTTGCTGTCCCTCATTGCCAGAAAACCAAATCTGACAACTCCTCTTCCATCCGACAGGAATCCAACTCGGTCTCTGCAGCAGCAGCTCAGCTGTACTGCAAATTCTCACAATCACCCCCTCATGCATTCAAATTTTAAAAACCAAAACGGAGTTAAGAATGTGTTTTCAAACTTTGATCCCTAATTTTTTTTTCCCCATGGACTCCTCTATAGTTCACTTAAACCCATCAGTATAGTCACTTATCCGAAATGTATTCCACAAACCTCTGAGAAGCAGTGCACAAATGGTCAGAGTCCAAAAGCTAGATGGTGAAAAACAAGGAAAGATTTGAGATTGCTGCATCCCAGAGATGCAGAAGTTGACACAACTCTACGAAGGACAGACAAGGCCTTACAAATTACATATACACACAGGGCTTAGTTCATTATTTTACAATGAAACCTGAAGACATTATCAGAATACTTAGATGAAGAAGGCAAATGCAGACTGGGGTTGTAAAAGAATTATGTACCAGAAATTCTTCTGCTTAATTGCCCTGTCAGATTAGATCCCAAAACCTATGCATTTTGGCTGTCACTGTTAAATACACTCCTCCAAAGACTCCCACTACCACCTCCCAGTGCAGAACATGAGTTTTCATCTTTCTTTTGTAAAGTATTTTCAATGGTGTATTATCAGTTCTGTAAAGTCTGCATAAGGATTGTCCTGAATTCTGAAATGTTTTTATCTCCAAACATCACACAAAGATCTTTCTGCTTATTCAAGAGCTTCCACAACTCAAGTTTTGCCACAAAGAGAATTAGAGGCAATGAGGAAAAAAATACCTTCTCAATATTGGAAGATAAAATGCCCCCACCCATGCAAGGAGAGCAGAGCCCGGACTATGACCACATCCCAGGTTTTCCATTAATTTCTGACTTCTGCAAGGCTTACTACCTTAAGTGTTCTTACCTCACTACAGCCTAAGTGGGCACAGCTGCTTTGGAGACAAGGAGGGAAAGGAGGAATATGCATTCATAACTACAAAAAGCTAGTAATACACACTTGTTTGTGTAAATGCTTAAAGGAGTCAAGTTATAAATTGAATTTTACTTAGTTCAGAAAGTTATGAAATACCAATATGGGGAAAAAATCATGCTTTCAAGCTGCAAGAGCCCATTTGGGAAGCCACAGAGCTCCTTGCTCACCTCCCAAGCAGCTGCCATGCAGACCACGGGACTCCTCGCAGAAGGGCAAGGGCAGCGTAAGGAGGATGGACAGACAGCAGCACAGCTCTCTCCTCCTTGGTAAGCCTAAGCAGGCTGAGCTAGACCGCCTCCAGTTAGGACCTGGAAAGCAGCTCCCTTGAAACTAGGAAGAAGAAGGATTGGACTGCTGCTACTTTGTGACCTGGATTACAGGCGAGGTGTGTTGTACAGCAAAAATGCAGCTACCACATGATTATCAGTAGCTGGCCTTTCCAACATAGAGGTTTGGGCCAGCCCAACTAACTCCTCTCACAAACAACCGGGAAGAAGGAACAACACAATTTTATTTGCCTAAATGCTTTGTAAGAGTATGTGCATGCATGCACACACGTGTTCTTTATCCCTTAGAAGACCAGGGTGGAATAACCTCAACCAATATTATGAAAATACAAAATAAGAGTTGCTAAGTTACAGGCCAGAGCAAATAAGAACTACCCACCAACCAGCAGTAGAGGTACAGCATGAATTTAATAACAAAACATTTGCCACTTGTCTTTAAATAGTACAGACATCAGATTCCAACTATTACACATAAAAGCACCTATAACAGAACCCTAATTCTTGCTATGGTTGCACTAAACCCCTCCTACCTGAGCACAAATTACTGGTCACCCCTCTATCTAACTAGCTATATAATGTAATTCCAGCTGTGTAGTGGCAAGCATGTAAAAACAGGCAAATACTTAGTTGGCATCTTAGTTTTAAGCAGACAGACAACCATGTATTTTTTGAACAGTGTCTGGAGTTGTACATGCTTAAATTACATTAATTCTTTCCCTTTCCACTGCCCTCCTGTCTTCAGTTACAGGCTTGTTAGTGCAGCACATGTGATCTGTCCATCTGTCAAGTAAAACAGTGCACCATTTTTGTTGGCTTCTGTTTTAATACTAGAATCAGACAGATATTACAGGATCATACAATCACAAAAATACAGTAGAGCATTAGAGACTGAGAGTTAATGTTGTTCACACTGCATGAATAACACACCGAGTCCAAACAAATCTGAAGGTCAAAGTGAAGAGTATTTGAAATGCAAGGAGAAATAGTTTCTACTCGAAGGAACATGAGCAGTTCAGAATATATTTTTCAACAGACTAAGAACAGGGTGGTAAAATGAAAAGCTTCCAAAGCAGTACTCTATTCACAGTACCCCACTCTGAAGATCAAAACCATTACACTACTAACTGAGGTGACACTCAAAGACTTCAAATAATTAGTGTTTAATGCACAATCTGAATGACAGCTCAAGGAAGCAAATAATTATCATAGTCATTGAACAGAGATATAAAGATATCACCAACTAGAAACGTCATGGCTATAAACTTCCATATTAGTTCAGTATTTCAAAGTTACAGCATTTAAGCAGTGAAAGTATAGTACTAACTAGCATGAGAATTTTGCTATACATGCACTGACTCATACATATGATGCTGACTGTAAGGACAGAGACTTTGAAATGTTTTCTGATAAGGCTGTAACAAATCTAACATATTGACAGGTTGGTAGTATCATGCAATACTGTAGATGTAATCTGCAAATCTTCAGACAGAAAAAAAATGTAAACGTAACAGGAAATGGTTTCAGAAAACACAAACCATGATGACTATGACCATCTCCACGAATCCTCAAACTGTGATGTTGTGGCAAGGAGTTATTTTAGGTTTCTCAGAATCAGACGGTCTCAGAGCTCAAAACACATCAATCAGAGATGAAAAATAATGTTCTCTCACAAAATTGCCATCGAGCAAACAACAAACACTGGAGGAATTTGTCAGCCAGAAAAGGCAGAGGTCAGGGTTGCTGGCAATTCACTTGATACTGTTACAAAAGCAGAGCTCTCAGTATAGACTTTTCTCATTAATAGTATTGACTCTATTAACTGCACACACACATTTAAATCCAAAACTGCTGATCATCAAACACTTAGATTAATGTGGGAACTAAAGAGCCAGCCATCAGCATCACACACTTCCATGCTTTTGGTTTACACTGCTCCTCATGGTGGCAAGTTTTGCCAAAACCCAAGAGAAACAAAGTCATCTCAACCTGCTGTACTTCACCACAATGTTTAACAATTTTAATTGCAGGAATATTCTACCTTAAAAAAGTGAGAGACAAACAGAATTGGGTTATGTCCTGTCAGGCTGACTTGAGTTTCAAATGCTACATCATTTCCCAAAGTCATCCTGTGAAGTTCAACCCTCTCTCCCATATTAACCCAATTTTCACAACGCTGGAAAGATCTGCTAGAAATGCTCTCTTCCATATCTTCATGACAACTTCACAGCACTACTGTTTAAGCTGCTCTCATTGTAATTGAAATAACTTTTATTTCTGTGACAATTGGAAAAACAGAGCAATTTTTTCGTGATCTATTCTCAAGTCAGTAAGACGTGTTTACCAAGTTTCTTCTCTTGATAATTTTTTATCAGTAGAAACCGCAGAGGGAAATCAAACCCTTTTCCCCTCCCCTTCTCATTCCTGCATGCTTAAAAATAATAATAGGATATAATAATAGTAATTAAAACAGCCAATGTGTTAAATCAGCATACCTACACATCTATAACAATCACCAGGGAGCAGAGTAGGAACATGCACAAATCACCTTATAAAAACCTTCTTTGTAGTATGTCTGCACGGCCATTCCTTCAGTACTTCTGATTTAACAAATTCAGAGTTTGGGGGTTTTTTAACCCAAACTCTATAATTTATACATTATAAAACCATGTTTACATTTTACCCATACTGTAGATAATAAAAGCAGAAGGTTGGGATGCTGCTGTTAAGAAATGGTGAAAAGCCATAAATTAGTATAGAAAATATTAATTATATCAAGAGATCCAAAGCATTCTTCCATAAAGTTATCCATTTATACAGTTTGGCACTAGTATAAATAATAAGAGGGGTTTTTATATTTATCCCTATTTTAAAATGGTAAAGACTAAAAAAACTTCATGGAACTGTTTAAATATGGAAATGCTACTTGAGAGTTCACATATGATGTGTATTTTATCGAATGGAATTCACTGTACACTCACAACTTTTCATAAATTGGGCTGAAGGTATACATCCATTTAGTAAAAAAAAGCCAATAACGAAGTCACAAACCACATTAACACTTAGGTAATGTAAAAACCTGGTAATTTAGCCATTGAAATGGAGAAATCATACCTATGGTAGTTGAGAACAGCTAGTGAAAGTTCTTTTGGTTTTGTTTTTTAAAGCAGCATGTTATTTTTGTAATTCCAGCATTACAGGCAATATACCCTTCATACTTTAACCCACAATCAGTTGGGTCTGCAACAGAAAAGGTATAGCACATTTTTTCAGGGAATAAGGCCATCATCAGAACTGGGAACAGACAATGCCATCTCCCACACTTGTTTCAATAGAGAGAGTTAACACAGATGGATTAACAAGTTTTAAAGCTTTCTTTTTAATTTATTATTAAATAAAGACTACAGACATTCATCATGTTCCTCCAATACCTCCCCACCTCAGAAATCCTTCAAGGCTTCAAAAAAGAGTTCCGAACACACTATTTAAAACATATACGAAAAATGTATTTTGTCTCACTGCTTCAGATCTATCTGGAATTTTACACACATAAAAGACCAACAGTAGTTTTAAGTCACCTTTTTCTGGTACAGTAACACATATTCAGACTTGCTTAGTACCAATTTACTCCTCCTCTAGCAGTTGAGACTAGCCACACCAGGGCAATCTGGCTGAGTTTTCAAAAACTAGAGGTCAGTATAAAAACAAGTAGTAGTCAGACATCCTGCTTCTGTCTACTAAATGAGCCCTCTACACCAAAAGATAGCATGAGAGAAGTGTAATAAATATTTTTAGGCCTTGAATTATTGTCCCAGAAGCTACTAAATAGGAAATATGACTCCACAAACTCACCATATAAGTAACCACACAAAACACAAATACGTGTCCAAATTACACAGTTGTTATTATTATAGTTGATCAACTGCCACAAGATGCACTAAAATTTTCCTTTAGGTAATTCCCTATACAATAAAAAACATTTAGGAGGAATGTGCATTATGCATTTACTTCATAATAGTTGAGGGATTCATTCCTGGCTCTGTCTTGCTGTGTGACAAGTGTTCTCAGCTTGCTTTCAGGAAGAGGAGCGCAATCAAGGCTGTTGGTACATTCACACCTTGCAACATTTTCTGTACTTTATTATCCATGAGTAAGGCACATTATTTGTAATGTGGTTATTTCCATAGGCTTGCTCATTGTATCTTAGGGTTTAACAAAGTATGAATCATACCATCTTTGGTTTTTTAATTTTCTTCATAGAAAACATATCCCTCCCTCAAACAACCAAAACATAAAGACTTTGGCAATGCTCCAGAGCACAAAGCTAGTTTAAATCCCAGTCAGTGACCACCAACATGAAAGAAATTATATATTTAGAGCTTTTGCATTTTGTCCCTCAAACAACTGGTGCTCTGCTTTGCAAGATGTACAATTATGGGTTTGAGAAGACAAAAAAAATACACATTTGGTAACAATAGTAAATTCAAATCTTTCCAAAAGAATGTAACACAATTTAAATTCTCATGAGAGGAAAATTAAAATTCTGACGTCTAAGTATGTTACCTAAGAGAAACCACAAGAACAGGAGAAAGCAAATTGCTAAGTAAAGGTTGATCAGACATGGATACCTGTAAAACAATATAACCTTTCTGAAGGAGAGTAAGCAGCAGTGCTTCAGAATCATCTTCAGGTAGTATAAGAGTTTTGAGGATGCTCTCAACTTTATGCAGTAGTCTTCAAGACATTTTAAAATTTCATAATCAATTACACTTAGACTTGTTCCAAGCGTGAGCAAAATGGAAAACCAACACACCTAAAATCACTGCAGGAATATTTTTATAGTCATCCTTGTATTACATACTCCAGTGTCAAAGATCAGGTCAACTCCATCCACCACTGTTTCTTCCTTCTGCAAAATGTATCTGCTTGCAGCTTGATATGCAGATTTTCACCAATACAAATGGTTAGACTGTTACGGGATCAACTTGCACCACATAAAACCAAGCCAACAATGAGCCCTTTTTGATGTTCTGTGAATAAGTCAGTCTCTTTAATTATGTTACCAACCATATAATAATCTATGAGTATTTCTCATTCTCTCAATACCTTATGTTCCCAAAAATTCACATCTCAGAACTGTACTGTTCCATTATTTTAATTGATTAAATATAGATTAGCAGTGTTAGTGTAAGCAAAAAGATTTAATGGCATCAATATCATTCAAATTAAATCAAGGAAGAAAATGCTGCAATGCACGTCAGCCGAACGGTCACAACTGATATGTTATATAAATACAGACAAGAGGTAGCTGGCAGCTCTAAATCCACCAATCCTGGAAATGCCCAAATTGTCTAAAAAGCATAAACTGACAAATATTAAATAAACCTTTCAAAAAAAAAAAAGACCACCTAGTTTATTGCTTTTAAAGGTTCACTGTTTACATCAGAAATAGGCAAAGGCTTATCAAAGAAAGTTAGCTGGCTGTTGATGGCTTTTGATTATATCAATTTTTTCAAAAGTACCACAAAATAAAACTCTGAATGCAAATTGATGACTCTCCCAATGATACATATTCTCATCAAAATGAACAAAGGCTTGCATTCTCCAAGTTGGGGGGGCAGAGAAAGAAGGCATAATATCCAAAAGCATTAACTACTTGCTTATGAGAAATCAGTAACAGAACTAAAACCAGTGTTCCCACCAGACAGAATACATTGAAAAAACAACTGCAGGAGAGGCAGAAAGCATTCTAGCTATGAAAACAGTGGCATCACGGCATATGAATCATGGAATGCACATGAAAATATGATGATCTGTACCACAGGTGTAGTTTTTAGTAAAGCTTCCTGAAGTTTCTTTCTTGTGTGCTTCAGAAAAGGCAAAAGTGGGACAGACAAGAAGAAGAGGCAAGAAACATAAAAGAGGAAAAGATGCAAGAAAGCAAGACTCAAGGCAGGAACTGCAAAAGCAAGACAAAGGACTGAGAAGTAGAACAGACTTCAGCAATGTGGTCTGAAAACTGCTTAGAGGTTAAGGAAGCAGAGTGAAAGTTATGCTCATTTCTCAAAAGAATATGGAGGGGAACTAAAGGGGAGGTGGTAGGCAAGGGGTTTTCTTTGTTTTTGTTTTTGGTTTGGTTTTGTTTGGGATTTTTTTTGAAATAACATATACACACACACACACACACAGAGTGCAAGTTTGTCTAAAGAAGTGATACTACAGATGACAGAACTTACTCCCCTGCAACAAATGGAATTTCTTGACCTCTCAAGTAAACTAAGCATACAAAAGTGATAAGGACAAAAGGTGCATGTAACACCAGCAGCAATATTATGTTTGGCTTTCCACTACTTCTGCAAGTTATTGTACATATATTACATCACTATTATAGAAATGGCACAGCCTCAGACACTTTCCACATTTTATTTACATTTTAAGACTAACTTTAATCTCAATCACATATCCATACATTTCCTTTGTTTCACTAAAACTTAAATGCATGGTTTATTAGAACAAAGACTGTAAACAAATATTTGTCATGTCCGATACATGTAACACAGGAGCTGCTTAACAGAAATTAATCCCCCCATTTTATAAATACAGGTATCAAAACAATCCTGAACATACTTTGTGACACTACTAGTAGTCGGCACCCACACCCTTGCAAAATTAAAACAAGATGAGCAACGGTATTCACTGTACCTGCTACCTTAAAACAAATTTAATTGCAGCTCTTTTACTAAGCAAGATGGATAAAGCATGCCATTTATATTTTGCCTTCTCCAGAGATTATTTTCAGTAACATATATTATTCCACAGCAATCTGACACTTTCTGTCATGCTTTCATCTTGTAAAACCTGAATTCCAATTTTAGGCTATTTCAGGCTTATGCTTAAATGACAGTGCCTCAATAAGAGAAAAAAAATAATTGTGCTGCCTTTTTCTCTCATAGTGCCTGAAAACATATTGGGCATACATATATTATATATTCTTACAAATGTCCAGGTCATGTATACCAGCTGAAATTCATTAATGTGTGGGTGTTTGCATTGTGAGATTTAATCAAGACATTAACATGAGTAGAAGGTTGTTGTTTTAAGACAGAAGTTTGAGAATCAGCTAAAATTAATTATTGTAAGTTTGTCCCTCTGGAGGTTGTGGAAGCTTCATATTTTCTTTGGACATCATTAGACGTCTTAGCTCTTGAAGTACAACTTTAATGCTATATGAATTTTGCCATTTTGCTAACACTGGTATGCTCCGTGCATCCACCTGAAAAAAAGAAGAAAGAAATTTAAGTTATGATGGAACATAAAATCTCTACATAAATAACTGTTGTTGACCTAATTGCTCTAAGAAACATTCTAAGCATTCCCTGATACCTTCTCTGTTGCATAAAGTCCCTGTGTTCATACAATATTTTAAGGAAAACAATCACGTACTTACACACAGATACAGATTCTGCAATGAAATCCATGCAGGTGGACCCTTCCATCTGTGCTGCTACTAATATTAGTGAGAAGGAAAGGAGGGAGGGAGGAGGACATCAGCAACCTGTTCACTGCAAAACTGGAGCTGCTATCTCCTAAAAGTTACGGGGTTTTTTTCAAATTACCCCCAAAAAAGAAACAAGTAATCACCTTCACTATGCTAATTTAAGCACCTGGGTGTTCCTCAGTTCTTTCAAAGAACCTGCCACACAAGAGTCCGCAGAATACTTTTCTAAAAGAACATTTCCCTTGTTTTTTCCTCACTACAAGTATTGTTAGTGATTTATTTCACAACGCTATTACATGGTGCTTCTGACACATCTAGAGTCACTACGTATACTCAGAAATGTCTTGAAATACTGAAATAACTGATCAATAATGCTTGGACATTTCTTAGCTCTTTGCATCCTTCTTACAGTAAGTCATCTTACGGAGCCGTGAAGATTACTGTACATCACTTACCAATTTGAATATGAACTGAAAGGAAAGGACATGGGACTTCTCCTATGCGTTTATAAAACCTGTGGGACAATTTACACAATTATATTATAAGAGGGAGGTTTCCATAGGAAAGTCAGCAACTGAAAGTCATCCTGGGAATTGTTTTGGCAGCAGGTTAAGTCCCGGCCCCTGCACAGAGGAACTTAACAACACAGAGGGATCTACAGTTGTGCAACTGCAAAGCAGGCCCATGGGCAGGAATAGGGCTACTGAATTCCACTGGCAGAGTAGCATGGTCAGCCCACATGGCTATAGAAGTAAGGGAAACCACTGTTTTGTGATTTAGGCAGCATAAAACATCAAGAAGTTTCTTATTCCATCTTAATAAGGGCAAGCTGAAAGAAAAAAACCCTTGTGATCAGAAATAAGAATGTTAACACAGATGTCTTATTTCTAGATTATTCCAAGTGAGGCTGTCTATTTTCAGAACACTGGATGAGACTAAACCCTTCTTGTAGGAGAAAGCTGAGGCCAAGGTTTAACAGTGTGCTGGCCTGGGCAGCAATACTAACTCAAGAAACTTCTGCTCCCTCTCACTAGTCACTTGTTTGTTTAACTGTGCTACTGCCTATCAGCTCAGGTGAACCATGCAATGTATGGGGAGCTACTTTCTGAACTGACAGAACCCACCCAGTTTAAGAAAAACACCTTGTAAAGAAGTCCCTAAGTAGGATCCTTGATCTTGTTCACAGCTCAGTACTAAAAAGCATTTATTTTCACACAAATCATGTTCTGCTCAGAGCCTGGAACCCCTTACAGTTGCTTAAGACAGCATATCATCAAACTAGAGTACGAAAGGCAGACAGATTACTTAATAATTATTGCAAATATTTAATAAATTAGGAAGAAAAATAGCATCAAAAGAAAAGCACCATTATGCAGAAGCATCATGTCATTTTAAAATACACGCGTGTATGAGCTAATACAGAAGGGTTTTGAAAGTTAACACTGGTGAAACCATCACTGTAATTCCTGTACTATTACTACTTTTTTAAAAGGAGTATTTGGTTTAATGTGGTAGATAAGAGTCAAAATGGCTGGAAAGGTAGTTGTTCTGGGACTACAGAAATGAATGTCAATCTTCAGTCTGGCCATTCTGCTTTAACACCATCTTCCTTCTCCTTGCTTCTCTTCAACTTTGCCTTTGTAGGCTCCCTCAGGTCTGTATATCTGCCTCAGTTACTGCACACAGCAG
>JAWWLV010000088.1:110294282-110315979 GCA_035041135.1 Platyrinchus mystaceus | reverse complement strand
CTCCTTGCTTCTCTTCAACTTTGCCTTTGTAGGCTCCCTCAGGTCTGTATATCTGCCTCAGTTACTGCACACAGCAGACTCCTGTTCAATCAATACAATTCTACACAGACTGGAACATAAGAGCGGACCACTTTAAGTTCCTCCTGCTTTTCTTTCTTGACTGGGAATTTGTAACAACAAACTCACAGACTGTAAACTCTGTTTTAACATTGTTATGGTTGTTTTCTGACTAAAGACTGCTGCAACATGACATTTTCCTTGCTATTTATCTCAAGTCTCTTTTCTGCAAGTCGCTAACTTCTTTTATAACATCTTGCAGCAGTGAAGATTTTGGCTCAGGTTCTGTTTTCTCTGTTGCAAATTGATTTCCAAGTTGGTGCACAATAAACTCACGTTATGAAGAACAATGTGAAGACATTTAAAAGAATAACACAAACTGTATTCAAATCACAGAAAAGCATTAGATAATATTCAAATACATGCCCTGGGAAACAGAGGGAGACAGTACAAAGTTACATAAAAGCTGATGGAGCTGCAAACTGCAATCTGAAGACTATTTTATCCTGGAGGTAGACCACTCTGAAACCTTAAACAATAGCAGGAGAAGAAATCTGTATAATGCATCATTCTTTTCTAAACAGTTGAAAATGAAATAAACTATTTTACACAATGATGCAAAGTATTGTTTATAATCTTCCAAATATCTTAACTTCAACAAGTAGCAAATTGTAGCAAATGTCTACAATAAACATACTCAAAGCAGTAACTGGACAGCAGCTTACAGAGTTATAGCTGACAGAGTCCCAAGTGATTTTAAAGGAAACAAGTATTTCCAGCTGTAAATGGTATCTAAATGAACAGAATTGATTGCAAGTCCTGCAAGACAGACAGCTGAAGAGCGTTCTCAAAGATGGAAAAATCAGGCAACCTCAAAAGACAATGGAAAATAAACAGCACATCAAAATGCAACCTGTGTTTTATCATTATGGGATACATAAGCCTCCAAGAGAAAAGACCCTACAGCATTATGAACGATAACTTAGTTTTACAACAATAATGACATTAGTACATAAAGGAATTTTGTCCAGCTCTACACAAGTACTTGGATTAGCTTTTCTGATCTTAGTAGTATAATTCTGAATACAAATCCAGCAGCTCCATAGGCAAATTGAAAAGAAAACCACAAAAAACTAACTTGCAGATAAGAAAGACAATTTAACAGGGTGCCTCAGAACACCTAAGTTGTCTTTTGAGATAAAATCCTCCTGAACTAGTCCTTTCCTTTCCTGCACTAAATTTATCAAACAGCGATCGCTGAAGATACGATGTTGATAGAAAAGTTACTTACAAGCAAAACTCCTCTCTCAGAGAATAATCAATCAAAAAGTCAATAAAGTTGGAGCTGTCAGTATTAATAAATTCATTACACACACACACTTTTCATGCAAAGTGTAAGAGGGATTTGTAGGTCAAGAAGGTTGAGAACCACTGCCAACAAGGCAGTATGAGACTACTTTCCTTAGAGCCCCAGTGACTAGCACTTATCCACGTTTCCCCCCCAGCACTCTAACTCAACAGAAATTATCACCCTCTAATCTCAGAGTGGGGGCCCTACTTTTCCTCAGGTGTTAACTGGTACCCATCTCCTGTAAAGCCTACCTTAACAACGCTACAAATGTTTTGAGCATGATCTGATAAGACACACAATTTCAGCTGCCCTTTCTCTCAGTCTCTTTTCTGCAAGTCACCAACATCTTCGTGACATCTATAAGCACTGTGCTCAAAAGCTGGCCACGTGTCAAAAACCAGGGTGCATGCAGAAGCACGGAGAGTCGAACACGTCTGAAGATGAAAGCCTGCCATTCATTCAAAGAATGCAGCAAATGACTTGTGATCTATTAAATGAAAGATGACCAGAAAGTGGGAGAACAGCTTGAAAGAAACAAGAAGAAACTATCAGGAAGCAGCAACGTGAACTGTTCCAGGATGCTGAACCCTGTTTATCTCACAGTTTCTCTAATGAGCACAAAGGCCAAAAAAAAGGTAAAATGCAAGACACTGGGACAACAGGCACATTAAAGATTATGTAATGTATGCATTTTAGATTCATTACTTATGAAAACTTTTCATTAAAAATATTATTTAGTCCTATTTTAAATCCATTTTTTAAAAAAAGTTATGCATTTGCATAGCAAATCCTTCATATGATACACAAGTTTATAGAACTGGTGAAGAAAAAATAAATGAAGGTTTTGTATAAGGTTTGAACTTATTAAAATCAAATTTTCCTCTAGCGATGACTCAATTTTTACAGTGCTTTTAGAATGACCAGGCAGATCTCCTGTCATGGTATTCACCCTGTCCCTCATCGAGCTGAGGGAGTGTAGACTTCTCCAGACAAAAGCTCAACTGGCTTGGTAAACATGAGCCTTCAGGTAAGCCTGAGATCCTGCTTCCAAAAACCAACACCTACACTCTGAGGCAGGCACAGATGAAGAAAGAAGAGCATGCTTCTCTAACAAGTCAGAGTAATACATGTTACTAGGAAGGGGCACAATACCCACATATTATTAAACATACCAAAAGCTCTGCTGCATTCCAAATTGGCAGTTTCTGATAATGACAACTCAACAAATACATAAACTTAGCAAAAAGCCACAGCTGTGATGAAGGGCATCAGTTGGCAGAGAGCAATTTTGATAAGATCTTCAGGTAGAGCAACACTGTTGGCTACTAAAGTAATTTTAGATTATTTCTGAAGTGTTAGTGCACTGGCTTTGGATGACCAAGCAGAACACTACCATACCTCAAAAGAACCCTTGAGAACCTCTCCCTCCACTACAGTCATTTAGAAACTGAAGTTTCACATTTCAGTTCCATTAATTACAGCAATGCAAGTCCACCTTTCTTTTAGATCTTGCAAATTATTTAAAATCTGAAGTTGGTCTTTGACTCACCTCTTATGTAACCTTAACCCATTTACTCTGCATTCACTAAAGACAAAAGCAGACACAGACAAGTGTGCTATATTATTGCATTTCCTGCTGATATATGTATATACCAGTGTAAATGCAAAACAGGTCACACCTCCTTTCATTGAGCAATGGGGAACCTCAGGCTTACTGGCAGGATTAAAGTACTTAGTGTATAGTTGAGCAACGAAGTTATTTGAGCTGCTGCCGTTGCTCATGTACATGAACTCATCCCATCCTAAGTGCGGGATCAGTGACACTAACTTACTGCAAACTGATCTTTAAAATGAAAGTGATTACCATCTATATCAAAAGATCTTAAGACTGAAGCTCAGAATCACCTTGGATCTGAATAAAGTCAGTATAAAGAAAACAAGAAACCAGTTCATTAAAGGTGAGTTAATACATCCAGACTGAGTCTCATCAGAACCAACTTCCATTTTTAACTAATGGAAATATCTCAAAAAGTTTGTAGTATTCTGTTATAATATCCCCTTTTGTAAGAGTATTACAAAAGAAACACCTACACACAACTTAAACACTAAATGTTTTCCCATTCAAAACTAAAACTTTCATCTTCATTTAAAAGAAAAAACTGTCTCGATACCATAAATAATGCTTATCTCACTGATAAGCCACTAAGAGCCACAAAGATTTGAAGTAGTAGGCCACAAAAATTCAATTTAAAACAATACTTATATTATAAAAATTAAATAAGAAAGCTCTGTACAACATGCATATTCCTCACCTGAGTTTTTCACAGAAATACTTTATAGTATAAATTAAGAACATGGTTGATCTTACCATTTCAACTTACCATTCCATTGGAATTATTTATTCCATTCATATTAATTTTAGTTACAAATCTAACTGTAGGAGGTGCTTCTGGATATTTAGGTCCACACTCTACTTTCAGACTGTATATTCTGTTTTCATAGTTTGTCTAGAAAGCAAAAAGACACACTAATGCACTTTACTGAAAGCTAAATATTACTGATTTTTTAAAAAGCAGAGTAAAGGCGAGAGGAATAAAGATCAAGAAATATGATATAAATATAAATTTGTTAATACTGTGTACCAACTGAAGGTCTTGGATTACTGACTCCACTGTTGTGGTTATATTGATTACTTCTTGATTATGTGTAAATTATATTATCTACTGACTATTCCATACACAAGTTTTAACACAATACAATTCTTTCTTTAATTCCCATTTGCTCTCATCCTTTCTACTCACCAGCATTCTCAAAACTACATTGGAACAGTACAGGGCTGAGAGAAATCAACAATATTTAGGAAAATTACTACTTTCTCCTGTAATAAAATATCTAACACTGCAAAAAAACTGGAAATGGAGAAAGATGAATAATTCAAGATACAACCAATAACAAAATAAAAAAAGGATCTGCAAAAGCAATATATTCTGCAAGTAATTAACACTATGGAAAATACATAAGATGCTTGGTTTACTGGAGGATTTATGAACTTTGGACAATAAAGTGACTGCTAGCTTACAGATGTCATTCCCAAGTGACCAGAGAGCAGATAATTCTAAATGCAAGTATATTTTGAGAAAGTCACATTAAAATTAGATATGGTTCTATCTTTTTTAGTCTGTTCAAGTAGACCATGCCAAGGATCAGTGGCTTTGCTGGTCACTGATGTACATGCCTCTGTGCTCCAAAAAGAATATAAAGCCACTTTCTACACCTGCTTTTCCATTGGCACAACTGATACAGCCAACATGAACCAAAAGCAATAACATGCCTCTGAATTTTCCAGAAGCAGCATCTTTAAGCTGTTCTGCATCAGCCAGCCATCACTCCAAGTAGAAGTATCAACCACGAAGCCAAGTCACCAAATGACAGTCCACTCTGTGGTCAAAGGCAGAGTAGAAATAGGACTACTAAAGCACTTTTGAGAAGGCAAAAAAACTGAGCAGCAAGTGGTTTAGAAAGAAACAAGGCAATACAAAAGGTTTTCTATGATTCTTTCCTGTTACTGTGAGGGTGGTGAGACACTGGAACAGGTTACCCAGGGAGGCTGTGGATGCCTCAATCCTGGCAGTGTTCAAGGCTGGGCTGGATGAGGCCTTGGTGGGATGGGGGAAGGGGAAAGGGAGCTGGGACTGGATGATCTTTAAGGTTCCTTCTAACCCTTAACATTTTGATTCTATGATTAAAAGCTAAAGGCCTAATACAAATCATCTTGTCCTGCTACAGGTAACATAGCTGGTACCACAGCAAGAAAATACAGTAACAAATATTCTCACTATTCACTCGGCTAAAACAATTTACTTCCCCCGAGAGGGATATTTTTCGTTACAGTGGAAACAAGCCAAAATGTATATATACTGCTCACAACTCCAAAAAATTCCAAGTACAGCACTCATTCTCATTCCCTTATTTGTATCCAGGTGGCTTCTCAATTTTGCTGAGTTTATCAAGTCATTGTTTTACTGCGAGCCAAGCATCCCTTGCCAGCTTCCCAAAAAGCCTAAAGCCCCATTTTCTGGGAGTCAGAAAAACATTTCCTTCAATCCAAAACAAATCTTACCCTCCTCCACCCATGCTGGTCACCTTTCAAACGAAGCAAGAAAAAAAACCTGATAAGCAGTTTTTGCACAGCTCTACAGAAGCCACATGTGAGAAGAACTTCATGCTGTGGACAGTATTAATAACTTCCTCTGTGTTTTGCCTTACTGCACCATCTACATAACTCAGCCAATTCAAAACCCCACCCATCTTTTACAAACACTGAAACTGGATATGCAATTCCTCTCAAGATGCCACCACTGCCTTGGGAACTAGTGGCTTCCACTTTCTACAATCAATGCATACTGCCAGTCATTCTATCAGCAAGACTGTAAGTCCCTGATATGGCACAAGATATTACTTGCATGTACTCTTTCTCATACAAAAGATAAAATGACAGAAATACAAACAGACGAAAATTAAAAGCGCGTACCAGGCTTGGCTGAGTTCTTTTATTATTTTTTTTTTAAACATATGGGATCCTATATAATAATCACTCCCTTCAAAGATATGGAGTAGTCTGCCTTAGGTTGAATAAGAAACCAGTCAAAGGCAGTTCTGGAGGCTTTTTGGAGAGTCAGGGACACAATACTTCAGCTAGATCAAATTTGCGAGTTCTTCTCCAAATCCGTAAGACTACAATGTTTCTTCAAAATGTATTCAAACACTGATTCCACAGAAGTTAGTATCCAAAGCAGACAGTCATTATGCTTATATTTTAAATTTGTCCTCTCCTAAATGCACTCAAATCTTAGGAGCTCACAACAATTATTCAAGTGTTCATAACAGTCTGCTGCAAGTTGCAACTAACTGACTTCCAAAAGGAGCCTGAATTACACTGAATCTAACTCTGGAACTCTGTTACTCTGCAAGACATCACCTTCACTGAGGCCGAGTTCTGATCTCTGTTCTTGTCATGGACAGTTGTTTCAACAAGCCCTGCAGCATGGAAGGATACTGTGGTGGTTTTGGCTGGGCCTTCCTTGGTGATCAGTTTGTAACCAAGGAAGTGGTCATGTTCCCAGATTTTTACGTAAACCAGGTATAAATAAGAAGGAAGGAGAGGCCTTTGCTCTCTTCCCTTCTGGCGAGGTTTGGAGGCACCAGATCCCTGTGGCTGGTCCCGTTTCTGTGGAGGAGTGAGGCCTGGTGAGGCCTTGTAGGCCTTGGGAGGCAGAGGGTGCCGGTGGCGGAGTTTGGCACAATTTGTGCTATCTCAAGGAAATTATTAAGGTTTTTCCTTTGGCTAGTCCTTTATACAGCGTGTATACCTGTTTTTCGGTTGGTTTTTGGTTTTGGTTTTTTGTTTGGGTGGGTTTTTTTGTTTGGGTTTTTGTTTGTTTTGTTTTGTTTTATCCCTTTTCCCTTTCCCCCTTTTTTGTTTTCCGGTGTTTGTGTTTTTTATGTGTATATAGTTTTGTAAATTGTATATAAATGTAATATGTGTTAATATATATATATATATATATATATATTGCTTTAGCTCTCTCTTTTATTCTGGTTCTCTTGGTTTTTCTTTTTTCCCTTTGGCTTTGGTTTGGGGGAGGGAGGAGAGCTCTACAGTGGGGGTTTTGGGGACTTGGCAGGGAGCCAACACTAAACCACCACAGATACACACAAGATAGTAACCTTGTGCTAGCAGTGAAAGACATATGCTAACTCAGGACTACTTAAATATACTCATTGAGAAGTCTCATTTACACACTGAACTTTTGTATCATATTGTAACTCATGAGAAAGTGTCCGCATAAGTCAAGTAAAGGTGTCTCCACTTGCATCTGATGAGGCAGATACTCAGATACAAGAGATTATTACTTCTCTTGCAGGTTTTATCAACCTAAATGACATTCTACAGAACTTCAAAGGTCAGAAGGATTTGAGCTTTGTGAATAAACTTTAACTATAAGAGGTAATTAAAAGCCGCTTAGTCTTTAGGCATGATTCACCTGAAATACTGACACTGCTATACTGAAAGACTATTTGATAAAACTTGTAAAAGTTGAAAATACACTGCCGGTTTACTACAAACTTGAAACTACCAGGCACATATGAAAAACTGTGGAAAGGTAGTTACCTGCTTATTGTATTATCACTGTACACTTCTGTGCAGTAATAGTGGAAATGCAGAATGAATATATTCCTAACAGTAAAATAAGCCTCAAATCACAAGTGGCTTTTACAGCCAGCTGCAGAAACAGGAAGCTAGACTGAAAACACCAACATGCCTGAAAGTGAAGAACTCTAACAGGAATATACAGCACTTCTACAATTTCATACATTGAATTTCAACCAATTCCTTTACGGTGTAGGAAAGTAACATATTTTTTTGCATTCTGTATTGCTACAAACTTATTAATTCATCACACTTACCCTCGGTGGCCCAATAATCATTCCTGTCCATCTGGTGAGTGTCATATCTTCATCATCTTCAAGGCCCCAGCTTACTGTACCATCACCTACTCCCTTCTGCCCTTCTTCAAGTTCTTCCAACAAGCGAAAATTACGAGGTACTTTAACTGGAGAAAAGGGGAAAATGTAATTCTGCTCACATTAAGGAAAAAGGAAACAATTTCATTGCTTTTTATTTTATACACTGGCAACTGCTGAATATACTTTTAAAGTCAAACAAATACTGCCTGCATGAGTTCATTTAGCACTCAGACTGCTTTGAAGCAACTAACTGCTTCACTGGAAGGTAGTTACTACCAATTAATACCAATACAAGCCATAAAAGAGAAAATAAGAGAGCTTTCTTTAGTTTGAGATGGCTTAATTCAGATCTTTTTTCCCAAGCACAGTACCATTTAGAAACAGTACATTTCAAAATCAATTCACTGTCAGTCAAATGCTAACTAGCTAGAATCCACATAAAATTGATATGGCAAATCTACTCAAAAAATAATTAAAGAATGCAACATTTAACACAGATTATCTTCATGAATGTAAACTGTAAGAGAAAGATTGAAACATCTTCACTTGATTCATTTTTCAAAACCCCAACAAAACACTTTAATATCTGAAAACAAACTGAAAATCAAGCCTTTTTTAATCTAGTGATTAATATTGCCACTTACCAGAGGAAAAATAATAAGCACAGAAACGTTGATTAAGTTGTTAAAGAGAGATAATGACATATTCACAACAGAATATGAAGATGTGCTGCCTTAAAAGAGAGAAAACTAATATACTCACTTACCGAACTATAATTACTGGATTTGTATTATTATACATGAAAACAGGCAGATATTGATAGGTATTAAACAACTGGATGCTTAATTGCTTTACATCACAGAAGCTAAAATGGTACTTCAGCACTGATGGAGGGAAAAAAGCTAATTAACACTTGTGCATGCAATCATGGAATGCTTTTACTTTCAAATAAAATATGCACAATGATGTAGTAGCCATATTATAATACCATAAGACTCCCATTTTCACATAGTTGCTTACAGCTTGTAATCTTTCTTACAGCTACTTACAGCTGTAGTTCTTTCCATGGTTTTTACTAGAAATCCTTTCTAGTACTGGAAGAATCCAGGTGCTCTATAAAACTAAAACTTGAGCCTGGGCACACACAATGTTGTCAGCAAGTCTGAAGATGATGGGGATCAAAGAAACCATTTTTCATATCCGTTATTCAGTCACTGGGATTTCAGGTTCTACATTTCATTTCTCCCTAGTCTGTATTCCAAACAGTCTCTATTAAAAAAAAACCTAAGACCAAGAGCATACAATATTATTATTTAGTCAATATGCAGGTACATGGACCAGGATAGATACACATACCTTTCAGCAACTATTCAAATAGCTTATCTTGCAAAACTATGATTTCTCTTAAATGGTGTTTAAAACTTTTTTTTTTTTTTTTTTTTTAGTAACACAGACTAGGGAGAGGATCCTAAAATTTTCAGAAACTACTGTGTCCAAGTTCTCCAAATTCCCAGCAGAAAGCATTAAGAGTATATTATCAGGACGGTGCAAGGAAATTAAGTCCTTCACGTATGGCCTCACCTTCCTGCTTTGGTATTGCCACTCATTTGAGCCCATAATGAGCTACTTCTGCTTTCTAACTGAGCAGAAAATTATACATTTTAGTTAGTCTTCTAACAGCTTAACAAACCAGCCCAGCTCATGGAGAGATCTATCAAGTACTAGCATTAAAGTGTGGTCATGGCAGCAGAAACACAGGCAACCTCAATGTAAAAATAAAAGGCACCTCATTTTTACAGATAACAGCTCACATGCTATTACCTGCAAGCACTAGCACAGTACATCAAGGAGCAGATCACTTCTCAATACTTTGACATAGATCCTTTTAAAAGCTTCATTTAAATTCATTTGCCCATTCCTCTGGTCCCATTCTGACTTGTGATTAACGTTATGTCTGTAGCTAATTCAGACCAGAGATAAGAACTGAGAATCATGCTTCTATCACACTATAGAGCACAAAGTTTTTACTTCTGCTCCAGATTCATACATTCTCTAGAGTTGAGTCTGCCAGCATGATAAACTTCTACTAAAATTCTTGTTTTGCATCACATGACTGAATAGCTCCTGATTGGTACGTAGAGTCTCAAAAAATACCCACAAAAACCCCAACCACAAAACCCATGTACTTTAGCATCCAATTATTACTTTAAACTTATCCAATTACCTTAAACTGCTCAGACTGCAGAACTTCTGATTTACAGTTTAGCTCTTTAAAAAGCACATAAAAGATGGTACCAAACAGTTTATTTCTGATCACCTGCTATCACCTTTCAGTACAGCTGAGACGACCCAACTGCTCATTGCCTGGAGGTTCCATGCCTTCTCCCAGAACTCTGCTGTTCTTGCACTAACCAGACTCCTCTATTAGCCAAATTGTCACACTAATTCAGCAAAAAACTGTTTTTCCTTCAGGCAAAAATCAAATCCAACCAGTTAATCAACGGAATTGACTCAGGAAGAAAGATCAACAAATACCAGAGCTGACTGCTGTGTCTCCTCAGTGCAATCCTTTTCAATACCATGGGTGAGGGGATGAAAGAGCTTTTTGTGACAAAAAACCACTAGACTGACTCAGTTGTTCCATAAAATTGTACTCAAAACACCAAACTGCAGGAGATGACACAAGAAAATAAGAACCCCTTATGGCTAACTGACATGTGTTCATCACATTTTTTCCACTACACTATCTGTGCTCAATGGTTCCCCTAATTGCCCAAGGGGAGAAGGGAAGGACTTGGGAAATCTCCAGAGCATCTCTAGAAAATAATTTAGATCTAACTGAAAAGAGACAAACACCTGAGAGCAAGTGCCAGGCTAACATTCTTATCAGTGCTTAAACTAGGTAGTAAAATGCTGTTCTGAAGTTAAAAATAAGAGTAAAACCACCTAGTGTTAAAAAAAAATACACAAAAAACCCCCAATACACACACATATAAAACCCCATCAACAACAACAAAACATACCACCCTAATGAGACTCCAACTCACTAAAAAACTCCCAGAAAAAAGAATCTTAGTTCTCAATATAACTGGACCAAAGATATGTTCAAAAAGTCCTACAACATTTGGGTCAATGGTGCACACACAACTTGCAGTTTTGTCTGCAATCCAGCACTGCATCCAGCACAGCTATTTGCAATGACAGACTAAAGCTCTCTGTGTGAAAATACAGATGGGCTTACCCAGATGAGGAAACAAAAAAAAAAGGCAACACGCCCCTAACTTCCCTTCCCTTTATCTGCAAAGCTCACCTCACGATGGATTTTACTGACAAACAACCTCCTGACCCCAAATTGTCACAGGAACTGTCAAACGACTTTTACCAAATTTTCACAAACAGCTGAAGTAAACATATTTCACTTATACAAACAAAACAACATTCACTCACACTTACATATACCAATGTTTTTTAATGTAAACATTTAATCATCAAACTGGACTATAGAAACTGGTACCCATTAGAACTCCACGAAATTATCAGTTAATGTAATATTTTGGACCAGTAAGAAGAGAATAAAAGCAGAATCAGTAAACAAAGACTTTAATTTAAGCATGAGGGTCTACTTTCATAATTGTGGAGCTACTTCAGCCATTACATTCTAAACCACTAAATTAATAGAAGCAGGAAATATACTATCACAAAGGACAAGTTAGAAAAGAAGTTAGAGCTCTGCTTTTATCCAAAATCTGTATAACCTGGGAAAAAAAAAATCAGGACAAAAAAAAAGGAATCTTTAGTATCCATTAGCAGGGCCAAGAACTTGACCAGGAGCAATAAAGATGAATTGCCTGAATGGACCTGTTCTTGCTAGTATATCAGGCCACAGTTCCACAACTGGTAATGTCACATCACCCATTAGTACAGAGACTTAATCAGCGTCAAGACACAACACACAATCACGCTTATGTCGAATCTGACAGAACACGCTGGATATACCAATCACATTTTTAAACAATTCATATGGACACACACCTTCAAATAGAGCTGACAGTCCAAGCTCCCCACATATCAAATGATTCCTGTGTAACAGGCAGGAATGGGATAACCTACACTCTTCTCCCAGCAGCTTATAAAAGGGAACAATAATCCTCATTATTCATAGATTGGGTCAGAGCCTAAAGTGTGAGGTTTTCTGTTATAACCAAATCCATTTTTTTAGAATAACTGTCTATTACAAAATCCATACCAACATTCAGTTTATCTTAAAATCTCCCTTAGCTCTTGTCTTCAATCCTGAAAGTTACATCGGTACCAGGACCCTTTTACCATAGTTAAATCAGCATACCCTATGCTAACAACACTCCACAACACAGCGATAAAAACAAATCCTAATACAGATCCAAGAGCAAGCTATACCAAGAAATTATATGTTAACACAGCTAGAATACTGTCAGGGATGCTATCCTTCATGATTGAGAGAGCTATCTCAGGAAAAGACTGCAGTATGAACAATTCTGAATATGAGTTAGCTCTTGCCCACTGACTTCCAGCCAACAGAAATTGAAAATGTATATCTAGCTTGGTAACAAAGAGAAAAACTCTCAAACCCCATTTATCAGCTTTGGGCTGGCAGAAAACTAAGTATTTCTTGAGGGCAGGGAAAGAGGGGAAGAATGTCAGCCTTGCAAATCCTAAGCCATAACACTTTATCTCCTGGGGCAGGGAGAGCAAGAAAAAAATCACAAAGAGAAACACAGAGAATAACAGGTTCCTTTCAGCCTCTGAACAATTCATCTTGCTCTGGACAAAACAAAGCAAGAAAATGAAATACTGTACTAACAGCAACACCACACACCCACAAAAAGAACATAAAACCAAAGCCTTAAATAGGCAATACACAAAGAGAGGAAAGAGGGCCCAGACATGTGACATACTAACATATTCTATTCTGGCTGCAAAAGATAATTCTGTGAAAATAAGTTTTTGGAAGACACTCTTCTCTGAAAAAAAAAAAACCTTTATAAAAAACTTGATCTATATTTTTTATTTCATCAGTTACTTCATATACTCTTTTGCCTAATAACGTGTTCTGTGAATACACTAAAAAAAGCTTCTTACTATCAGGAACCTCCTATCAAGAAGTAGTACCAGGTGTACAGTAATGACATTGCAATTATCTTAGGTTGATCACAGTAGTCAGACTCCAAAACCCTGCAATATTTCTAGTAGCTTGCCTATTAACCAAGATGGACATGTGAGTTTTGTCTCCAAAAGAACTCCACTGCTGGCATTAGTAGCAGAATGCAGCAATTCAATAGTGAACTTCGTTGTTGTCGTTGCTGTTGTTTTAAATCAAGTATGTTACTACACACATAGTAAAGCACTGTTTCCAATAACCAAGACAACAACATGGTTCTTGTTCAAGGTAAATAGACATTTCCAATTAAAAGCAATACATTTTTTTCCATTAACTACAAAAACATCCATTCAAAACATTGCTGCTTCACCTGGAATCAACCCAACCATGCACTACAATATACAGTGAACTTGCACTGAAAAGGCTGTCTTTATTATATGAGTTTGATACATCTTGATATTTCTGTTAATTGAAACTACTGATTCCTCAGAATTACAGGTACATCCCACTTCCTTGAACTGCTTTCCAAGAAAGTTTCAATATATTTCAGTAAAACTCAAAGTCATAATCCTGTATATCTGTCGTATTCATAAAGCTGCGCTTACTGTACGCTATTTTTCTCTCCTTTCCTTCAGCAAGTGTGTCCCAAAGCAATGAAATTCAAGCAACAGAATATTCTGCATTAACAGTTTTGAGTTTAAATGAGGAAAGTCTTATACTATGTTATTTTAAATACCTTTGGTAAAACAAAGGTATTTAGCAGCAACATGCAGTCCATGCGCATCAATTGGGATCGTGAATAAGGTACTAATCAAATCTAGCATGTATGGATGAAATATCCATATAATGCAAATATATTTTTTTCCACAAGAACATTCAGATATCATTGATTTTGACACCTAAAACCAATCAGATGCATTTCTACCAATGAAAACAGAAGGACTTTATTAAAGCCACTCAGTACAGACAGATGATATAAAAAGAAAAGTTATTACAGAGACCCTTTTGTGCTACCAAAACTGATCATGGGCAATCCTTCAAAACCAACAGTGATCTTGGATACTTTCTTCTCCATTCTGCTAGTGTTTAAAGTATGCATTATATCAGATCAATTGAACAGTGTCATTAGTGTCTGCAACTGGCAAAGCTGTAAGCAACACCAGTTCAGATCCACAGAATCATGAACACTAACCTAACTGCGCTTACTTGTGGAAGTCTCCTAGGAACAGAAGTTCGAGAAGAAAAACAAGTCTGACATAATCAGATAAAAATTCATCTCCATGTAAAAAGAAATTATTCATCCTAAGAGGAAGGAACAAACAAGACAGCTAATGTGAAGAATTAATAAGAGATGAGTAGCAGGTAAGTTTTCACAGCTCAAGTAAACAGATGTACATCAATGAACACTATAGAGCACACAGGCATTTATTCAATGAGTTCAATGTTCATTGTAATTCAGGGCCAGTTTTGTTGTAACACTGAACATTAGAAAACTGTCATCTTGCAAGAATTAAAGAAATCACCTGTACTCAACGGAGCTGGTAAGAACTGAATGAGCTATTGCACTCCTTTGCAGGACTAAAACATATACATACATATATAAAAAAACATGACTGTGCAGCAGCCCTGCAACTGGTTAACTTCTTTTTCCTTTTATAATATTTGAAATTAAATAAACTGAAAGCAGCCAGGCCGAAAGAACTTCAAGGAAGACGTGTGAGTCTAGGAACCACCGTGAAGTTTAAGTATGCACTTCATCATTTTTTGGGTTTTGTTTTTTTCATACGAAGATAAGTTACTTGCTAAGAAACATTTCCCAGCATGAGCCAAGAAACAGTCACAGCAGAGTAAAAGTTACAGGCCTTCACCTTAAAACCTAATTTTTGGTTAAAGCTAACCAAAGTAATAATCACTTTTAGAATTACATTGGTGATAATTTCTATTTCACTTAAGTGAAATCTTCCATTTGTTAGCATCTTTCTTAACAGAAACAGTCCAGAACTAAAGTTAGGCTGCATGGAAATAACTTTCATAGGTATTTCCTTTATATTTGAGTCTAGACACAGCCACAAACATTCTTATGCCTTATATTGAGAAGGCAGCTAATGAGAAACTATGTTAATACAGTAGAAGTCTCAGTCATTTACTGCAACTCCACATTCACATTCTGGTGGAGGGAGAAAGGGCTGAAGGGGTATAGAGATATTTATTTCTATAGGGTAAGGCAAAAACACTAGTGTTAAAAAAAAAAACAAAAAACCAGTAAAGACAGAGCACAGATTTACAGAATCAGATTTTTTTCACCTTGCTTTCCATTTCATATGCACATTCATAATACTGAGACACTGTTAATTATCTACTAGCAATAATAGTTGAAAATTACAAATTCTAAACAGAACACTTTGCGTTGAGCTGCCAAATACAGAACAGGTCTTCAAAGAAAAACAGAACTTACTTCAACCTGCGCGTTTAGGGGCAGCAAGAATACCAACTCTGAATGAAAAGTCTGTAAGCACAGGTATGGATCTACTACCAGTCAGCTCCCACCTTCATGACTGAGCTCACCTCAGAAGCAACTGGTGGTATCCAGTTATTTACCTTTCACATACATCTTACCAGCTGCACCCACAAAATAAAGAATATAATATAAAATGATGGATGGCCTTACAAGAATGAGGAGACGGTTGGTAACAGCAATTTGCTTTACAAATTTAATTCTTAATTAAAAATTACATTTTTAATTTAATGCTTACATTTAATTAAAAAAGAAGGGTATTTAGGCAGCAGAAAATGATAATAATAAAGCCTTCAATATATGATCAGGATTAAAGTTTATTTAGTCTGGGGGGTGGGAAGGGAGAAATTAATTTCTATAGATCTAGCCATTAGTAGCTGGGTTGTCATAAACACATACCTGATTTACAAACACACGTTAAAATGGCTTAAACCACAAATCTTGATGCTGGAGTAAGAGATCTCAGCATATCAAAACCACAAAGGCAACATCAGTTTATTCAGTGTGTTTTGGTTGCTGTTGGTTTCACACTAAGATTGATGAGACCTCAAACTACACTTCTCCATCAGAGTGATCATTCCAAATGGGCTTAGGAGAAGTTCTGTGCAGGTTTTATTAATTATGGTTTTAAGTGTGAGAAAATATTAGCAAAACAAATAGCTCCATTATTAAGGCATCGTCACCTTACTCTTCCTTCTTATACCTTGCCCGAGTAACCAGAAGGAAGTGAGCTAAGTTCTCCTAGTAACATTGAGTTCTACCAATTCTGTCCCATAATTCATCAATAAGTTACTGACAGCAGCCTTGTAACAGCACTCCTCCTGCGATGGTCAATGTGCTCCAGGAAAAACACATTGTATCTGTTTAGTTTTTCTTCACCTCATGGCCACTCCTCTCTCCCCTCCTTCCCCGCTCCCCCACTGTCACCCCTTTTCCCTTACCTTTCTGAAAAAAGCAGCAGATGGAGATGCAGCTGCCATTAACTACCTGATCCATCAGAGCTGCACTACTCTCTGGCCAGCAACCATGGAGAAGCCAATCTCTTAAAAATTCCAGCAAGTTTTTCCCATTCCCATTTTCCCATCTCTCCTTACCAAGGTTCATGCCTCACTGAAAACCTCCAATCCCCAATTCCAAATGCCCTCTTCACTCTCCTGGTTTTTTATGTAACAATACTCTAAACATCCTAAAGCTGAACAAGGTACAACAGCAAATAAGTGTAGGAGTCATCATTTGCACACCAATGAGCTGATGCACAGAGCTCTTAAGATTGGATATGTGCACACACAGAATATAGTCCAGATCTGAGAGAAACCCCAGCTGAACTCAGCTTTGTTAGCAAGGATGCAACAACTGCTGCTGGCATGGAATGACTAATGGAGCTCATAAAACTTACACTAATGAAGAAGCTCACTCCACTACAGATACAAATGTTGTTAGACTACAAAACAGAAGGCATGAGCAAACTCTTAGCAAAAAAAGAGGGGGGAAAAAACCAAAACCAAACAACCTTCAGAAGTTCCACACAACGCGTTTTAAGTAATTAAAATACATCATCCAAAAAAACTTTGAAAAAAGTTACCACACCAACAGAAAACTATAGTATAAAACCCACTAAACTGGATTGTAGTCCCCAAAGATAATTGGTATAAATTGCTTAAAAGTAATTTTACATGTTTTTTGCTATAAATAAGACCATTGTTAACTTACATACTGCATGTCCAGGGGTGTCTAACTCTAAGAAAAACCGTACAGGTATTAAACAGTTAAATTTAAATAACTCATGAATTGACATCAAGGCTGTTTTGGTGAAGGGTGGAAATGCACAGGCTGACTAAGGTTTAAAAATTAACTCTTTACAGGCAACCACTGAATGAAACACAGATTAGATATTAAATGGTTCAACTATCTTTTCATATGATTTAGTATAAGAAATTATAGATTATGAGAACTGACACATTGTTATGCTTAGCAATTTGAGAATTACTATTTCAATTCTGTACAAAACAATGTAAGGCAGGAAGCCAGTAAACGAGATTTTAAAAAGATATCTGCCACTTCAAAAACCACCTGCAATATTAACTGTGATTTAATAGTCTAAGGAATCAAGATTTTACCAGACAAAAAAATCTTTTCAATTTCTATCTTCAGAAGCTAAAAACTAAACCCCAAACTTGTTTAGTACAAATCACCCCAGTATTAAAAGCACAAAGCTATCTAATGGCAAAAAAGGCTAAAGGAAATGTAAAACAACAAATAGGCTCAATTTTTGAAAGCTTCTCATCTTAAACCTGACACCGTGTTGGCAGTGAGGAAAAGGGATTTAAAATACTTTAAAATCTTTTTAAAAGATTTTTTTAAGCTATCTTTTAAAGTACAACGTCAAAAAAACCTTTTTTTTCAGATAAAGGGGCAGAAGGAGTGGGAGACCAGAGGAACCCAGCAGAGGCCAGTATCTCATGAAACGGCTTTCCCAGGGTCTGCTTTAATAGTTAAGAATATAATGTGTGACCCAGATAACATGAGTAGCATCAGGGATTTAGTTGAGTAAAGCTGTAAAGCTGTCTAAAACAGGTTACAAGTCATTGACTAGCAAATAGTTGTTCTAAGACTCGCATGAAGGTCCTCTCCAACATGACTCAGCACCTACCCACAGTCCAAAATATATAGATCTTTTATCTACGTAAAACTAATAATGTGATCCATTGTTATTGTAAGCTTACACTTACGTATGTAATCAGCAAAGGTACCAATCACCACCTATTTACTACAAAGAACTGCCATTAAATTATTTTCCTGCATTATTTTTGTGAGTCATATTTCATCCTGCTATTTTCTATACGCCATGGCACTCAAAAGTTCAAATTATTTACTGTTTACATGATCACATGTTCCACTTCAGTGAGAAGAAAGAAAATTTACAATTCCTCCTTTGGAAAAGTTATTAGTTATATGAATAAAACTGAATATTTTACTAAGGCTATACTGGTATCATAAATAAAGGACATTACTTTTACAAGTATTGGGCAAAATGTTATGATTTACTCAAGCAAATTGCAAATTCACTTAACCACCCAGTTTAAGAGTAGTTACAAATACAGTGAAAGAAGGTGATTTTTTTCTTTGTGCTGTTTTTGTGTTTTTGTCTACTACAACAATTTTTAAAAAGGGAATACCGAGTCTATCCAGACATTTGACAATTTTTTAAATCTAATTGAAGCGTCTCATCCCCCTGAAATAAAGGATTTAAAACTATGAAGTTTTAAGTGTTGAAAGTTTCACTCATTCCAAAATGCAAACTAGAAAAAAAGTCACACACTTAAATCATCACACATTCTTGAAAAGGCTGTAAAACAGACGCTCATGTTATTCAGAACCAGTCTGACAGCTTCACAGTCAGTAATTCAAAATATTGCTTGAATTATATCTCATTAGTGTATTCCAAATGAAAAATAAAAACATTCTTTTGGGCAGAATAACATATAGCAAAACCCTTCCAAGCACAGCTTCAATCAAGACTACTTTGAATGCTTTCCACACAGCTCCTCCTTGTCTTTCCATGATCTGAGGATTCCCACAGGACAGCTGAGACAGCAAGGCAACAAAACCTAAGTGACAGGAGTAGCTAAACCTGATGTAGTACTTTACATTAAGCTATAGTAAAAAAGAGATAATATAGATAATAATAAAAAATAATAGATAAAAGATATAATAGTGGAGATAAAAGGAGTAGGGGGAGAGAGAGGAGGAAGGGTCTGTCAGCAAAATGAGGCTGAACAGTTTCGCATCATGTATTTAACACTGCCTTTGGAAAAATCTTCCATAAGGCAAAACACAAACACTAGCAAACATTTACGTAATTCAATTCTACCAGTTACTCACAAGACTTGGAAATCTAATTCTTATATGAGAAGCCTTCTCATGCGTGCTTAGATTTATAGTACCGGACCATCTGCCTCCAGCCGCTGAAAGGCATATCTTCCTGAAACTCTGTGTGTTGTACCTTTATCCAGGCTAAAATTTTCCAGGATTGTACAGAAGAGTTTAGATAATGGGCTTCAATACTGCGTCTGATGCCATCCTTGAATTTCAAACAAGCTCTTAAATAAACAGAAGATTACAAAGTAGGCCACCTTTTTATCGCTAAAGTAAGGTGCTTTGCCTGTTGAGCATACTCTTACATAGCTATTGTGGCAGAAAGACATAAGTGGGTTTGTATTTAAAGACAGAGTTATGAAACACCAGGAACAAAGACAGGAAAATGATACAGGCAAAGCTCCGAAAAGAACCAGAGTATCTTGCCTATATATGCCCCAAAGTTGGAAAGAACTGATCGTCTATATATAGTTTAAAAGTCATTTGCAACCTAGACTGTTCTCAACCCAGCTGAAGCACATCAAAATTATTTGTGGCTTGCCAAGATGTTTTTAAGCAGGCAGAACAATCACAGTTGCAACTCCTCGTGCATAGGACAGGATGGAAAAATGCTCCACACAGGGTGCTTGCTGCCTCAGAGAACACAGTGTTTTACTTCTTTTGTTTTGTTTGATTACTTGCAGCTTCAAGAAGTCTGTGCTTACAGAGCTCACATTGTAAATCCACAGAACAAACTTCGAGGACTGTAAAATTCTAAAAATCTCTTAAACAGACTTCTTGAACAGGTTCTGGGTAAATGAACAATGTGGTGGAGGTATAAAAGACAAAAGGGAAGGAAGTAATAGATCTTTGAAGGTAAATCATACTAGATAGAAAATAGACAACTATTTCCTCCACAAGGAAAAAAAAAAAGGAGGAAACGAACATTGAACAGGTCAGAGGAAAAGAGAAGACCACCTGTGCAGAGTTTAACACTCAAGTTTTCTAGATACAAAGCTTAAATGATACCACATCTCCTCCATGGAAAAAATAGTCTTCAAAACATTGCTTCTACATCCCACTTATGTATACATTCCTTTATTACTCCTCTGAATGGCTCTTAATATGTAGGTGTCTCCAAACAGGGTATGGTGTTCCATCAATCTATTCCACCAAGCGCAGAACAGGCAGACATCAGCTTGATTTGGAATGGAGAAGAGTTTCAAAGGATTTAAAAGAAAGTATTGCAAAACCTTATCTCATATTAAGGAATATTTTTCAACAGAGGATTTTAGGGAGGAGGGGGAGGAAAGCTTTCAAAACAAAACAAAACCAACAACAACCACAAACCCCTCAATCATTAGGAAAGACACACTCAGTCCTTGCTTCACAATTCAGGGAGTTAGACTAAATGCACTCAAGACCACTTCAAGCCCTTCAGTTTTAATCTCAGTTTTGCTGTAGTCATGCACACTTAGAACTCCTTCCACCACCACTAAATGTTTGCAAATAGAAGTAAAAACCCAAAGAAAATACGGCACTGACATTGTGCATTGTGCCATTTCTACTCAGGGAATCAATCATCTATAAATTCAAAAGCAAATATATTTTTTCATGGGCAACATAAGTTACACAAAGAAACTGATTTATCCTTAATGATTAGAATAACTGGAAATGAGAAGTATGGATTTTACAGAAAAAATACCTCACTGGGATCTAGCCGTGCACCTTCAAACACATTAAGCACACTTTCAAAAAAGATTGCTTGTGACTACATACTAGAAGTAAATCAGGAATCTCACATGTAATTCTCACTGTAGACCAGCTGATTTTTTTCTTCCCCGAGTGCACAGTTTCAGCAAATCAAGGAGAATTTTCATTAACTCAGCCCTATTTCCCCTCCCCAAAGCTACTGAAGCTCTTGGTTGAAGGGAAAAGAGACAAAAGCTATAGTAGCCCATAGTTACAGCACAGTATTTGACACTGCTACCTTAATTCTCATCTTTTCACACCCAAGTTCTAACCACTTAGTGTCACAATCCCTGCTTTTAGGAAACATTCACATTTTAGATATATAGATACACACATATCCTAGACACATATTATTAAGTGAAGACACATATTATTAAGACACTAATATTAAGTGAAACCCAAATTATGGAAATTCAGAAATTAATTCCGGAATTAACTCCTTTTAATTACGTTTTTTTTATCTGTTTCTTTTTCTCAAGAGATACAGATGTTTAAATGGTAT
>JAWWLV010000088.1:110281094-110294182 GCA_035041135.1 Platyrinchus mystaceus | reverse complement strand
TCCGGAATTAACTCCTTTTAATTACGTTTTTTTTATCTGTTTCTTTTTCTCAAGAGATACAGATGTTTAAATGGTATGCTCCAGTGAATTATGGAACTTGAAACTAGGTCTATTTACATCCTCTGCTTTGTATTTTCAAAGAGATTAACAGAATGTATCTCCAGCTAACTGATATGAAACTGGCTGATTATATCAACAATAGCTGCTCTTTTCTTTTATAAGTTGACTTGTTTTACCAGACCTCCAGCAGTACCCACACAAACAACTAGATCCAGCTTCAAGCAGAAGGCATAGCAATAACAGAAGATCAAACTACAGCTTACAAATATCCATTTCCAGCACGTGCAGTATCTACGTGTAAAATTACTCATTATAGGTGATTTTAGAAAGCAGGTAATATACTTATTTGACAGCAATATAACACTGATACATACAGTGTCTTTATCACACATTAAAGAACAGCTATTTTCAAACTAAATTATCTGCTGTTAAAGGCACATAACTTTTTAATTTTTAATTTTTACTGTTCAAAGAATGGCGAGCCCTGGAAAGGAATTTCTGGGATAAAACTAAGTAAGTTGACCTTACTAAAAGTTTTGCTGTTGAATTCCTTGGGGCTAGAATTTCATTCCTGGACTTCATGCAATCAGAACTTTTTTTTTTTTTCTGAAATAAATAAGAATGAAGTTGAACTTTATAGCAAGAGCAGAATAAAGTCACAGAGCACCTAGAGTTAAGTCTACACCAAAGTTCAGTCTATGGCAAATCATCCCCTTCCCTCCTCCACAGCTTCCTCGCAAGAGCAGTTCTGGGTGAAGTCTTAAAAATCTGAATTTTTGTGTACTGTGTGGAAAGAACAAAACAAACATCCCTCCCACCTCCAATCTATAAGTATACCAATAAAAAGTCACAGTATTTTCTCCACTAGAATAAGCACTTTGGTTTAGAAGCCCTGACTAATTTTCCTAGCAGTTTTGTTGATAATTTTGTCTGCCCACTTCATTTTACCGAAACAAATTAGTTTAATTTAATTTCTTGAACAATGTGTACATGCAGTACTAGCGCTTTATTGTTTGGAGCAGACTCATGTATAAGGAGTTTCCTACATCTCCCACTTTTTATAAACTTTAAGTGGGTCAAAACCAACCCCAGTCGAGTGTACATAGAACATTTTAAAATAACACTTGTAAGACTGTGAAGACCATTTAAAGCAGTAAAACTATCAAAGTTCAGTTAAAAAAATATTTATTCTTATAGAGCTGAAGTACAAAGAAAATAAGACTTTTTCACTGAACAAATTTTTAGTAACGGATATTTTACACCAGCCAGACTGAATGGACTGTGATGCCAAATACCAATAATCAATACACATCAACTAAACCAATTTTGCTTCCTCGTGTATTACAGGAAATTTCAGGCCAGAGCCTATATATCAGTTGAAGTTTTTCAGTGTTGCTCCATATTAAAACTAGTAATAAAACCCTTTTACACTTAAGACACCACGAAAAAAAGGAAAAAAAAAAATTAATAAAATGCAGTAATTCACAGATGAGCAAATACTTAAGTTTCTGTAATATATCCATTCTAGCTCAGTTTATCATAGGCAAAATCTATGATTGTGGACTGCTCATTCACGGAGCTGTAAAAGCTACTCCATGCCCCAAAGTGATGTTACCTTAACAAATTCCACTCTGGAAATCCCACATCCTCAAACTCTTATTACCTAGTGGAGAACACACTCCTACCCCTTAAAAAAAAAATCATCTGCCCAAGTTCTCTTCACAGAACCAACAATAAGGTACCAAGACCAGTTGAAAAATACAGATGTTTCTTCTATATTTTCTTATAGTCTCAATCCCTTAATGATCCAGTGGACCAGCAGAAACAAATAAGGGCCAACATTCAGCCTAGACTGACCACTGAGGTCAATTCATTCCTCTGTCCTGAGCTCTGTCAATCCTACTTATAAAGTCTCAGGGGTGACAGCAGAGGAAATGAGGCCCTGAAGACTTCAGGTTTTAGCACTGGGGGAAAGGTCTTGTATTTCAAGCCTCTCATGAAATGACACTGAAACGGTAAAATTGTGCTTCTTAAACTTCTGCATTTAGTACTTGAAGCAATATTCTTGTCCCTTTCTTTGCCACCACCTCACACAATATTCCGCCAAGCGAATGCTCAGCACGTGTTATCCTGGTTACTGGTATGGGCTTCTGGGATGACTTTCAGCTCTTTGCCCGTACACTTGCCTGCTAGAGACCCTCTGGCTCCAACAGCCCTCTAGGGGAAGAGAGCAAGATGCTCCACTCCTCCTTCCCACCATGCTGCAGTCACCACCTAAGTGAAGTACCTTTGCCCCAAAACACAAGACAGGCCTGACCCCTTTTCTCCTGCATCAAGAGGGGAAAGAGACAATGCTTTATTTTAGATACTGCTATGCCACAGCTTCTATATTCACCCAATGGTACACTGGGACAAACCTTTCATACCGGTCTTTCTTTCCTGCAGCATTTTTACCAAGCTACCGACATCTCCTCCATTCCCCATGCGCTCAGGCGTCATTCCGTCCCTTCCTGCCTCTCGGCAGGTAAAGTCTTCCCTCCCCCGGCACCTCATGACGTTCACTACACAGCCGGGAGCCCTTTCTCCCACCCCTCGTTCCCCAGGCCAGGCTCTCACAAGAATGTCCCTGCCCTAAGGACGGGAGCGACCGGGACCGGGACACAAGTGATTCAGGAGGAATTTCTTCACAGATTAGACATTGGAATGGTCTGCCCAGGGAGGTGGTGGAGTCACCGTCCCTGGAGGTGTTTAAGGAAAGGCTGGACGTGGCACTGACTGCCATGGTCTAGTTGACACGGTGGTGTTCGGTCACAGGTTGAACTCGATGATCTCAGAGGTCTTTTCCAACCTAACTGATCCTGTGATTCTGTGATAACCTGGCCCGGCGCCCCTGCAGCTTTCCTTCTCCCCCTGTCAGAAGAAAACTCCTCCCCACTCGGGTCTCTCCCGTCGGAGGCAGCTCTTCCCCCCCCCCGCCATCCCGGAGAAAGGAGACCCTCCCCACTCCCCCCCGGGCCCTTGCGGGGGCGCGATCCCAGCGCGATCCCAGCGCGGCGCTCCGCCGGGCCCGCCGGCCCCCCCCTCTCACAGACCTGTGGATCCGGCCATCTTGTCCGAGCCCCCCCCAACGCCGCTCCGGGCCCGCACGCCACGCGCGTCACTTCCTCCCGGGGCGGCCTCGTCACTTCCCGCCAGGAAGGACGGGCCGCATCCCCGGAGCGCGGGAGCGCGCGGAGAGGGCGGGGCGCGCGCCCGGCCCGGGACCCGTCCTGGATCTGATCTGCTCCCCACGGGAAGGCGCAGCCGGGACCTTCCTAGGGTTGCTCTCTCGTTTGCGTCCCTCCCGCCAGACCCTGTCTGTACATGTCTCTCTCCGCTCGTCCGCTGCGTCTGTTCCCATGCCGACTGCTACACTGCATCTCTGCCCAGCCACCCGCGCTTCTTCCTCTCAGCCCAGATCCCAGGCCCCAGTAATAACAAATTGAGCGCACAGCGGTGAAGCTTCACTCCCAACTTTGTTCTTTAGCTTGCTCCTAACAAGGCAACTTAGATTCAGAAGGGTCTATGAAGCAAAAAAAAAAAAAAAAAAAAAAGGCAGAAAAGGAAAGAATAGGTGCAAAAAAAATTAAAAACCCACAGAAATACTAAGAGAAATCTATTAAAGAGGTGGCAATTAGATCTAGTTCCTCAGAATGATGTGACAGTTCCAAAGGCAGAAATACTCAACATTTAGTAGCATAAAAACTAGTGGAAAATTAATTCCAGGAATGTCTGGCCATGAAGTCAAATATTTCTTCACCTACAGAAGTCAGCTACAACAAAAAGTTCCAAGGGCCCCAGAGAAGCCAGTGTCCGAGCTCTGCTGCCAGTAGCATCCCACCCGGGAACCACAACCTGGCACTGTGTTTGGGTCCCACAGGCAGATGAGAGAAGGTAGCTCCGCTTGCAGAATGCGGGAAGGGCGGCATCCGAGAGGGCCCTGTTGGAGTTCACACCGACGGGAGGGAAAGGCTCACCAAAGCTACATGCAGGCAAACACACCTGAGACGGGACGCATCCCAAAACCTGTGCCGGGGGTCACTGGAGGGGTCACTGTGGTGAGGAACTCCCAGGAGGGGTCACAGCCCGAGCACAGGGCTGCTGCCAGCAGCGTTTCTCACAAAACAAAGCCTGTCCCTCACACACCTCGCTGTTATTGGCATCCTATTTTATAAATACTCCTAATTCTTTCCTTTTACAGCTTATAAAGAGTCTTAAACTCATTTGCAGATTCTTCTGGTAGAGATCAAAGAACAAGGATGCAAAACATTTTTCCTCCAGCTAAACTGAAACCTCTTCACCAACGAGGACTTGCTCCCATCCTTACACATACCCTGATTCCCTTCATTTTTCCTTTGTTCATTTTAGCCCAAGAACTATGGTTGCTATCTGTGCATACATAAGAATGATAAATCTACAGCAGCTTTTAATTTTTCCATTGATTTCTACTTCCTTTTATTAAGTTACTAGTTTTGACCAGGTTTTTGTAACAGGAATAAGCAGGTGTTTCAATATGTACAACAAAAGAATTATAATTAAGCTTTTCCAGTACACTGAAACTTTTCCTAAAGCTGCATTTCAATGATCTGTGGAGCTTTCTGTTGTCACAACAAGCTGATTGTAGGGATTCTCATGTGTAGCCTATTTCAATATTTTTGTGGAAACAGCAAAGATACTGAAAAAAGTCACAATATTTAAAAAAAAATTCTTCTCTATTGTAACATCATTGTAGAAAAAGTAACCAGGCTGTGCTCCTGCTTGCATTAAGATAAAACCTGTCCACCTCCAAGGTCAGAAAGAAGCACAATGGCCACCCCATGCCTGCATGCTTATTTTTTCAGGGTTAATATTTCTTTTTTAGGCAATTCCGTGCTAACAGTGAACAGCACACCTGTGTCTTCTGACTATAGGACACAGTCTTGCTACCAGATGCAAAAGAGCTATAGAATAGCCTAGCCCACTCTTTCTAATAAACAGCCTGCACAACCAAAATAGAACAAAAGTAATGAGTCTTACAGCACGAATACAAAATTTTGTTCAGTATGCACTAAACTATAATATCAAATTTAAAGTCAACTAATGAATGAAATCATTAACCAAAGACTTACGTACCAATCAAAAAAATTCTCATTTACTTTTCTCAATGATTTGTTGATGTCATTTATTATTACAATAAAATGTCAGTAAGTTTTGTTATTTCATGCAAAGATTGTATTTTTTTTCTCCCTGTAGGCAAGAGAACAAACACAGAATTTTGAAATGAAAAAATGAAACATTTAAAACAACAGTAACTTTTTTTCTACATTACAGTTCTTTCAGGTTTCTTTACACCAGTATATAAGAAATATATTTTGAAACGCTGCTGTCTAGTTTACAATGAAATCAATACTGAAAACACTGGAGAATGCGGGCATCGATCCCGCTACCTCTCGCATGCTAAGCGAGCGCTCTACCATTTGAGCTAATTCCCCTTCTGAAAAAAAAATTCCTTGAGACTTGGAGACACACACTCTAAACTTACCAAAAACCACAACACAACTACATTTGATTATAAATTTGTTGTTTCTTGCTGAGTCATTCTTTCCACTCACCAAAAACTGACTGCAGGTCACAGCTGGAATCATGGGACACATCTTTCAGCAATTACACTACCAGAATAATCTTATTCATCCTTTTATAACACAAGTCTTTGTTATTTTGCTGTTTTCATACAAGAAGCTCTCCAAAACACTGAGTTACTTAAAAGAAACCAAATGTGTCATCGAAAAAAAAAGCCCAACAACTGTTCCAAATTCAACAATGAAACCCATGTTCTTTCCAATTTTCGGGGCACAAACATGTGAAGCCAGGTTCAGGAAACATTTAATGAATGAAAAAAATATATGCTTGATTGAAACAGAGTTTTACAGTCAAAGCTTCTGCGTATGTGTGTGTGCATATATATATATATATATGCACACACACATCTTTTATATAAGAGTACATATAAATATGCACACACACATCCTTTTGGAAGGTGTCTGGTGTCTCTGGGGTGGGAGAGTCAAGTGAAAACAAAACACATCTGTATTTTCCTTATTTATTACCTTATTTTTCTTACTTATTACCTCACCAAATGCACTTCTCTGTAATTAATATGTTACTTTTAACAGCCTTAAAACACTGACTCTTTGAAAAATGAACACACTCGTGTTCGCATGACTTGACACAGAGCATAAAGCCTATATCGTAGGCAGGGAACATGATGATATACACTCCCCCCAAAACTGCACCCACAGCCCCCTGGGGCCTGGCCTCCCCCTCCAGGGAGCCACAGTGCCTCGGCCGCAGGGGCTGCTCCTTGCCCCCAGGGCTTCTGTCGTCACCCTTGCAGCTCACCTCATGAGCCACCCACCCCCAGGGCTTCTTCTCCTTGCATTTGCTTCCCTGGTTCCTCAGAACAGCACTCTCCCCTTCCACAGAGTCTTTCCCTTCTCCCTACAGTCCCCTGTCACCTGCTCTGTTCTCTTCCTTCCCCCAGCCTCCTTGCTGCTGTTTAACAGAATCACACAGAATCAATTAGGCAGGAAAGACCTCTGAGATCATTGAGTCCAACCTATGACTGAGCACCACCATGTCAACTAGACCACAGTACAAAGTGCTATGTCCAGTCATTTCTTGAACACCTCCAGGGATGATGACTCCACCACTTCCCTGAGCTGTCCATTCTAATGTTTAACAGCCCTTTCCAGGAAGAAATTCCTCCTGATGTCCAACCTGAACCTCCTCTGGCACAGCACGAGGCTATGTTGTCTCATCCTGTCTGTAGTTGCATGGGAGAAGAGACCAGACCCCACCTGGCTACAGCTACCTTTTCTTCAAGCTAAATAACTCCAGCTCCCTCAGCCACTCCTCATATGACTTATCCTCCATACCCTTCACCAGCTCTGTTGCCTTTCTCTGGACACACTCCAGGACCTCAGTGTCCTTCTTGTAGTGAGGGGCCCAAAACTGAACGCAGCCCTCGAGGTGCAGCCTCCCAGTGCCAAGTAGAGGGAGACAATTACTGTCTTAGTCCTGCTGGCCACATCTGTTACTGATTAAAAAAAAAAATGCGAAAGCATCTGTAACCACTTCTACATACATGTAGTTGGTCAAACCAGGTGTTTTGAGCTCAACCAAACCCAGGCTGAGCTCCACTTTACATCTTCCCCCTACTTATTTTAACAGCAGAAGCCTTTCAGGTATCTCTTTGACACATAAAGTGAGGTACCAAGCAAGAGAGCTGGTTCTGGCTCTGGTTCTCTGAAGGGTGAGAAGAGTTTGCAAACTCCACTGGATATGTCATGGCAGTGTGCCTTTCTGGTTTTTTCCATAAGCTCTGTGTTCTTGCACATACAGCCAAATTATATAGCACATAATCTACCACATGGTGACTTTCTGACTGTTGCTTGAACATCTTCATTTACAGAGTAGATTGTTCCTGCGCTGTGTTAAGCTGCATTTCTCATTCCACAGCACAATGGAAGAAGTTACTCATCCATCGACTTTAAGTCAGGCTAAGGGGAAATCAAATTAGAGCATGAGTGCAGGTAAGATTGCCACCTGATTCGTTTCTAACTAGCCTGGCTAGTTTCTTACATCATCTTAGTGGCTTCTGGTGATGCTGAATCATATTATGTACATTAGCCCTGACATGTGATGGATGACTAGGAGCTACTGGACATGCCCATCCAGTTGTTCCTGGAGGTGGATTCTTTGATAGGTGGCAACACAGAGTAGGAATAGCTGACAGTAACCTACTGCCTCATCTCTATCTGGCAGTGTTCACTTGGTGCTTGACAAGCTTCAGCACTAATTTGTTAGGGCCAGCCACAAAAAAAATAGGAAGGGGAAGAAAGAATAATGATATTCTGAAAAAATACAGTTTTCAGTTCTAAGTGCTAGTGAGAGAAATAATCAGATTTAAAGCTGCTGTGGATTTATGGCCAGCTGTAAGTTTAAGCTATACTAGATTTTGTTGTTTGGGTTGGGTTTTTTTTAATACTAAAGTTAGTCTTGTCTGAGGTTTGTTTTTTTTTTTTTGGCAGCAGGGCTGTGTAATTGATTGTGTATAGTTTTTCAATGTTTGTAGCATGTAGTAAAGATTAAACCCAGCATGAAAATGATGTAGTTGTAATACTTGTGTAGTAAGGAGATATCTTTGCCATGTAAATAATTTCAATTTTCTATGGCAGCTACTTGAACATGCACAGGCACATCAGCAGGTTTTCTGTTGAAAACACTAGGTGAAAAACTGTGATACAAAATCCAGCTGAAGTAAGGCACTTTTTTTTTCCACGTGATCTTATTTATGCAGTATCAACCACCTGATGCTGATGCTCATCAGGGCCTAAAAGCACCTGCATACTGGTTACAATGCACAGGAGATGTGTTATTGCCAAAACTTCAGAGACTCCAAGGAGCTAAGGAAGAAGGGTGTAAGCTAGAGCACCTTAGCCTACACAGCTTTCACCAAGACTGGTGGATGGGTAAAGCAAAGGTGGGCTTTCCAGTGTACTAATAAAACTGCTTTTTCTTGCCAGCAGTTAACCTGATGTTTGGTGTCAAAGGTTCAGAGACCAAGATTTTTTTACAAGACAGAAATAGCTTTTACAGTTGCAAACAACCCTTATGTTTTATAAACTCCTTAAGAAAAACAGGGAAGTGACAAAAAAAGATATTACATGTCAAAATTATTTAGAAGTCATGTTCTCAAATGTTAGAAACTACCAGGAATGTGGTCAGAAGATGAGAATTAAATTCATATTAATATACATTTTTTTCAATTATGTTTTCCAGCCTCCACCCTCAAAGCAATGCCTAGGAAAATGCATGAGCATAAACGAAATTAAGAATTTCCATTATGAAAAAACCATTTAGGTTCATGTAAAGGCATACACACTTGGCTGTTACCCCTGCAACTTACCACCAGCACATTGGGAAAAATTAGGAAGAAAATCTGCGCTTTCCAACGTTACCCTCTCCCACAGATGACACAGAAAGCAGCTCAGGAGGGAACACCACAGCTGGCCACCAGGCAGGTTGGTGGCTTTTCTTTTCAAGCCTTACCTGCCATCCCCACAACTGCCTCAAGCATTAGGAGGAGACACAGCTACAGCATTTCCCTATTCGCATGATGACGAACCTCCCAGCACAGCTCCTTCACCACACCACCTATAAAGAAAAAAAAGGAGGGCAGCAGCTGCCTGGGGGAACGAGTTGCTACTGGAGTGGGTGGAAGCATGTGCATCTGCAGAAAGTTCTGGAACAGCACAGGGTGTGCTTGGTGCCTGGGAAGGGCGGAGCAGAGGCCGGGTCCTGAGGGGGTGGGAATGTGGGAATACTCAGGCAGGAGGGCTCTGTGGAGGTTCTTGTCACCCTGAGCGAGTCCAGGCTCGAGAGACCATCGAAAGACAAAGCAGGCAGAGGAGGTTTGTGCACAGCTTTTCACTCCGGGGCTTTCTGGTCATGATGGTTGTTTTAGTGGGTCTCGTGAAACCGAGTTTCGCAGTCGTGGGGGTGCTTGTTTGTTTGAAGGAGGAGGTGCAGTGGGCAGTGCTGTGTCTCAGCAGAGGGGGTGGTTTCGTGGGTTCTCGTGGGGCGCTTCCCGCTCCTGCGCTGCACTGCCATGACTCAGGCTCCAGCTCTTCTTCAATTGCTCTCAACACCTGCAACCAGCTAGTCCTACATTGCGTTAGTAAAAATTTAATAGCTGTTTTCTTTCTCTTCTGCTACTGCTCATCCAGAGTTCCCTCAGTGTAACATTGAGCCTAAGTGAGAAGTGGAAGAATCAAATCAGAGGGTAATATGGATTGAAGAACTCGTTGAAGTGGATGCTATCTTAAACTTTGCGTATTCTTTTGTGAGCTTGGTTGTGATGCTGTTGTGCTCTACTTGTGTTTTGAGTACAGTGTAAGTATGTATCTTTATCAGTGAATGCAGCTCTTCTACTGACAGGTTGGGTTTCCCTGTTCTAGTTCTAAAATGGTTGTATGGTGGTGTATAAGATCTTGTAATTGTTTTACGACATAGGTGTTTTTAAGCCTTAGGTGAGTTCTGTTCAGAGTGATTTTTTTAAAAAATTCCCAAGAACAAATCAAGAACTTGAGGATTATAGTTGTTTGGTTTTGATGTTTTTGTTGGGTTGGTTTGTTTGTTTGGAGTATTTTTTTTTCAACTGCTTTGAAACTTATAGCAAAGAGGTGCATATTCCTGATGGAGAAAAGCAGTGATTTTTGTTTCTGAGTGATTTTGGAGTACCTAGTTTTGTCAGTCATACTGAGAACAGAAGGTATTATGGCTAAAACAAGGTAAAATATTGAGTGGAATTTTTAGGAATCAAGTCATCTCATTTACAACTACAGCTGTAGTGTACTGAAATGTATAGTGCCAAACCATGGCATAACTCTGAGTCACTTCTGAAAGTGGGATTTAGTTATGATGAAAACATTCCAGAGCACCATAGTGTCTTAAGTGCTGTGTTTCTAGATTAATGTATGACTAAGCAAAGGAAATGCTGGGCATTTTGGAGCCCTGGATACAAAATCCTACTGGTCGTGTGAGACATCCTAGAGTAGAAGTAGCAGTGAGCTTCCTTACTTTGCCAGATGTACTGACTTGTGGGGCTTTGGGTCAGCCAGTTCTTTAAATGTCAGTGGTATCTCTAGAACAATGCCAGCTGTAAGAGCTTAACTGTCTCCTGTGAATTAATTTCAGATGCTTCTTTCCACATTGATTAGGTTTTAATAGGAGACGGAGTAACATTTTTTTCCCAAAGCCAGCTTTTTCAATCAGCCTGAGGGAGCAGACAGCAAGATACTGGAGTTTTGTTAATGGGAGAGTCAGTACAGAACTTTAGGTCCAGGGCTCTAAGGTTAGACCAAAGTCTGAAATTTGGTTGTTGTGTGGTCTGAAATCACTAAGTCACTGGAGAGGACAGACTTGAAAAAATTTCGTATGTCAGTGTGATTCATGTGTCTTAAAGGATCTTGGGCAAACCAAGAGTTGTTTCTGTAGTTATTGAATTCACTTAATTTCAGGTACTCTTTTTTTTCCAGAAAGGCCAATTATTTAATTTTCTAAGTGTAGTAAAATTTCACAACTTTCTCTTGCTTGTTTGCTGAAACCAAACCATTGAAGAGAGTTTTCACTGCTCTTTCGTTATAGTAATGATTTATTATTGTTACATTTTAATTGTGTATTCTTGATTTTTATATGTATGTGTGCATGTCTTTCTGGTGATAAAGTCACAATGTAAAAATTCCTGAGAGACGTAAATAAATAATGTGAACTATTTCTTTGTTTCCCAGGGTTCCACTTGCCTGGGTGCTTTCTTTTTTTTACCTCCTTTTTATAATATGAGCCCAGACTCTGTTGCCACAAGAGAAAGAACTGAAAGAACTCTACCTATTCTGTCATATATATATTTATATTGTAAAATGTGGAGATGGGTAAAATCATTTAGCTGACTGTCTTCCACCTAGGGATTACAAATAGGAAAAATCTGTTTTGAAAAATAAACTATTTAAATATATCCAGATTTCTCTTAGCAGCAGTTATTGTTTGGTGTGAACGTAAGTCTGCAATTGCAGTATATTATCCAGATGCAGCTGTTACTTCAAGGAGTCCAGATTTCACGTTAGGCAAAATTCCCATTAAGGCTGTCAAAAGCAGTGTGCTTTGAGGAAAACCTGATTGTTTCTGCATTTTTCTACGTTCTGTTGTTGCCTACCAGGAACCTCAGTAGGGGGATTAGAAGGGCTCTGACTGCCCAGCTGTTGTGATTTTAGGGGGAGGTTTTCTTTGCGCTTGAGGCAGCGGTTCAGATGCCGGTGTGTTTTGTAGCGCTAACCCGTGGGTGGGAAAAGTGAAAGCCGGAATTGTCAGTAAAGAGGGAAGGCGCTCATCCGGGGAATTAGCTCAAATGGTAGAGCGCTCGCTTAGCATGCGAGAGGTAGCGGGATCGATGCCCGCATTCTCCAGTGTTTTTTGTCTCTCCGATCTTACTTCTCATCGGTACTGCGAGCGTTTCTGCAATTACCAGTCCGTATTTTCTTTTCTGCTTTGGAAAAGAGAGGCTTGTAAACTTCTATTTCATCGAAAATTAGGGTATCTTCCGGCACAAAAAAAGAGAAATAAATGCCTGTTAATGGGTTTTAAAGAAAGAACGCTCACGTATGATTCCTTATGATTTTTGGTGATAACAGTCACCGTTTATACCACCTTATATTGTGAGTCTATTTTAAATTCAGATGTATTTTCCTTTAGCAGTTTTGTAAGGATTGGAATGAATCAATTTTAAGAAGCATATGCACAGTATTAATTAAATTTGTTTACACTGATCAAAGCTAAGCTTTTCTTTTTTTAATGCAAATTATTTTCATATCATGACTTAGGAAAGAAATGGAGTGAAACTGAGAGAGACTGAATGTCCCTTGAAACTCGGGTTAGGAACAAATGTGCCCTGCCCATCCTAGCTGCAGCGGGTGCAAGGTAGCTGGAGAGAGAGTAATTCTATGGGGAGCTGATGATTGTAGAAATGATTATAGGCCTTGCATCTCCTCATGGAAAATTCCACTAACTTTTCGTATCATAAAAAAATATTACTAATAAGAAAAGTTCACAGTAAAACTCAGTGTAATCATGAGGGACAGACGTTATTGGGGTTCTGTGCTGTATCACAGAATAACAGCTTTAGTATTAGATGCTTCTGTGAAGAAATTGTTTTTCAGGGAGCATGCAAGTGTAGCCTGTTTGTTAATTGAAATATCTTCTCGAGTTTTATTTGCCTCACGAAATGGTCTGTCATTTTCTCACCACCTATAGATTTTCTTTCACGAACCTGAAGAGCGTGCAAGAAAATCTTCGCCTACCCTTGGTCTGCAGTCGGTCAAAACACTGGAGAATGCGGGCATCGATCCCGCTACCTCTCGCATGCTAAGCGAGCGCTCTACCATTTGAGCTAATTC
>JAWWLV010000088.1:110263134-110278984 GCA_035041135.1 Platyrinchus mystaceus | reverse complement strand
TAGTTGCTTTTCCAGTTTAATTAGCTGTACATAAATGATAAATACAATGGTTTAAAAGTTCATGTTTGTCACAGTGTGTGGAGAGAAAGAATTAATATATATATTCCTATGTTACATTCTAGGTATTTCTACCTTTACGTATTGACTTTGATGATTCTAGTAAAATAGAATGCATGAGGTTACTAAGAACGTTTCAGAAATATAAAAATTAATGTCTAGTCATACTAACTGACTTTTCAGTAAGAAGCATGTCCGTAAAGCTCTATTCCCAGGTTATTAAATCAAAGAATGCTGTCTGGATTTAAAGAACAAAAATGTAGTTTACAGTGAGAGTGGATACACTGATATACTCTGTTTAAATGCAGAGGAGTGAGTTCTGCTAGTAAACTAATGTCTGTGCAGTAATCCCACAATACATGTGCTTTTGGTTTTCTCTAAGGAATTTAACTTACTGGATGACAGCATCAAGTCAAAAGAAAATAAATTATGAAACTGAGCATCAGCTAGTTACAACTTATCCTAAGTAAGGTAGTAATTCAAATCTATCACAATTTAGATTCAGGCCGAGAGGTGCAACTAAAACTAAACAGTATTGTTGCAGACGTTCTCCTAGAAGTTAAATATTCTCCTGCCTTACTTCAGTCTCTGCACAACAAAAAATAAAAACTTGCTCTTAACATTTCTTGCAGCGAGGTGTTACTGACTTTATCTACCTCACTTGAGTAAACTTGAGGGGGAAAGCAAGTAATGCAAAAGCAGTTTCAGTCCTTCTCGCAGGCACATTTACATATCTTGGGCTCACTGATGGCCCACTGCACGTCTGTGGCTGGGATCTCTCCCATATCATGTTTCACAAGGTTAAGCTCTGTGTACAGTTTTCTTTATCTACCCTGTGCAGTTTGAGTCATTATGAAAATGGCAGATTACATCTCCCTGTTTTTCACCGCCACATCTCACTCTGCTGCCACTGAAAAGGCCTAAAGTTTCACCCATTCAGGTCAAAGAAAACCAGCTTATTTAATGCCAAAATCAGATCAGGGTGAGGAAAGACCTCTGAAATAGCACCATTTCCAGTGATTAGAATGTGCATTTCATGTAATTCACAGCCCATTACTTTGTGATCTTGAATTTGTTGTGATTACTCCTAAGCTTTTATGTAGGACGGTGAGTAAAACCTAATTTCTTAACCTGGTTGGGAGAACTTCCTTACCTACATGTCTGAAAATAACCTGACTTTCTTAATTCCATTTAAAAAATTTTCTTAGGGTATTTCAGATGTGAAGGCTTTGTGTCCACATGCTTTCATTTAACACAGATCTTTCTCAATACTAATGTAAACTGATACATGCTAATTTAATCAGGTTTGAGTTGTGCTTTCTAGGTAGTCTTAGGGGATATCAGGGCAAATTCAAGTTGAGTGTTATGTCCAAGCTGCTCCACTGCATTGTCTGTGATGTGACTTCGCTCAGTGTGGAAGGATAAATCCGGTGGCTGCAGGGCACAAGTTTGTCGTGCGAGTTAGCATGAAGTGCCTTGTCACATTACTCTGCCTTATCGCGTTGCTTTTTCCGTCATCCTGGGCAAAGACACAGGCAAGCTGAAGGTAAAGTGGTGGTTAAGTGGTCTGAATGGCCGTCCCGGGGTTACTGCCCGTGGTAAAGAAGCGGAAGCGAAGGAAAGGCAGTTTGTGGGCATTAAAGTCTAGAGTTACAAGAGGGAAAATTCCGGCGCAGGGGGAATTAGCTCAAATGGTAGAGCGCTCGCTTAGCATGCGAGAGGTAGCGGGATCGATGCCCGCATTCTCCACTGACAATTTTGATCGCGATGGGTGTAGAACGACTTCACCTACGAATATTAAAATAAACCCCCAAACACGAGAAAAGCGAAGGTCAGAATGTACTATCATGAACGGCAAGTAAACCTCCTTTCTTTTAAAATATACACACCTGGAAAAGATGTCTTTCTTGCTTTGCCTTATTCCTTACTAGTGGATTTGGAAACGCTAAATGAAAAATCGCAGATTTATTATTTGACACTTGTTTTTGAATCGGCGTTGAATGTGTTTTCGTTGGTGAGTAGAGAGGCAAGAGAGAAAACTGCATTATACCCGTGGAGCCGCGGTTTCAAATTCGTGCCGAAGATCAGAGCCCTGTGATCCCAAAGTCGCCCGCGGGGCGGGGAATTAGCTCAAATGGTAGAGCGCTCGCTTAGCATGCGAGAGGTAGCGGGATCGATGCCCGCATTCTCCAGTGTCTTTTTTAACCAGGAATTGTTACCACCTACACGTAGAAATTACCAAACAGAATGAGTACCTCGCGCAGTGAAACGATAATTTTGTTTCTAAATGGAGTAAAATTCGTGTTCTTCCTTCTGTCCTCTCTTTCTTTGCGTGCTTTACTACCAAAATCAGGCTTGTAAAGCTCTTGTATGTCAACTCTGTTGTGACAGCTGGCTCTTCCTAGAGAGTGTAAGTCAAATTTAGCAGGAAGAGAATTCTGCAGTATAACATTTTCACAGGCTTTACGAAAAACAATGTGTCGTGGTTTAACTCCAGCCAGCCACCAAGCCCCAGGCAGCTGCTCCCTCACTCCACCAGGGGGCTCCAGGAGAGAATCAGAAGGGCAAAAGCCAGAAAACTTTTGCCCTTCTGATTTTTTTTTTTTTATTTTTTTTTTTTGATTTTGCCCTGGGTTGAGATAAGGACAGTTTAATAAGGAAAGCACCAAATCCTTGCACATAAGCAAAGCAAAACAAGGAATTAATTCACGGCTTCCCACGGGCAGGCAGGTGTTCAGCTATCTCCAAGGAGAGCAGAGCACTATCATGTGTAATGTTTACTGGGGAAGATGGATGCCATCACCCAAAATGTTCCCCCCTTCCTCCTTCTTCCCGCTTTATATACTGAGCATGATGTCATATGGTGTGGAATATCAGTTTGGTCACTTTGGGTCACCTGTTCCAGCTGTGTCTCCTCCCAGCCTCCCATGCACTCCCAACTTCCTTGCTGGTGTGGCAGTACAGAAATCAGAAAAGGCCTTGGCTCTGTGTGAGTGCCACTCAACAATAACAAAAACATCTATATTGTCAATCCTGTGATTTTTCATCAACTGTTGTAAGAAGTGTGGACAAAGATAATTTTGACATCTGTCTCAGGAATATATAATGATGAGTCTTCTAGGAAGACAATACTTCAATTCCAAAGCCAGTAGCAAAAATAAGACTGAAGTTTGATGAGGCTGAACATAGTCTTATGAATTACACTATCTCAGTTACAATGTGCATGTGATAACCTTGTCAGGCGTTTATCACTTAGATGTCATCTGTTCCTAAAGTGCCTAACAAAACTAGGGATGACTAGCATTGACTCACTTTCCAATCAAATCTGTGCTTGCAGGGAAATGATGTACCAGCTTTGAAACCAACAACAGCGGTAGCAAATGACATTCTTCAGTCTTATCTTGTACTGGTCACTTCAACTGGGTCTTTTGGAGCCAGTCCAGTTTAATATGTTTATCCATGATCTGGATGAAAGGATCGAGTGCACCCTCAGTCAGTTTGCAGACAACACCACATTGGGCAGGAGGGCAGGAAGGCTGTGCAGAGGGATCTTGATAGCCTGGATCAATGGGCCAAGGCCAGTGGTATGAGGTTCAACCAGGCCAAGTGCTGGATCCTTGCACTTGAGTCACAACAACCCCAGGCAGCACTATGGGCTGAGGGAGAGTGGCTGGAAAGCTGCCTGTCAGAAAAGGACCTGCGGGTGCTGGTTGATGGTGGCTGAACATGAGCCAGCAGTGTGCCCAGGTAGCCAAGAAGTCCAATGGCATCCTGGCCTGTATCAGCAATAGTGTGGGTAGCAGGACCAGGGCAGTGATTGTCTCCCTTTACTGGGCACTGGTGAGGCTGCACCTCATTTCCAGTTCTGGGCCTCTCACTACAGGAGGGACACTGAGGTGCTGGAGCGTGTCCAGAGAAGGGCAGTGGAGCTGGAGAGGGGTCTGGAGCACAAATCCTATGGGGAGCAGCTGAGGGAGCTGGGGTTGTTTAGGCTGGAGAAAAGAGGGCTTAGGGGAGACCATATTGCCCTTTACCAACTACCTGAAAGGAGGTTGTAGTAATGTGGGGATCAGCCTCTTCTCCCAGGCAACTAGCAGCAGGACAAGAGGAAACGGCCTCAACTTGCGACAGAGGAGGTTCAAGTTGGATATTAGGAAAAATTTCTTCACTGAAAGAGTGGTTCAACATTGGAGCAGGCTCCAGGGAAGTGGTGGGAGTCACCATCCCTGGAATTGTTCAAAAAAACTTTACGATACGGTTTAGTGGGCAGGGTGGTATTAGGTCAAAGGTTAGATGTTATGGTCGTGGAGGTCTTTTCCAACCTTTGTGGCTCTATGATTCTCAAAGTGACTTACTCCAAATAACTTCTGCCAGAAGGCTTATAATTTTTTTTAAGCCTTTTTTAGAATGCATAAGACTTTAACGCCTTTCTTATATATTGTTTCTGATGTTAAGAATATCAAGTTTCTGGCAGGAGTGCTTTCCCCTGGTTGCATATTCCAGTCTTTAAATGACTTGAGTTTTTAAAATAAGTTTAATTATAACTACTAACAGCATAGGGTAAATACAGCAGTAAATTATGATACAGTTTAACACTATTGCATAGAGTAAGGACACTTAGCTTAAGTAAATTTCATCTTCCTTTTGCTTTGTGTACATTTCAAATTAGGATATGGATGTTTAAGATCTTGTAATTGTTTTTTTTTCAAGAAAAGACTGTTTACAAGCATTTCCATTCCATCTACCTAATTACAGAGTGACACTTGCAGTCCTTTGATTATTAAAAAAACCCAACTAAACAGAAACCCACTACAGACTGAAAATAAATTAGCAACTACTATATACAAGCTTTAAGAGCCATCTAGTGGGATTGTTCTGCAAGTAACCCTGTAAAGACTAAATAGAGCAATTCCAATAGAGCATTTTACTTAAAAAAATAAAAGGCAACCAAAAAACCAATCAAATAATTAGAATATGGTGAATTAAGAGTCATGTTCACTCAAAAGGGAGCTGAGATTTTTTTACACACAACACTTCTTTCCATTTCCCTTAACACTTGATTGTGGCTAAACAATTCAATATGCATTAAAAATCTACAAGTAGATGAACAACCCAATTTCTGTTTTACAGTAATAGTTTTCATATTGACAGACAATTTTGAGGAATGTTGCTAATGTAGTCATATGCATAATATTTAGTTTTTTTAAACACCATATAAACTTTCTTCAGCTCAAAAACATACTTAAGAAACTTGGTGCTGTTTTGTCTGACAAGAGAAGGTACCAAGTAGTTCAGGAGAGTCTTACAGATTAGGAGAGTGGAAAAACGGGAGAGAAAAGGTTTATGAACTGAGGTAGTACTTTAGGGACCAGTGTCAATGAAAAAAGTATGCAAGTGATGTTTTCAAAAATTAAAAAGCTTAGAACTGTATCAATCTCACCTAAAAGTCAGATAATAACTGTGAACTAAAGATTTGGTACAACGGGGAAAAAAAGAAGACATCATTAGACTGTTGTTTTCTTAGCAAAATACATAAATTATGTAGCAGAGGAAAATATAAGATCCCATACGGCAAGTGCTACTAGAAAATTTATGATCCTGGAATTTAAGGGAGTTTGGAATTTTATTTCACAGACTTCTTTTGAAGAGAAGTGTCAAGCTATTGGGATCTCAGCTTACCTGTATCGAACTTTTAAGACTTGAGTCAGGGAACATAGACTTCCTCTACAGAAAAGCACAACATGAACTACATCCTTCCAGTCCATAAACCGAGGGAAATGAGGCCACAGTGACTTGCATACTTATAAACAAGACTGGGGAGAGATGGCTGTGGATTAACATGATCCTTCCAACATACGCTGTATTTTTACTGTAGGTTAGACTGTTTCTTCCTTCTACTAAAAAGCAAACCTGTGAAAATTCAGCTAAAGGTAAACAATACCTTGATCATATAATTAGCCAGTAGCAAGAAAAATTTGGTTTTAAGGGCCTCTCCTTTTTTGGGGAAACTTGCTTCCATTCTGTTAGAAGCAGTAGCACAGAACAGAATAACAACTTGGCTTAAAAGAGCTAAGTGAGCCTGGTGGTGTCTGTATACCAAAGTGAATTTGGGGACTCCTGCTAATGCAGCTGTGAAAACAATAGCAATTACTGATGTGCAATAGTTGAGAGCATCTACCCCAGATACAGTATGGGAAGATTTTCCAGTCATGCTACTGGACCTTGTTCTTTCAGGACTGATCATATGCCATTACACCAAAGGTGGGCATCTTAATTTATCCAGTCATACTTAAAACTGAAGTAAGGAAATGTGGTTTCAGGTAGAATCTGCCTTTTTTAAATTGAGGATACTTCCACAGTACACTCAGGTCAAACAAAACAAACAAAAAAACAAACAAAACCACAAACAAACAAAAAAGGAAAAAAGCAAAGCTCCTTTTATGCTCTCACAAAGAACTTCTGAAAAATTTCAGAATTCTAGACTGAAAAGTGCTCAGCACAGGATATGCTATTTTTTACTTGAAATGAATGATAAAGAGCCCTTTTAAGTCAAATAACTTTATTTCAGATTACAGCAATACTAACAGTCAAATTGCATTTACTAAAAAGTCACTTTAGAGGAAGTTTTACAATTCAATTGCAAATATATGCAACATTGTTAGCACGTTCTACAAAACCTCATAAAAACACATAGCAATTGACATATTAGTAATTACATTTAGCTAAAATGTAAATAGCATTATTCAGATGAGGATTTTTTAGGTCCTCAGTCGCATCCTATAATGACAGAAGTGCCACTTAATCGTCACTGTACTTGTCATAGGAAACGTAGCCCTAATCCTGAAAATCTTGCAGACTGGCAATACAGTAAGGCAAAGTAAAGCCATGACAGTTGGCTGGCAAGGAAAGGCTATGCCTGTCATAGCAAATGATAGTCCCAATCTCAAAGATCTTGCAGACTGACACTATCTTAAGTAAGGCGAAGTAGAAGTCGTGACAGTGGCCTTTCACAGATAGGTTAACTCACAGCAGTCTAACAGTCTTTCCAGTCACAGTCAAGAAGTCATCATCAGCCAAGGCACGAAGTGCTTCTTCAAACATTTCCTTTGTGACAGCCTTGAAGAAAAGAAGCAAATCAAATAAAGATGGGGAAATACTTCAAAGACAGTAAAAATTCCTTACTTTCTACCAATTTTCTTATATTTTCTTTTCTTAAATTTTTATTTGTTCTTTTTTGCGATTTGAAACCTGACCTGGAACCCTGAAGCTGAGTTTGCTAATTCACAAGCCAGAATAAACTGAAGATAAATGAGTTGGTTTTGCTGTATCTGTAGTAGAACTGGCTTTCTAGTCACGCACACAGAAAATGTTTCCCTTTCCCTTCATAACGTGATTTGAGGACAAGAATGTTCATTTGGAAAAACATGCTTTTAAAAATTAATGGAAATGTAAAAACAAAGCAGGAAACTTACTGTTTCAGACTGGGCTCGGAGATCATCGAAAAGCTGTTGGTACTTCAAAGACGGTGATTTACCCTTTGACTGGATAAGCTTCCTTAAGGCTTGAGCCAATTCCTCTTTCCGCTTACGAGCTGTTGCACTCATTCCTTATAAAAGGAAAGAAAATACCTTTTAGTAATCAGCTAAGGAGGACAGGTTAAGTTACATTCTAAAAATTACAGAAGCCCAATAGCAGCCCAGCTTTAACACTGTGAAAACACAAACCTGTAGTGAGAATGGATATGTCCACAATTCCGGTCCTTGGATCAGTAGCAGATTGTTTCAGTGCTTCCCTATGGAGGCGTCTTGCTTCTTCTACATCAATTATTTCAACTTTCTCTGAGAAGCGCACCTTGGCGTGCGCCTCTGCCAGCCGGATCAGAGACTCAAGCTGTCGAGGATATGCAGAAACCATTCCCCTGCCACTGCCAATCTTCCTCATGTCCACGTAGGCCTGAAAAGGAGACAGTTGTTAAATACTTCAGTAAATCCTGTTATATTCAGTCTTTTTCAGAGCCTGCTTAATCCCCCACCTCTTATTTCGGAACATGAGCAATTCTGGTAACCCATTCCAAGTCCTGCATTTCTTGCACACCTTCACAATCCTTCTGCGATGACGGATAACCACATCACATTACTTCTTACCAATATAAAGCCATTAGGCCATGGTAATGAATCAAGTTTTGAATCACTTTAGGAATGTAGGACTAGTCTTACACAGCAGTACTTATGTCTGTAATAACACATTTATTTTCAGTAGAATTTAATGCGTTTTATGTGATGGAACCAAACCAACACCTCTGAAAGCTGAACATGAGAGTGCAGAATGACTTCTAACCCGATCCCTTTTTCCTTTTAAATGCTGTTGGATTTCAAAAACTTTACAGAATCTTACAGGAAAGTTGTATGTAGATAGAGTATACACACTAGGGAAGTTCACCACTTCTGACCAGCCAGGAAAGACTCCTGAACATTCTGTCAGCAACTCCTTTACCTCAATAAGGGCTTGGCTTGCTTCTTCACTTAATCTGGGATTTACATAACTACGAGCATATGCAATGTAATCCCTCAATATTGCCATATCCATGTATTCCTCCTCCATCTTCTCTTCACTTTGGTAGTACAGTGAAACCAAATGGCGAGCAAGACGTCTGTCATAAGCTTCATCACGTGGATCCAACATCAAAAAGATCAAGTCAAATCTGAATGGGATAAGTAACCAGCATTAGTGTGCAGACCTTCTTGTCATTTCGGTACTTGGTATTTAGGGCATCTGACTTAACAAATACAGGTAAGAGTTACCAGACTCCTAATTCCAACTGTAAGTAAAAGCTGCTCTATTAAACTGAAAAAAAATTCCTTGAATTCTCAAAGTACGGAACAGCACAGTGGATTTCATCTTATGGACTTGAAATTTTTAAAGTGAGGTACATTCTGCAAAATTCAGATTCCATGTTCAAGGCTGATAGTTTTGTTTTCTTAAAAAGAAACCCACACACCAAAAAAAGTACCCCTGCCACAAATAAAAATCCCACACACAACAAATGCATAGAACAAACTTGCTGCTAACGAAACTGTCCTGAAAGGCAACAGCAAAGATGGCACATACCTAATTATTTTATGCACATAAAACCCCCTAAGTAAATAAATCATGTATAAATAAAAAAGCCCTTGTAGTTTAATCCTGAAGAAAATGGTTTATAATTTTGCAAACAATATATTCAACTAGTCTCAACTATAAGCAGAGATAAATAATGTATTTTTAGCCAACCAATCATTTATTTTTGTAAGATTAACTCCAGTAAGAGGTGGAATTGAGATGCTGCTCAAGCCTGGTTTCATCCAGTATACCTACACTAAGGTACCATTTGTTACTAAGTGTCTAAATTAAGCAGCTCTTAATTGAAATCTAAACCACGTGTACTCCGGATATCCAGTATACCATCAGTGTACTTCAAATTTCCAGTTAGTGTGGGAATTCCTAATTAGATAAAATTGCAGCACATAGAGTGAAGTTTCTGTCAGCAGACACTAAATGTGGCTCTAACAGCTATGCCCAAATGACTAGCTAGCACTGCCACTTCCCCAGCTAAATTTACAGAGGAACATGAAGCAGGAACAGATCTTCAGATTCTACCGCCTCTGCTGCAACTGCCCCGATCATCAGTGTTTCATTTTAAAAGCTTTATGAAGCTAAGAAAAGCATCCTGAATTTTTGTGAAGTTATCTAAGGTTCAGAACAGCTCTCTTCTAGGAGATGATTATGAAACAACAACATAGAATTAAATAGAGAGATCCTACAGATCCTCTCACATCTGCTGTTCAAGGTTAGCATGCAAAGACTAAAAAGCAGTTCCCTACCCATATGTAGAACCTGTAAGAATAGCATTTAAAATAGGTGTCATAAAAGTTTTCCACTGCACTGCAAGCAACAGAATTGTTCTGTTCTACTATATTTAATTATTTTCACAAGAGGAAGCAAAACATCTCCTAAAAATGAGACATACAAGGCAGGAGTTCAGTACCTTGACAACAGCGTATGAGGAAGCTGAATGTTTTCAATAGTAGTCTTTTTCGGATTCCACTGTGACTCTATAGGGTTAGCTGCTGCCAGGATAGATGTACGGGCGTTCAGTTGGCAAATGATTCCAGCCTGTCAAAACAAAAAAACCACCTCTGAAACCAGCTGCATCTGCTTACCACCAAAACCTTTTCCCCTCCAGTTTCATGAGATCACCAATGTTATTAGATATGAATTCTGTAGTAAAAAAGTGTATTGCAAAAGCCTTTGAGTAAAGCAAGAGCAAAAGCCTCTAGGAATACTTCAGTTTGCTGTGAAAGACTTAAACAGATATTTACCTTTGCAATGGAGAGTGTCTGTTGTTCCATTACTTCATGTAGAACTGATCTTGTGCTTTCGCTCATTTTATCAAACTCATCAATGCAGCAAATGCCATTGTCACTAAGCACTAAAGCACCTGTCTGAAGAACCAGTTGCCGTGTTTCTGGATCCTTCATCACATATGCAGTAAGACCAACTGCACTTGAGCCTTTGCCAGAGGTATACTGGCCTCGAGGAACCAGGTTATACACATACTGGAGCAGCTGTGATTTACTAGTACCAGGATCACCACAGAGAAGAATGTTGATCTCTGCACGAAAATTGCCTCTTCCTGTGTGAGTAAAATCCTTCCTTGATCCCCCAAAAAGCTGAAGCAGGATACCCTATAAAAATCAAAACATCACCTTTTGGATTTGCTCTGTTAGCTATTCAACTGTTCAACTGAAACATCTAATAAACTAAACTAAAATACTACTAAAATTAACTCAGACATGAAATAAAACACTTGAAACTGGTTTTAAATATCTTTTAAAAAGGTTAATTCTTTATGGACATCCTCAATTCCAGTTCATTACAAACATATAGTTAAACTGCTAGGTCCTACAAACTCAGCTTCTAACTGAAGCCTGAAATTAGATTCGTTCCAAATATGTTCCAAAACTTAGGTAAACAAAAAAATCTGACAAGAAATTCTGCTGACAACACAAAAGGCAGAATAGACTATTGTTTTCCCTAAGGCTATGTTTATACTAGGACCAAAGTACTATTGACTATTTCAAATCATTAGAAAAGTGCCATTTATCATTTTCATTTAATACCATGGAAAGAATTAAAATACACTTAGAATCAACTGACAAGACCATAACATTTTAAGACTGCTCAAGATACAGGTTTTTTTTAATTTTTAAGCCTCAGGGTATTTTTAGAACAAACAATAATTACAAATATAATCACATTCAAATACATGTCTTACAAGAGAAACATAATTTTTTTTACCTTTTTGATATCTTCGTGCTCATAGATACTTGGGGCCAACGCTAAAGACAGTCTCTCATATATGTCTGCTTTTTTAGAAAGCTCTTTGAGAATTTCCACACGTTCCTCTGTAAACATTTTTTGCTCTGTTTCCACATCAACACCATGCAGGCGTTTTGAATCTGTCTTGCGATAGTGTATGACATCGATGTGGGTCTTATACACGGACTGTACGCTGCTGACGCGTGGATTAACTCGAATTGGGACTGCCCTGTAGATACCTAAAACAAATTTTAATCACAGCATTAGGTATGGAGAAATATGATAATCCCAACCCCAACAGATTTTACAAGTTCCCTTGAAGTTAAGTAGAGCTTTCCATAACAGCCTAAATAAAGATGGAGATTGTCTAATACAACCATGGGCTCAAACTGGAGTCAACTGGAACAGGCTGCCAAAGGCTGTGTCCAGTCAGATTTTGGGTATCTCCAAGGATGGAGACTCCACACAGACTCTCTGGGCAACCTGTGCCAGGGCTTGACCACAGAAACAGTAAAAAAGTTCTTACTTTTAACTGGAATTTCCTGTATTTCACGCTGTGTCCTCTGCATGCCACTGGGCATCGCTAAGAAGAGTCTGGCTTTGCCTTCTTGACACTACCACCCCACCCCCAAATCAGGTACTTAAAAACACACTGCTAAGATCCCCCTGAGCCTTCTATTCTCCAGGCTGAGCAGTCCCAGCTTTCTCAGCCTTTCCGTGTATGACAGAGGTGCCTGTCACGATCTCAGCCCTTTGCAGAATTCACTCCTGTATGTTCATGTCTCCTTTGCACCGGGAGACCCCACAACTGGACCCAGTACTCCCCCAGCCTACTGGCAATACTCCTAACGCAGCCCAGGAGGCTCTCAGCACCACAGCCATGTGGTCTCTCAAGCACTGCTTCCTTCCAGTTTTGCTTCTGTCTACAAGTTTGCTGACAGTGCACCACAACACTATCCCAATTAGAAAAAGTTTCCAGGATTATTAGCTCCATCACCTTCCCCTCAGGGATCAAGATGAGGCTGACTGACTTGCAGCTCCCCAGGTCTCCTTCTTACTCTAGGGAGTGACATTGGCTTTTTTCCAGGATCTTAGCCAGTCACCATGACTTGTCAAAGACTGAGTGAGTGGCCTTACAAATAAGGTGTCCAGATCCCTCAGCAGTTGCAGGTGCATCCCATCAGGTCCCTTTATAGACAGTTATGATTAGTGAAAAAAGAAGGATACAAATACTCAAACCAGACTTTACCTGTGACATTAACTCTATCACCTGGCTGAACTTTATCAACAAGGTCATTGTGAGCAAACAGCACAACTGTATGTGGGGTCTGCCCAGCTGGCATATCTTCAGGAGACTCTTGCAGTTTGATCTAGCAAAAGAAAAAGAAAAACCACTTAAGTTTCAGTTTAAAAAACACAAAGCTTTTCCACAGAGCATACGAAAGATTTCTGTATTAGCACAGTCTTCAGCATCATTTTGAATGAGGACCATTGCTCAAGAACAACATATCCCCACCCAAACAGCAAAACTGATTACTGATTAAAAGAGATGATGAAAATGAGAATTCTGCTGATTGCTGATGCGGCTAAAATGCTGTTACATGCAAGGCTCATCCAGTCTAGTTAAAAATGGACATACTGTATATAAAGAGGCTTCCCTGTACAAACATTAAGAAGTTTACATAGTCCATTTTATCCTTTTAATGCATTTCTTCTCCAAAGTAGATTTACCATTCCACTAAGTTGTTTCACCCATTTTCACGTTCCAAAACATTCAGTCTCAAGATACATAATTAATACTACTGATGATTTTAAGAGGGTGGAGGAGAAAAAAATAGAAACTGTATCATTTAGCCACTACTAAGCCAACATACCATCTGTTTGTCAGAGAACATGGATCGATTGTGAATCAGTGCCATACTGTGCGTTGTGTTACAGTTCTTGCAGACTGATGGTTCAGCAATCCTGCCACGATCGATTTCTACTCTGGTGGTGAAAGCACAAACCTGGCATTTAAAGAATGCTTCCTGCATCTCAGGAATTAGCTGGGAGCTTCTGATGACCATACCACTGATGGTGATGAGTTGATCAATGTCTACAAAATTATAGAGACTCATGTCATGACTTCATACTCCTAAAGTTTAAATAACTTTCAAAATTTCATGTTAGATTAGTTTTGAGGCAGGAGGTAGACATTCAGTTAGGTACTAGTATTTTGTTTTAGACAAAGCAAAAAGAATCATAAATGCATAGTACAAATATTCTAATTTGCAGGGGTATTTATACAAAAGAAAGAATTCTTTGCACTCGCAGAACTAAGAACTTGAATAGCTGATGATAGGAAAGATTTCCTTTATGAATAGATCATTCTGCATATGGGCTCTAAAGTATTTGCTTCTGAAACAGACATATGAACAGAAGATACTGATCTGGATGGACAAGTAGTTTTATATGGTCTTAATGTAATTCTAAGCTAGCATTCAGTAACCATATATAAATCTTTTAAGAGCCTTCTCTGACATGGTAAGCAGAAGTTTACCTTCAGGGTTTAGACTTCTCATATTCCTAGTCTTCAATGCATTATATGGCCTTACTTGAATTTGATGTTCTAGTATTGAATCAGGGTAACGATCAAAAAATATCTCATTGGCAGCCATGTCAAATGTTGGGATAACTTCCTGTATAAAATTGTTAAAAACAGTTAAAACTTACATATTAAAAAAATCACAGAGTGAAGTAATTTTGCATGAAGTATTTTATGTGCTGCCAATCAGCCACGAACTACAAAAAAGTTATGCCATCTGAGCATTTTCCTATGTAACAGAAAACTTGCTGTTCAGATCGGATTTATTCATTTACTTCAGTATTGCAAGGGGTAGGAGGCAAGTACAATACTCTGGATATTGCAGATCACTGGTTAACTTTCATGCATGAGAGGTACTCGCCATATCCACGATCAACTACTATAATACAAGACATTTTGTATTAAGTAAAATAAAGAAACCACTGAGACGGCACCAAACATACGAAGTACACAATGCCTTTAAACAAACATATTAAACCCCGAAAATATGAAAGGGCCACTTAAAAGCCAGAAAACAACTGCACTACTTCACCTGAGGGTAGCAGATCAGCTGCCTGTAGAGATTTTCATCAAATGATCTTAGATGATCACAGTTTACATTCAGGAATGGTTCCCCAACCACATTAATCTGCAAGAGAGTTTAGAAATCTTAAGCTCAGTGGCATTCAAGACTGAAAAAGAAAAGTTAGATTTCAGCGCATTACAAGTACCTCTTGAAGTCTCTGCATATAGCGTGGCTCATTAAGATCCAAGCCAATGTCTTCATCCTCTTTATCTAGTGGATCGATAAAGCGCTGAAGAAATCTCTAAATGTTAGAAGGAACACGGAGACAGACAGGAAAGATAAGCAGAATTAGTAGTATAAAGGCTTACTTTGTATCAGATTCAACTAATATTTAAGTCAAATTAACTTTCCATTTAAATAGAAAGGAAAAGCAGGTTGTTAACCTACCTGGAATTTTTCTTTGCATGAGGCTACATTAACATCGGTTCCCCAGATAACAAGCCTTTGTCCAAGAGATTGGTTGGTTGCTACTATATCCTCAGCCAGCTGCATGGAAACAAATTGAGCACGTGCAAATATGCGTATTTGTTTAAAAAGACGTTGTCAGATACAAGATCTGAGACATATACCTACCCCATCTGAGTGTAAATCAACTTGTCTGGCTTTACGGGCAGACCCAAGATCCGGCCTCTGCCTAACGGGAGTTCCTCGGACACCACTTCGTGGAGTACCCTCTACCCTGGAGCTGGGTGTGCCATAAGTCAAAGGGGAACTTATATCGAAGTCAAGAGGAATAGCTATAAAAGGAAGTGTTTTGTAATGATTATCAAGACATTCTACACTTAGAGAAGTCTAAAATTCAGCTTCTGCATGTCTCATCATTCTTTTAATTCTGTCATAAAATGAATGGCATCAATTCCAGTGTTTTGTCAAAACAAACAATAAAGGTGTTGCAAGTCTATCTAGAACTTTTCTTTGCATTAACATCTCTTCTCAAAGGTCCCAAGTGCTAGTAAAGCTTCACTAGAAAACTTTTGAGCAGTACTGCAATTTAAACCTATACGGTGTTCAAGCATAAAAACATACAGCACTTTAAATGAAACACATTTTTCAGTATTTTGAGGGATGTAAAGCAAGTGACACTATTAACGGCTACTGGAATTGAAAACGATCCTATATATAAAAGCAAGTAAAGCTTTTTATGGCTAGCAACCTAATTCTTTCTGTGTTAATAGCTTTATCATTTCTAGAAATAATAATAATAAGTGACCAGTCTTCGCGAACGAAGATCTGAGAAAGGTCTTTTTACCTTTCAAGCCTGCGCAATGGATTTTTTAGGTGAGACA
>JAWWLV010000088.1:110213754-110228115 GCA_035041135.1 Platyrinchus mystaceus | reverse complement strand
TTCAAGAGGAGAATGCAGCATTCAGATTTGGAAGTCACTAACCATTATTTTTTGAAGAAAAGAGATTTCAAACATATTTATATCATATTTGCTATGCTAGGGTTTATTTTTCTTTTCAAAATGAATGCAGATAAGTGAGCATATGTGCTGTTTCTCAGTTTCATACTAAAATTTTCAAGTACTGAGCTTTAGAGTTATTCTGGATTATCGTTTATTTCTCCATATTCACACAAAAGGTATGGGAAGGAATTGCTGCATTCTACTCTGATTGAAACAGGAGTAAATTAAAGAGAAATCTCTTTTTCTAAGAAGAATGTTCTTTTAATTGCTTGCAGAGAGCCTTCCCCTGTATCCTTTTGAGATTTAAGTCTGGCATTGCTTTTGATTTTTTTTTTTTTAATGATTGCCTATACCAATGAAGTGATCTTATCATCCTTTAATTTGGGATGCAAGAATCTACCTGTTGTTTTTTCCTTCCAGGTTGGTAGCATTTTGAATGGCATGTTAGATCAGAGTTTCAGGGAGCGTGCTGTACGCAAGCAGCAAGGAGCAAAACTGGTGACAGCTGTACTAAGAAACTGGGAGAAACTGGACAGCTGGTGGGCCAAAGGTTCAGCTCCCGAGAGCAAAATGTCAGTCTTGACCCTGCTGGCAAAAGTTCTGCAGGTATGCATTGCTTTATAAAATCCAGGTAACCTTTCTGATTCTGTAGGAGTTGTATCTTTCAAGAATGCCATTTCATTCTAATGCTTTGTGGTTGAGGGGGAAAAAATTAGTTGGAGAATATCAGAATCTGGGGGCTTTTATTAACATAGTACAAAAAAAATTTGGACAGACAGAAATTACTAGATTTTGCTCTTCTCCCCCTATTTTTTATTTTTCAAATTGTTCTTATGTTTTAGCTGCCTCTTTTGGAGAATTGGTGCAAGTGCAGAGAGTGAACTTTGAAACTGAGCAGCCTCCAATAACATTCTTTGTCATGTCAGTATCCAGAAAGTCACAGTAGAGGAGTTCTACTCATAGCAACAGAATGCAGAAAGATCTTTATTTTAAAGATCTTTAATTTCCTATTACACTGGGGTTTTAGTCTGGGTTTTTTTCTTTCTCTATTCTGAAAATATAATTATCTGCATATCCTATTAGGGTTTTTCAGGAACTTGTAAAAGTAGCTGTAAACAAATATATGAGAGTTATTTTTCTTTTTGATAATTAGTTACTTTAAACTTGAATTGTTTTAAAGGTATGTGTTAGGATACAGAATGTGAACTGTATTGCTGCATCATCTGGCAATGAAGTGACCAGTAAGAAATTTGGCTTTGAGAGGGAGCTTAATATTTTTTTGAACTGAAAAATATCCAACGTTATGATCTTGTTTGTACTGTGTAGGAGTTTTTAGAATTCTTATTGAGAGTCCTTTTAAAACGAAAATCAGTCTTTATGTGCTTTCTCTTAATTCAGTGTATTTTTGGAAATAAACAATTCTTTAGCTCATGGGCTTTATATTGTTCATTAATACAAATCTCTTCGATTAGTTAAAAAAAAAAAAAAAATTTATTTCTTCTGTCTTTCCAGATAGACTCTTCGGTTTCTTTCAATACCAATCATGAAGCATTTACAGCTGTTTTTAATACCTATACCAGTCTACTCACTGATCAGAGTTTAGGCTTAAATCTTAAGGTAAATTGCTCACTTCAATGACTTCCCTGACCTCCACAGATTAGAATGGTAGTTGTTCATGGAATTCCCTGTTCTTTGGCTTAAATTATAACACAGGCACCACTTCTTTATTCTTCTGTTCAACATCCTAAAACTTGTACATCATCCTTTTTGTCTTTCAGACAGTATTACAGTAGGACAGTATCACAGATACCATGTTTTGGTTTAAAGTGGAGGATTTTTTTCCCTTGCTCAGATGAAAGGCATGTAATTTTTAGGAAAAAAATTACTGTCAGCAAATTGTTTAGAACTCCAAAGTGTTCATTTGAGAAATGATGGTTAATCAAACTTTTAGTAAGGAGAGGCATTTCCTACAGGTCAAATTATGAACATCTGTCATTATTTAATGTTCGTATCTGCAAGTATGAGACCAGTACTAATGGATTAGCTGCTATATGTGGCCTGGTCGGGAGAGGGAGATAAAGTACTGCATGCTGAAAGCAGACATTATAAAAGATGCTGGAACATAAGGATTGGAGTAGAATATTAAAAAACGTTGTACTTTATGAAGCAGCTTTGCATAGTTGCTTTTCAGCCAGCCTACCTTTAACTAGACAGAGTTTTGTACTTTCCCATGCAATCGAAATAAACAAAGTTTGGGATCTTGCCTCACCTGTGAGGTGGTGCATTATGATAAAATTGGCAACCTGTGTGAGAATGAATGCTTGCTTAAAAGAACAATGGGATATTATTCCTAGCCATGTCAGCTGTGAGATGTTAATTAGCTTTTAAGTCCCACTCAGCAGTGACCAAAACTTTTTTGGTTTTCTAAACCAGCAGCTGGAAAGATGAGCAGCTACATAACATATTTTTATCAGTACACCAAGCCATTGAATCAGTAAACACAGCCACTGGTGCTGTTTTGTGTTCCTGTTCAGCTGGATTCATAGTAAGGGATTAAATTTTTTTAAAAGTGTGAAACAGTTGTTTGTTTTTGGTTTCCTTTTTCCCCTTCAGGGCCAAGCAGTGATAATTCTCCCGTTCTTCACTAATTTGACAGGAGAAAAACTTAATGACCTTAAGAATGCTCTTGATCAACTTGTAGCTTTCAATTTTCCCATGAGGTCTGATGAATTTCCCAAAGGAACCTTGAAGCACAATAACTATGTAGACTGCACTAAGAAGGTCAGTATTTTTAACAAATACATAATTAGAAGCCGAAGTGAACTATGTCTAGAAACAGTGTTTCACAGGATCTGGCATTAAAGAGAGAGATTCTCAGTTCACATAATGAAATATGTCTTTATCCAGAAGATTAATCTACAGATGCACATTAAATAAACACTTCTGTGCATCTGCTTCTGGTCAGTATTAAAAAATAATTACTTTATTAGATTGATTTGATTTTATCCAGTGTGGCTCTTTAAGTTATACATTATTTCTTTTTCAGTTGTTAGATGCATTAGAATTGTCTCAGAGTCCAATGTTGTTGCAACTGATGACAGAAATCCTCTGTAGGGACCACAGACATTTCATGGAGGACTTATTTCAAGCCAGCTTCAAAAAAATTTCCAGAAGGTGAGTTTAGTCTATTGGATTTTGCTCTTCTTCTCACTGAATTTTTGCTGAAGCAAATGTGCTTCCTGTATTTTATTGGCCTTGTAATAGTGCTGATTTACACCAAAAAGTTTTGCATAACAGTTTTAATTCAGATTTTGCTTTTGTCTTCAAACTTTTAAAGTACTTCTGAAGTGTGAAAAAGTGACACCAATTTCCAGATTACACTTCCAGTGCCTGTGCAAATTTGGAAAGCCTTCTGTAAATTAGCTGGTTGACAATTCAATTGACTGTAGTAATTGTGTGTTACATATTTGCTATCCCTGTATAACCACATGATCACTTAAGTTGATAGTTCAGCCTCTTTGGAAATACAACAGCGCATTTAATTGAATGTTTCCAGGCTGCCAAATCATAGACACAAACATGCTCTGTCCACAGAAGAGGTCTTCAGTCTGTTTTAAACCAAACATTTCTATTCCTGATGGGCTATTAAGTAATGACTGTTTTGGAGCATGTGTTATCCTGGACCTTATGCCCAAATACAATTTTTAAAATTTTAGCCATAGTAAAATTATTCAGAACAGTGCATCTAGTAGGGGAACACTTGATAGGCCACTGGACAACCTTAAACAGCAAAGTCTCCTCTTTTCCTTCTTGTTTGCCTACATTCTTCATGTGTACCAGATGAATTATTTGTTTAGGTTTTTTGGTAAAAAGGAGCTGAGAAAGCTGAATTTTGCTTTAAATTATTAAAATTTATTTTTAATTTTATTTATTGAATCTATTTTTATTAATTTAATCTATTTTTATTTATAATTATTTAAATTATTAAAGATGCACAAAGTTTACCATCTGTTGCAGACTAAGAAGTTGAGGGTTGTGGCTTTTTTGGGTTTTGGCATGTCTTGTAAGATAACCCAAGAGGGGTACGAATGCAGATAGTAAAAAATTTAAATGTCACAAGGATTTGAGATGTAAATGAAGTCTGGTAAAAGAGTTTTCCATCTTGTTTAGGAGCACCACTGTCAAACAAGTGATTCTGTTGGACACTGTTCACAAAATGTTCCGAAGTGAAGAACTTCTTTCAAATGCTACTCGTCAAGCATTTATGGATCGCTCCCTCCTTACTCTCTTGTGGCACTGCAGCTTGGATGCACTGAGAGAATTCTTTGTCAAAATTATAGTACAGGCTATGGATACACTTAATTCCAGGTTTACAAAGGTATGAATTACTTTTTTGGGGGGGGGATTAGGGAAGATCTGATAAAATGCAGGTGTTGATACGTATGTTTTGCTTAACTTTGAACAAAACACTAACGGAAACCATTTGCTTTCCAGTTTTCTGTATCTTGAAACAGAAGTTTGTGCCAGTTACATAGATTGATTGTTATTGAGAAACTTTTCTTTATTCCCCAACACACTGTTCCATTGAAGTTAGTGCAGGTGTGCATTTCTACTGTGTATAAAAACTGAAGTTAGAATGTTATCTATATATATCTAAAGGGATCTGAAATTCTGTCAAAAGCAAAAACACATTCTAACTTTGAAATACAAAAAGTGTATAAAATTGTAGCCTGTTGTTACATTGTATGGAAGCTGTAATGAAAGCTCTGAAATTAGGTACATCACTTCTAGAGAAATAAATACATCTCTAGTCATTGCAAAGATTCTTCAGCAAGGGATTAGGATATTCCTGTCTCTATTTACAGCCTGTCTTCCAATTTAATAGTATAGTTACATGCAAAGATTTTGTTGCCAGTGAAGTGCTCTTGCCTTAGTTCTTCCCTCCCATGGTTCTGCTGGTACATCTGTTTAAAGGCAGCAGGACAAGCAAGATGCTGAAATGGTCCATGTTGAGTAACAGTTAGAACCAAGACTTCTGTAGAGTCCTCACCACCATGGTTGTAAATGCTGGCAGCAAAGTGCGGTGCATAAAGAAATTCATGAATGGTACCCAGTATGGTGCTTATTTTCCTCCACTATCCTTATAATAATGTAGGCCAATTGCAGGTAAGACAGCTTACCTGATGAACAGAGGTCAGCACAGTTTCAATAACTGTACTACACAGAAGCTCAGAATCTGTCGGTCTTTTATTATCATCAGTTCTTTTCTCTGTTTGGAAGGTAGAAGTAAGCTAAGGGCCATGTAACAGAAACTTGAAGTAACTGTGGAGCTACTTAGAAAGGACAGGATCCAGGAAATCTCTTTCTGAGGTTTTACTTATTTATTCTAGTCCAATGAATATACTTTTGATACACAAGTCACCAAGAAAATGGGGTATTACAAGCTGCTAGAAGTGATGTATGTGCGTCTTTCAAAAGAAGATGTTTACTCCAAGGACTCTAAAATTAACCAAGCTTACCGTGGCTCCTTGAGTGTAGAAGGAAATGAACTTACCAAGACACTAGTCAAGTAAGATTGTTATTTATTTTATTTACTTTTAACTTTCTAATTAGGTTTTGGCCAGACACACTTTTTTAAGTAGACCATGTGAAACAAAAGATGGATTTGTTCAAGGGCAAATGTAATTTGTGATGTAGCTCTTGATTTTAAATGAAATACACAATATTGAATTTGCATTGATAGAATGATCTCTAGCGTATGTCAGGATAACTTCTGCCTCCTGTTTTTGTCCTTTTTTTCCTATCTGTTAAGCTTGTGCATTTATTTGACCTTTTCAGTACGATTCTTGGCCTTTAATTTATGTTTTCACAGTTTTAGTTTCAGTATACTTACAATTTTATGTGGAGTATGATTCTGTGTTGCAAAATTGGTATTTTTATGATTGATGAGAAGGTGGATTTTCGTTTACATTTCATAATACAGCAGCACAGCCAGTAGCTGTAATTTGGCTTAATCACCACTGCAGAGGGGTGCAAAAGAGAAATACTGAATATCTATGCTAATTAGTACTATTTAGTTGGTTTAATCTGAAGTGCTGTTCGTTTTGTTTTGATTTGATTTTACAACACTATGTCCTATCAGGACTTCAGATAATTTCTTGGCTATGATTTGCAGAGCTATAAATGGCTTTGGGCCAAAGACCTATAAAAATCACATCTAAACTAGTTTTTATCCGGCTAATCTATAGCATAGTTTAGCATGCACATCCATTCACAGTTTTGTGGCAAGGGACCATGAGAAAAATTTATGTAGGCATCAAAACATATCTCCATCTTACCTTAATATTATCTATTCATCACATTCCTGAGGATTGTTGTGTAAATACATTCATCTTTGTCATTGATGAATGGTTCCGTTTTAGGGCAGTATACTTGTGAAGAATTTGAACAAGTCTGAGGTGGCTTAATCTGATACTGCTCTTTTGAAATTCTTTTGATTCACTGGTCTCTGACTGGGACTCTTCCCATGTTTCTTAAAAGACTTCTGATGGTGTTTTCTTGCCTGTTTGTATTTTAAGGTCATGCTATGATGCATTTACAGAAAACATGGCAGGGGAGAGTCAGCTGTTGGAGAAGAGGAGACAGTATCACTGTGCAGCATATAATTGTGCTATTGCTGTCATCAGTTGTGTCTTCACTGAAAGTAAATTTTATCAAGGCTTCCTTTTTACAGAAAAATCAGAAAAGGTGAGGAGTAGTTGTGGCTGTTAGAAGGCTTCCAGAGCATGGAACACAAACTGATGTTCCCTGATGGCAATAAATCAAAGGATGAAACCTGAATGACGTGCAGTTATATTAACAAACTACCCAGTGAGGCAATAGAAGGAGTGGTCTTGCATCCTTCATCCAGGTTGAATTGCTGATGAAAGTTTTACCATCTGTTTGAATGCGTAAAGTAGTGATACTTACCCTGTTTTCCTTCTAGTCTCAATCAATTTTCCAAAATGTGAGGTTAAAAATCCCTATTGTCCAAGTTTTCCAGTGCTAGGAATATATTAAATAAGAAATACTCTTTTTACAGAGCACATTCTGTGCTGTGAATTCTTGAGTAGTTGAATAGCAAAATTTTCTTTAAAGGAATTGATCTAGAAGAGAAAAGATGCCATATTTTCTACATTGTACATTGATCTGTGGGGGTTTTTTTTAGAAGAAATAAAATACAATCAAAGCAATTGTTACTGTGTGCAGCATTATAATTTTGCTATTTCCTGACATGCTTTGGTTTGCAGAACTTGCTGATTTTTGAAAATTTGATAGACTTGAAGCGTCAGTATACATTTCCTGTAGAAATTGAGGTGAGTGAAATTTCTGGCCTATAGTGGTCCTAATTAAAAAAGGGTTATGGCTTTAACAGTATAGTCACTGAAGACCAAGTCAATTCTCACATATGGAGAAAAAGGAGTAAAAAAATGGACTATTCCTCTAATATTTTAAAATACACTTTTGTGAGAGAAAGCCATACTTGAAATTTAGAACATAGCCACCATGCAGATAACTTTAACATATTTTTTAGCATACTTACTCTGGTAATGAACAGCTGTAGGAATAAGTAATTTAGCTGTAGTTCTGCAGCATTAATAATAATAATTTGCAACATGGGATTTTTGTTCATGTTAAATGGTTTTGATAATGTTTTGGCAGTTCTGTAAATAAATAACTTGTAATTTAAAAAAAAATAATTTAAAGAATTAATTCAGTAATTTCAACTTTATTTCTTGCTGTTTAGGTGCCTCTGGAAAGGAAGAAGCGGTACATTGCTATAAGAAAGGAGGCCAGGGATGCAGGGAATGGCAGTCAGGGTATGAAAGTCATTTATGACTATGAAAAAAAATGCTTTCCTAGCTTTCATACAGTGTTTGTTGCTGTGTTACTAATTGGCTTCTACAGTAGCAGGAACAAATAAAAGCAATCAATATATTTCATCTAACGATCAATTCACAGCCACCCTCAAGTTTTAGTGGCCAAAAAAGACTTGTTTCATGTAATTATGTTGATTAATGGTCTATTGTTTTTTCCTATCTAGATGAACCCAAGTATTTAGCTTCTTCATCATACATGATGGATAGCAGTTTGAGTGAGGAAATGAGTCAGTTTGATTTTTCAACTGGAGTCCCAGGTTTTTCTTATAGCTCCCAAGATGCTACAGCTAGCAGCACTCATTTCAGGAGAAAGGTAATTTAGTGACTTATGTGCTGTGAGGAAGAAAACTTTTATGCTTTCTTGTAATTGCATGTATTTATTGGGGTTGAGAAAGAGAAATCTCTAGTCTCTTGTATTTGTTCTACCTGACTGAGAATGGGTTCCTCCAGAAGATGAGGGAGGGGACTTGAGCTATTTTCTGTCAGTCACTTTTCTTTTTGCCTCTCCCCAGTGTCTACAGCTGGAGAAAAGCAATGCCTTACCTTGGGTTTCTAAAGCTGAGTAGTGTGAGTGAAGGCCAGCCTGAGTTGTAAAAAGGTGGCTTGTGACTGCTCTCAGGCACAGCCGCTGACAGTTGTGTTTTGCAGTTAGGCACCTAGTTTCATTTCCCTCTTCTTTTGGTCTCTGAAAAACCTGTTTGTATCAAATGCATGCAATAAATAATCAAACACTTCATTATTTTTGTTGTGGCACCTTGTATTTAACTGTTGCTCTTGGGAGATATTAAATGCTGTTCTTCCAAGACTTGAAGTTGTGTTCCTTCTGCGATCAAAAGATGTCTAATCAACAGTAATACTGATAGGATGGACATTTGCCATGAAACATAAAGCTTGTAAAAGTATCATAGGCACTGAAGATTTAATCTGTCAAAATAACTGTTAACATTGGTAAAGATGCTGTTCCCATGTTTTGGAACAAGGAGGTGTTTTAGCTGCAGGGAAGTTAAGCAGGTAGAAAGTAAGCTTCTGTTTTGTGTAGTAGTGGTGTGATTTCTAACTAAACAATTTTTTTTTGGTGGTTTATTCTGTGTGACAGAAGAAGGCTGCTCTGGATGCTAGTCAGTGTGAAAAAACACATCCATAAAAATAAGGCTTTCCCTCTTTGGAATGTATTCTTTGAGCTATGAAATAATTTCTCGGAGGTTCAGCTTAACTCTTCCTCCTGTCAGCATTTGCCACACCTGTTCCCGGCAGGTAGTAAAGTTGGAGTAACATAAAGTTGACATCTGTTGGCACAAAAAGTCAAAGATGAGCAAATCTGGTACAAATATTTGGGAGGTGTCTGTTTGAGCAACCCATTTGATGTATTATTCCCTGTTGTGCCCACTGAAAGTGTAGTCAAATCAGTAAACACAGATAAGATCAGTATGACTAATGGCAGAATTGTCATCTAAGAGGAAATACAGTGTTGTTATTAATCATAGTAACACTTTTTTTTTCAGGAGCCCACAGAATACATGGTTTTGAATGATGAGATGGAATTGGAAATGGATGAATTCAACCAACATGAATGTATGGCTTCTATGACCACTCTGATTAAACATATGCAGAGGAACCAGATCACACCCAAAGTGGAAGAGGCTAGTATTAACCAGAAAGCTGGCATTTTTCCTCTAGTAATACCAGGAAAAGGGAGTCATGATTGAATCTCTTAATTTATTAATTTTCTTGGCTATATTGTAGTGCAACCTGTGTGGTTTGAGCTGGGGGCTTTTTGGCTTGGTATACCTGTTTGGTGCAAAAAGTGATTTGATTTTTGCTCATCTCTCTTAAATATCAGGGGACAGTTCCAGTAGATCTTCCTCTTTGGATGAAATTTCTGCATGGCAAATTAGGAAACCCATCAGTACCATTAAATATTCGCCTCTTCATAGCAAAACTTATTGTTAATACTGAGGATGTGAGTAATTTTTTGGTAATTTTTTTTCTGTTAACGTAAGAGGTTGTATTATATATATCAACTGTGTAACTCTTGCAGAGTAAAATACTTCATCAGCTGAGACCTTTAGGGCATTCAAATTAAGTAGTTTGTCCTGATAAAAGGGAGCACATTTATAGGCCAAAATTCAAGATAGTGCCAGTATTTTGAATGTAGTATTAATACTTTTTCTCCCAAACTCTACTTCTATAAGTAGAGGGTGTCCACAATGTGTGTCTTCTGTAAACTACAAGTAATTTATTCATTGATACAGGCAAAAAGTATTGGCTGATTATACTTGCTATCTTTGCAGGAGCAAATATGATGTTTTTTTAATGGTCACAGATGAGTCTTATGGAAACATTTTGTGCTAAATGTTGTTCTTGTTGCAGAAAGATAATAAGATAACATAATGTGTCTCTAAAAGAAACATTTTCTAACTCTCATACAGTGATTTTAAAGTATAATATTTCTGTCTGAAATATTCCAAATCCAAAAATGATGAATTTCAGAATTAATTCAAGAAACTTTATACCCATTTAATGTTAGTTTCTTAGTAAAGCTGTCTGAAATGGAAGGGTAGATGAATGGCATTCTCTCTCAAGTCCTTTAGAGACAGGGTTTTTGGTGTGAGAGCCAGATTGTCTGGGCCCTTGTGAAATAACTAACTTTCTGTGAATAATTGGTTAAAGGTTTCTAAGCAAAAGTGAGAAATGTAGTTATAGATATTTTTTATTTAAAAGTTTTTGTGGTTGTTTCTTTGTAGGTTAAGCGAAGTGCTAAGAGGTTGGTTTAGCAGTCTTACCTGCAGTGTTACTGAATAACAGGTTACTGTTTTCCGTAGGTGTTCCGCCCTTATGCGAAGCAGTGGCTTGGTCCATTGCTGCAGCTTGTTGTTTCTGGAAATAATGGAGGTGAAGGGATTCATTACATGGTAGTGGAAATAGTAGTTACAATCCTTTCCTGGACAAGTGTAGCCACTCCCAAAGTAAGGAAATGTGAAATTCATTTTTATTATTATTGTGACTATTTGGTGATGAATGAGTTTGTTACTATGCACTTATGATCATTTTATACATCAGTCCACTGTTTCTTTTACATATTAACTTCAAACATAACTTGTTTGCTTGCTTGCTCTCATAAAACAATATATGTCTTTGTGTTGGAGTCACTGTGTTTATTTTTGGTGCTATTCTTTGTAGGGGAATATTAAAGATGAGATTTTAGCTAACAGATTGCTTGAATTCTTGATGAAGAATGCCTTTCACCAGAAAAGAGCTGTGTTCAGGCACAATCTGGAAATCATAAAGACAGTTATAGAGTGTTGGAAGAACTGTCTCTCCATACCTTACAGGTAAGCATCTGGACAATTGCTTTCTTTTGTCTATATTTAAAAAATAAAAATGAACATTATCAGAGAACATGAAAATGTAAATTCAGCTGCAATAGTAAACTTTTTGTCCCTAGAGCTGACATTAGAACTTCAGAACCAAACTCTCCGAATACTGTAAATTAATTGGAAAAACAGCAAGGAGAGAGACAGGGAAAACATATAAAGGATTACTAAAGCAGCAACAAAAGCAGGAATAATCTCGGCAAAGATGTTTTATCTGACATTTTGGATATTATCACTGCATATTGGTGCACTCTTAGTAAGATTTTTGTTGTCTCCCATGCTCCTGAACTTGTTGAGCATTTGTGTTGGCTTACAATCTCTTTAGTTGTTGTGGGATGGGGTTAGGGTATTTTATTTAGGGGGGTTGGGTTTTTTTTGCAAAGACTTCCTTCACTGAAGCTAAATATTTACTACTTTCTACCGCTTTTGTTAGTTTGTATATGTGTACATATACAATGAGTGATTTATGGTGTGTCTATTTTGGTGTTTTCCTCTATATAATTCTTGTACGTTTTTATCCAACAGTTTATTATTTGAAAAGTTTTCTGGTGGAGACCCTGATACAAAGGACAATTCAGTGGGAATTCAGCTGCTGGGAATTGTTCTTGCTAACAATTTGCCACCCTTTGACCCAAAGTGTGAAATAGATCGTGTCAGGTGAGAAATGCAGGTTTTTGTGAATGATTTCAAAGAAAGCTTAAGCCAAAGACAGCAAGTCTAATTTATCAATATGAAGTATTGGAACTGGATTGCTTATCATCCTTTTGCTGTTGTCTGTCAGATGTAATGCTTTTCTAGCTGCAAATTGCAGACTACATTTATTTTGGAAAATGTCTAGAAGAGTGTAAGGTTTTTTATAGTGGGCCCCAGGGTTGCAATTTCATGGGAATTAACAAAGTCAGGAACTGGCAAAGCAGGGATTTGAGACATTGCAAGTGGAAAATCCATGTTGCACTGTATTCATCTCTTGTAAAAGCAGTCACTATTCCTCTAGGGAGCTCAGGTGAGTTTTTTGTTTCAGTTTAAATTTGCAGTAGTAGTAATGGCTTACAGCAGGTCTATCTTTTGTGTTAGGTATTTTCAAGCTTTGACCAGCAACATGGGCTTACTAAAGTATAAAGAAGTTTATGCAGCTGCAGCAGAAGTATTGGGACTTGCTCTTCAGTACATTGCTGAGAGAGAAAATGTAAGTGAACTGTGCTGTGTGTTTGACCATTCCTGTCTTAATTTTGTGTTCGTCTTTTATATGACTACTCATTTCAGCTCCAAAAATGAATGCATTTAAAACTCAACAGTCTTTGTCCAACAGATTGAGTTAAAAGTTTAAACAGCTAACTTAAGAGTAAAAAGAATATGAGAGGAGAATAAGTGCAAAGTTTTTGCCTTGTTTTTTTGTAACTTACAGTGATTAATCTTTTTCTGAGGCTTTTGCCAACCAGCAACACTAGCATGGTTCGTTTTAAAGTTGGGGTTTCTTTAAGAGAAAAAAAAAGGCAAGTTCGAGGTTTGGAATTACCTTTTGAGTATCTGTGTCTGAGGATGTTTAATAACTTGCAAGTTTTGATATAAAATTTAAAGCTTAAACTATATTTCATTTTGAATTAGTTATTTTATAGGTAGTGGATAAGGTGGATGCAAAACTGTTACTTATCAAATCCTACAGTACTAGAATTTGTGGATAGTTCTTGATGATCACAAAAATCAGTTTGAGACATATGCTAGAAAGATTTCTTCACACAACAGTTCATGAACTTCTGGAATTTGTTGCCAGAAGAGGTTCTAAGGGTAAGTAGCATCAGCAGGTTCAAAGAGAAATTAGGCAAATTGATGCGCAAAAAAATGTCATGAATGGGTTCTAAAAACAACAGACAGCAATGTACGCTCCAAGATCCCTAATCTAGGGACAAATGCATGTGGGGTTGTATGAGAGAAAAGGAGGATAAAACGCAGCCAGGATCATGTGTTTACCCTAAATATCTATCTGCAGCTGCTATTGGAGACAAAAATACCAAGATATTGACTTGGTGGAGTATTAGTTAGCGATTCTTACTTCTCTCCCCACTAGTCTTACTTCTTTCCCTACCTAATTCCATTCCGGCTGTTCTTTCACAGTTTCTAGAGCATATTTCATTAATATTCATAAGTCTTCTCTTTCACAGTCTTCCAAGTTCCCTTATAAGCAGTATTTTGAATAAATGAGCAAAAATAGTAGAAATTTCATCCTTATCCACAGCTTGTTTCTTTGACGTTGATTAAAGGTTGTTGGTTACTTTTCACCTTTTCACTAAAAGTCTGTTTTTTTATGTTCATTAATTGCACATCTTCTATACTGAATGAGAAGCTGCTTAATATTTATATAAGCACACTAAGCAACTTATATTTCAAAATTAAGACGTGGGTTCCAAACCAGTTGAAGCAATCTCACAAACTATTATTTAAGCAGCAGTTGTGTGTTTCAGTCAGACAGAGCTGTACAGGAACCATGAAGTACCATATATTCGGATGGATCTTGCCTAGCAAAATGCAGTAGAATCAAAGATTACAGCAGTTGAACTGTGTGTCATTAAGGTGGTTATGAGTTTCATGGGTATCCTTGATTTACTGCCTTTCTCATTTTCAGGTACTTGAAGATCCAGTTTATGATTGTGTCGTAAGACAATTAAAACAACATCAGAACACCCAACATGATAAGTTTATTCAATGCTTGAATAAAGTTGTTAAGAATTTTCCACCTCTTGCTGACAGGTATGTCACAATTTGTATGGTTTGTTGATTATGGATCTAGAGGAATAATAGAAAATAACTTGCTCTTCTTTGTGGGCTTCTGTTTGTGTTAAGGTTTATGAATGCAGTATTCTTTTTGATACCCAAACTTCATGGGGTGATGAAAACCTATTGTCTGGAAGTAATAATGTGCCGGGCTGAAGAAGTTCCTGATCTCCACTTGCAGTTAAAGAGTAAAGACTTTATCCAGATCATGAATCATAGGTAAGTGGTCATGTGATTAC
>JAWWLV010000088.1:110200805-110213654 GCA_035041135.1 Platyrinchus mystaceus | reverse complement strand
TCCTGATCTCCACTTGCAGTTAAAGAGTAAAGACTTTATCCAGATCATGAATCATAGGTAAGTGGTCATGTGATTACGGTGCACAGTCCAAATTTCTTGATAATATTTTCTGTGCTGGCCACAACATTTTTACATTCAGAGGCATTTATAATTCACATTCACTTTTTGGTCACTGCTCTCTAATTTGAGATAGTGTAATCTGGGAGTTAAGTATTAAGATGGTTAGCTCACTGTGAAAAACAAACAAAAGCCCCTAAATAGCATTGTGGTGAAACACCACTGGGATGTAAATTTCTGTACTACGTATTTGTTTAGTTCTATTCTTACTCTCAGGTTGAACTCAAAAGTATTTACCTAAAGCCCTTTATGTAAAACCAAATATCACTGCTAAAATGTAAGCTGATCTTCTGGTTCTGTGTGTAGCGTTGAAGAGAAAAGCAATGTACCTATTCTTTTTTCCCTCTCCTTTTAGGGATGATGAAAGACAAAGGGTTTGTTTGGATATAGTGTACAAGATGCTGGCTAAACTAAAACCACTAGAACTTAAAGAACTTCTTCCTGGAGTGACAGGGTTCATTTCTCACCCTTCTGTAATATGTCGCCAGCACATGTATGATATTCTGATGTGGATTTACGATAATTACAGGTGTGTATTCACTGCAGATGTTGTCTTTCAGGGGTTTGTCACAGGCAGAGTGAAAGTGTTTGTAACAGTCTTCCAACTTCATGTCCCTCAGTGCAGGATTTTTCCAGTTCTCATTAAAATAGAGCCTGGGATTTGCCTAAGTGGCTTTGGCCTTTGGTGGCAATTTTATCACTTCCACTAAGGGATAAATACTTGGACCTGAACTTTAGCCCAGGACTAGGATGTTGTATCACTGCAGCTGATGGCATAAGCGATTTTAGCTTTGATGCTCCCACTGTTTTTCTTGTTGCCAGAATTTGTAACTGTTAAGAATTATACACTAAAGAAATTTGCTTGTTGGTTGAAAATGTATTGAGGTACTTTGGCATGATCTCAATCCTTTCAATCTAGTAGTGTAAAGATGGTCTTTCTGTTTGACCCCTTAGAATAGGGAACAGGCATGTTCTCAGTTTGACAAGCAGGTTGCTGTTGAATCATCTGACTTAGTTGGGTTTTATTATGTGCTTTTTCCCAAGATAACTATTTGAATTGACAGTTACTGTGAAGGAAAAGTACAGGCAATTTTTACTCCAGCATCACTTCAGAAAAGCAAATTCTCTGCCTTTTTTTGGGTTTCAACCTTGCAAACTCAGAATTACTTCTGTTTGGCCTTTATAATAAATACCCAACATATTATTTAGCTTTCGGATTATTCCTTTTATAAGTAGTGGTGATGCAAGGAATTTAAGGCAATGAAGACCTCATGTTATGAAAAAGATGCAGTGTTGTCATGCCAAGTTTAAATTTTTATGAGAAGGGCATATTCCTCCTTTTTTCCGCACCATCCTCATCCTCTTATTTTGCTATGGATTGTTTGAGAGAAGTCACTAAGAGATATTTTGCTCCTACCATCAGCGATCCAGAAAGTCAAGCAGATGATGATTCTAAGGAAATACTCAAAGTGGCAAAAGAAGTGCTGCTTCAAGGACTAATTGATGAGAATGCTGAACTGCAGTGAGTAAAGTGCTGTGTTAACTGTCTGAAATAACAAATACCTACCTTGCTTTTACTTTGTTTATAGCAAAAGAGTTGATCCTTAGAGGTTTTTTAAGTATTTCAATAAAAAGAGTAACAGTGAGATAACACTATTTCCTTTTCTTCCAGTAAGTTCATTTATAAAATTGTGTCCCATAGTGTTACACCAAATATAAGGGAAGCACAGAGCATTTGAACAAACTTCTAAGCCATGGGGAAGTTGTTTCACTATGTCAAACCTAATTCTGCATTAGTGTTCTAGAGTTCTTGAACAAGGAGGACCTTGCTATACACAAACACACAACAACAGATTAAATGTTGGATGATGCTGGATTTTTAAAATTTCTTTTGGTGAAACAGAAGATAAAAGGGAATATCTGTGTGCTTATCCACCCATAGCACTTCTCAAGCGGAAAACAACTTGACAGAAATAATTTTTTCAGAGTAAACCTTTGATATCAGGCGCAGAGCATAGTAGATAAATGAGGAATTTGTTGTAATTCAATGAAAGATCCATGGTTTGAAAGTGTTAGTTGAAGGCTTTAGGATCTTCTTATGTTGGGGTTTGTGTTTGTTTGTTTGTTGTTGTTATTTTTTAACTTGGCTTTTTTAGAAGTGTGGGTTTTTTCTATTTGCAGATAACCAAGAATAACTTCATTCCTTGCCTTACAGATTAATTGTTAGGAATTTTTGGAGTGAGGAGACAAGGTTACCGACAAATACTCTTGATCGCATGCTGTCATTGTTAAATTCTTTATATTCCACCAAGATTGAAACACAGTACTTGAGCCTAATCACAAATTTTCTGCTTGAAATGACTAGCAAGAGTCCGGATTATTCCAGAAAAATTTTTGAGCATCCACTGTCTGAATGCAAATTTCAGGTGAGTTGTAATGTTTTGTCCTGTGTGCAGTCATGTGACAAATTCTATTTGTTAATGTAATTACCACTTGGACGAGAATGGCATAATAAAGGAGATTTTTGAAAGTGTTTTGTGCTCCCTAGTTAACAGCTGCAACTGTCATGAGTTATGCATAGTATCAGAAGTCTGATGATTTTGCTGGGGAAATAATTTTCCTTTCAAAAAAGAAATATTTAATTAAAATAATTATATGTACCAAGTGTAGCTGATGAGTACTGAAATAGCTAAAAAAGAGGGTAGTGGAGAGAAGCAGCATCAGCTGGAGAAATATTGTGAACAAACAGGAATACTAGTACAAGAGCTGTAAATCAGTCCTCAGCTGACCAGTCCAAATTGGTCAGGTTTTTTGCTGACCTAGGGAGAACTTCTTTGTGTTTGCAGTTTTTATTTTTATTGTCAAATTCTGCTCCTGGGATGATGTTTTAAATTCCGTGCTGTAATTTCTGCTCTCCTGATTCAGTGAACGAATGCCAAAAGCCTCCACCTTTACTGCTCTACTTAAAATCTTTCTTTGCTCGTAGGACTTTGTAATTGATTCCAGCTGGCGCTACCGAAGTACTGTGCTCACACCTATGTTTGTGGGGACTCAGGCTTCTCAGAGTATCCACAGGAATTTATCACAAGAAAGATCCCTTTCTGCTTCTGGGTCAGTCAGTGGTCAAGTGAGGGCTACCCAACGGCAGTATGAATTTACACCTACGCAGCATATCAGTAAGTCCAGACCACTGTCTTCTGAAATTTTCTTGTTTGATGTAGGAATGATTTATTTCGCATATGAATTTTTAATTTAAAAGTGTAAATACATTTAATACTGTGTTTTCAAGGACTTCTTTTGTGTGTCATGAGAAGAAAAATCACATTTTTTTTGTCTCATACATATTTTATGTTCTGCCTAATGTAAAAGAAATTTGTTTCTTACCTAACAGCTTAAAATCTGTTCTGCTCAAAAACACTGGGAATTATATTTTTGGGAGAAAAAACGATCTGCTTCATAGATGTTTTCACTTAATTTGTATGAGAGTATGTTACAGCTTTTTTGCAATTTTTTCTTGTAGGTGGTAGAAGTTCTTTTAATTGGCTAACTGGAAGTAGCATTGACACATTGGCAGAGTATGCAGTTCCTTCATCCTCTGAATCCTTATCTTCATCCATGCTGTTGGTTAGCAAACGGAATGAAAAATTTAAACAAGCAACCTTTAAAGCAGTGGGGCCGGATTTCGGGAAAAAAAGGTTGAGTTTGCCTGGAGTTGAGGTGAACAGCAAAACTAAAGGTCTGTAATCCTTATCTAAGTGCAATTTCTGTATAACTAGTACATTTCTATAAGCCATCTTTGTCACTCATTTGGCTGGCAGTCTGTTATCTTTGAGACATTCTCATGGAGGTTCACCTTGAGAGATTTTGTTTCCAAACATAGTCTATGGCAGACAGCTAGGATTGTGCTAGGAATTGTAAAATTGCTTGTTGCTAGATGAAAGAACTGAAAGGATATGAAACCAGTCAGTGTGATCTCTGTATTCCTATCTCTCCCTGAGATGATCGTAGCATGAATGTCAGATGATTCTGTCCCTTCTGTTTTATATTTATTTGCGTATCTCTTTCAAGATGAGATCTCTTTAAACATATTTTTCCAAACCATTTCAGATGTGCTCACATGATCTACAACATACTGCAATTTGTCATTAGAATTACTTGCTTTTTCTCTGAGAAGCTCCTTCATCCACCCAGCCAATAACTGAAAATTTTCAGTGTTTTGGAGTGGCTTGGGCTCCTTCTTCCTGTTTAGCCTTTCAGTACTTTGTCATTAAAATTTTGACCTAAAGGATGGGATTAGGAGTTCAGGCAAAGATCTATAAAGATCAACCTTTTCAATACCTGAGAGGTGTTTCCAGGCAGTTCTGAATGGACCATGCTGAACTACAGAAATAGCGAGATCAGTCTACCTTCCAGTCAGTTCCTGGTCTTCTACCAGGAAAATACTGGTTCTAGTGGTATATTTTTGTTTGCTCACTCTGCTTTCCTAGGAAATGGACTGAAGTGAACAGTCTTTTAAGTGGCCTTTCTCCATGACTGTCCTGAGCAGGAGTTGATCCAGTGTCAGTTCTGTAATCATAACTTAAAAAATATCGTATGATATTATTGTTACCCAACCTTTGAATATATTTAGCACCTCTTTTGTGTAGGGAGGTACATAAATATAGTGCAAATATCATACTTGCTTTTGAGAACTTAAAATAAATCTGTTGTATGGGGTGTGTTTGTTCATGAGTTTAAGTGCCTTTCCTAGTGCAATAGTTTGACCTTTTTACCTCATCTATGTGCTTGAAGTTTCTGTATAAATGCTTATTACCTCTTCTCCTCAGAGCAACTTAATTTGTTTTCATTTGCTGTCTTGTTGAAAGGCCTTATTTTGAGTTGTTGGGTAGGAAACTTAGGAGACTAGTTGGTAAGCTAACAAAAACAAAGATGATGCTTGTTATTACATGGTGCTCTTGCCTTAACTCTGAAGTTTGCTTGAGAAAGGACATGATTGTATGTTCTCTAGGTATAGAAGAAAGAGCTGAAATTCTAAGACTGCGGAGACGCTTCTTGAAGGACCAAGACAAACTCAGTCTGATTTATGCTAGAAAAAGTCTGGCTGAACAGAAAAGAGAAAAGGTTTGTCAATCCAAATAAGTTTAAAACTTCAAGTCTCAATGCCATCTGCAGTCTTTTGCTTCATCTCTAGTGGTAACTTTGCGAAGAAAGGGTAGATGTAAGGTACTGGTTGCTACTTTATGAACTTTAAAAGGTTTAATTTGGAAATCATGCTACCTATGTGCTTAAAGCTAAATGATGTTGCTTAGCATGAGTGAGAAAAGAGGTGAATGGTGACACTTCCAGTCTACTCCTTAATGTGCATGAAGAGATTTTACATGATGGAGTCCCTAACACCTATGAGATGCTCTTCATAGTTGTCAGTCTGGAAACTGGGGGCCTTGAAGCAGCAATACGCTGCAGAAATAGTTGGGGAACATTATCCGGAGTCTGAACATGAACTCAAAAATGTGGTACAGCTGATGAACTGACCAGAACTGTTCTGAACTTTTAACCTGAAGGAATGTCAGTAATAATTATTTGCTGTGTGTTTATCAAGGCCAGAAACTTACTACTTTGTGGGTTTCCTGGTTGTGTTATGTACTTACAATAAATCTAAGTATTTTTAAGCTCTGTAACAGTTTTTCAGAGGTTCCTTTTACTAAAAATAACATACATTATCGTCCAAAAATGATAGCAATTAGACCAAAAGCAAAGGAACCCAGGATAGAGACCTACCAGTTTGAGACACTCTTGTAATTCTTTGCAGATGCAGACAACTGTGTAAACAGAACTTATGTCTGGAAGAACCACACAAACACCTATTTTAGCCAATTTGTGTTTACTTGGAAGCTAAAGCTACAGTTTCCTCCCACCATGCAATAGAGGACCTGTAAACGCATTCTGCATGGCAGTCCAAAATACAGCCAACAAAACCACCTGTGATATTCCACAGTAAAAGACCAGAGGAGACTATGAATGCTCTCAGGATCCCTTAAACTTTTCAAGAGATTTGTTGCACATAAACACACATGGAACGCTATGATTTCCATTAATACTATGGACAAGCCAGGAAAAATTAGATCCTGAGCAAGGGAGGATTTGGAAATAGCTTTAGCAAAGTCCTAATTTCTCAATAGCATATTTCTCTTGAAAGGTTTCTGAAAATCATCCCTTTAAAGTTCTGTAGCAGAAAAATTACCTCAAAGAGCAAACTTATGAGGAGTTACAGAAGAGAAAAAAATCTTTCAAGCTTCTTTCTGGTTTTGTCTTCCATTTTACCAGTGTTTATATCCACCCATTGCCTACTGATTTAATTGGTAATGGCAGTAGTTAAAAATAAAAACCCAGCCTCTAAACTTATTGATTATTTCCTTATAATGTGCTATGAAAAAGAAGAAAAACAGAGGAAGAGATGGGTTTTGTTTGTATTTGGTAGTAGCTCTTGTTCAATTTAAAATTATTCCTTTAAGCCCCAGCAAAAGGCAGGACAGCTGTTTAAGAACTGCGGTTTGCAACAGTTTTATTACAGTTTGGTTTAGGTTTTACTAGAATCATAGAATTTTTAAGGTTGGAAAAGACCTCTAAGATCGAGTCCAACCCAGCACCACCGTGTTTGCCATTAAACCATATGGCCAAGTGCTACATGCACGTCTTTTAAACACTTTTGCTGGTGGTGTTTCTATCACTTCCCTGGACCGCTTGTTCCAATGCCTGACCACCTTTCCAGTGAAAAATTTTTCATAATGTCTAATACCTCTTTTGGGACAGTTTGTCCTGTTGATTATCTTGGGAAAAGACTACGACCCCCACCTCGCTACAACCTCCCCTCAGGTAGTTGTAGAGAATGATAAGGTCTCCCCTGAGCCTTCTTTTCTCCAGTCTAAACAATCCCACCTTCCTCAGCTGTTCCTCATGGAACTTGTGCTCCAGTCTCTTCACCAGCTCTGTTGTTCTTTGGACATGCTCTAGCACCTCAATGTCTTTCTTGGAGTGCAGAGCCCAAAACTGAACAAAGGATTCAAGGTTCTACCTCACCAGTGCTGAGTACAGGGGGACAATCACTTCCCTAGTCCTGCTGGCCACACTATTTCTGATATAAGCCAGGATGCCATTTGTCTTCTTGGCCATCTGGGCACACTGTTGGCTCATGCTCAGCCAGCTGTCGACCAGCACCAGCAGGTCACTTTCTGCTGGGCGGCTTACCCACCACTCTTCCCCAAGTCTGCATGGGGTTGTTCCGACCTAAAGAAATCAATTTTGCCACGTTCATTCTTCTTCCCCTCCCCATCCCACTATATAAAACAAAACACACAAGTTTTAGGAACCTCATTTTACATTGCACCTGAGCCAGGCTGAGAATCATCATATTATTCATACTGCTGTGGCTCAGCTAACAGGCAGTAACTTATTAAACCATAACAGCTTCCTAGCTATCAGTCATAATCATTCTCTTTGAACCTAGCTTGAGTACTGCTTGTATGGAAGCAGGATCTACAAGGTATTAATATTAAAAGTTAATGGCTGAAGGAAGTCTATGAACAAGTGTCGTGGTTTGGCATTTTTCATTGACTAAGCTAATTTTGAGTTTAACCTTATTACAGCTTTATAGAAAATGTGTTTGTCTATTAAGCATGGCAAAAGTTTATAAAACACTTCAGAAATGCTCTTGCTTATTTTGTCTTATCTAGATACTGCTCTTTCTAAGTAATATGATTATTATTTTTTAACATGAGCAATGCGTTTCAGGAGATGAAATCTGAGCTGAAGATGAAGTATGATGCCCAGGTTACTTTGTACAGAAGTTACCGAGTAGGAGACCTTCCTGACATCCAGATTGAATACTGCAGTCTCATTGCCCCTCTGCAGGGCCTTGCCCAGGTCTGTCTGCTATTCAAAGGTCATCTGTTCCTGTAGGGAAAATGGCATATACTTGGCCAACTGCTTCTAAAATTGATTTGTTGTCTTGTAGTCAAGCAGTAAGCTACACATCTCAAGAGTCTGTTTTGAGGGACTGTTTCTCCTACCCCTGTGCTCGTGCAGTGATGACAGAAGAGGCCTTCTAGCTTGCTGCAGCTGAGTTGAACACTGGAGACCTGATACAAGAGCTGATACATCAGCTCTTGTCCATTGCCTCTGGGTTCCTCTACTTGAGAAACAGTTGGTGGTGGTCTTTACAGGCATTATTGCAAAGGGCATCTCACTGTACAGCAACAAAACAGACTTGTAAAAATACAAATGAACTTACTGTGACTAAAACTGGAGTCAGACTACTCAGTAAAGCTGATCCAATATTCCTTTTCCTACCTGAGAGCAGTAGAAGCTGTAGACTGAACTGAGCAGTAGACTGAATCCCGTTTCACAGTTGTTGAGAAGTCACAGTCTTCCTGGTTACCTTTGTATTTAATTTCTTTTGATATCCCCTTATCACTGTGTAAAAGGAGGAAGTAGCACACTCATGAGTTATCTGAATAGCACTAGATATAGAGTTAGACCAAATTCCAGACCCATGGTAAATCAGGATGCATAGGATTATATTTCACACACAGATGTGGTTCTGAGTGGAAAAAATGCCTTTAAATCTGAGATGGACTGTCTGCCTGTACTGGCAGTCGATCTCTCTGTTAGCTGCCTCAGTGTTAGGTCCAGGTCTCCTCACACATCAAGGTCTTCTGTTTTTTCCTGAAACCCTCTTGACAGACTGTGGTGTCCATATCATGATATTGACTGTCTGGTTCCTGTAATGGGAATTGTGAGTATGTGAAAATTGTAAATTCCACCCTTGCCACAATTTGTCTGAAACCTACATTGTCTTGGAGTTTCTTTATGTAAAAGAATTAAGATGTGATTTGAATGAGTAGTACATTAATTGTCAGCATAGGTGAGATGCGTGCCAGAGTAACTAATCTGCTCTCAAAGAGTATCCATAAAGGGATTAGGTATGGGGTGTTTCATATCTTTTAATTTTATTTATTAGTCTATTGTGTCACAGCAGAATTCAGTGACCTTACTGCTTTTGTTGTAATTTACAGAAAGATCCAACATTTGCCAAGCAGCTTTTCAGCAGTCTGTTTAGTGGAATTTTTCATGAGGTAGAAAAATCTAAAAATCCTTCTGAGAAAAACACCATTGTCCAGAAGCTGCTGAATGACTTCAATAATTTCCTCAGTACAAGCCTGTCATACTTCCCACCATTCATTGCATGCATCCAGGTAAATATGACATGAAAGTAACTGAATGTAATGTCTTTGTCTGAGTGTGGGAAAAACCCAGTGATAGTGAAAGTCAAATACTGTCACTGAAGTTTAGACAGAGATGGAAAGAGAATTGTTAACCAGATGGATATTTCAAGTGACACTTGTTAAGGTGAACAAGGTAATTTGTGCCTCTGGACTGATTTTTCAAGGTTTCTGTGGTATCTGTAGAGTTTGAGTCATCTTTTAATGTTTTAATTGCATCAGTAACAAGAAGAGATTTGATTTTAAATGAAAGCCATTTGAATTGCAATGAGAATTTCGAACAATTGAAAGGGCTATGTGAGTGTCACATGCTTATCTTCCTGTTTCTGGGAAGTGCTTACTGAGGAATTCTTTGATGTCTTGAGGATATCAGTAGCTGTCAGACTATTTGTTGTTAGCCTCTCTTGCTTATTTTTTCCAATTAGTGCCCTGCAGTGGTTGTCTGGGGATTTTCAGTATAGAGGGAAGGACTCATTCCCACCAAAGGGTGAGTGGGTGCACGAGAGTTGTTTCACTGGAAAAGAAACACAAGCCTTTCTGCTATGACAATATACAGACCTGGAATAGATTGTGAATTTCGTCTTTTAACCCAGTTTTCAGGGAGATAAAAAAAACTTGTCCAAGCACCTGTTAAATACATACTCATTGTCACTGTATTTAATGATTCTTGTCAACTGTGTTATCTTAATATTGTGTCTGATTCCTAGCTCTCAAAAGAATCTTTTTTTGAGTGGCAGCTAGTGGCTTCTTTTTTGTTATGGAAATTTAAATACTCTGTGACAGTAGATGTCATTCATAATCCAGGAGAAACTAGTTTGGAGTAACTTTGTAAACAGTGACAAACTTTGCTTCTTAGTACTGGCATTTACACATCTGAAAAAATGTAATTTCTTGTTTACTTTTTTTTCTGTGCAGCTGCATAGAAGGTCAAATACTATGGGGATTTTTCTGGGCTGTCTTGGTATGTTTTGAGCCAGCGTCTCACAATAGCAATCTGTTAATATTCCCTCTTGACATTGCATTTGTTGGTTTTCTGTCTTGATAATCTTATTTGTGTTGAATTGTGCTGTCTATTAGACCCTATTAATAACACTGTTGCATTAGGCTACTTTTTTTTTCTGAAAAGTCATAGACTGAAGACTCGAAAATTGGTAAGTTAAAATTCACCACAAAACATGAGCAATAGGAGCATCTCATTGCCATCCTCACTAATAACAAAAGAACAACAGCATGAAGGCAAGCCTCAGCCTGTGAATTTGAGTATCCTGCATAACAGTGAGAGGAAGTCTTTTCCCCAGTAGGGAATAGAGTTCATATTGATCAAGAGAGTGAGCTGGAAGAGTGTGAACAAGAGCACAAGAGTGTCAAAGCTGCCATTTGGCTCACAAAGACTGTCCTAGTGGCTTGGCCATTTGGAAATACAGCTTCTATTTCCTGTATACCAACAATGTAATGAATACTGGCTGGTTTCAGAAAAGCTTCTTGAATAATTCACTGCTGTTTCCTTCTGGCTGTTTGACTTTTAGTCTTCTACAGGTTCACGTTCCATCAGGAGAATAACTTGGTGGTAAAAGAGCTGGTTTTGTCTACATGTATAATCTTAAAATTGATTATGAAGCTCTGGGATTCACTTTCATGACAGATTAAGAACCAACTGAAATACTAAAAGAAGTTAACTCCATGACAAATGTTTACATAGTGTCCATAAAGATACTTGGCCTCTGAAGATCATATAATTGCCTTGTAAATATTTTAGCTGTCAGGCCAGCTTCGATGCCATTCACCCTAATCTTTGAACACGTAGTGCAAGGAAAGACAGAGCATGTTGCATATGGAGCAGGGAGCATTCCCTCTGCTTTCAGAAGATAAGTGATCAAATAGTCACCAAAATGCACTAAATAGAAAGATACCTCCTTTGATGTGGGACTGTGTGAATTTTGAGTTTGGGAGGGTATTCATTCTTTGGACATACCATTATATTTGCAGAGTTCTTACACTTTTTCCTATGCTAAGAGAAAAGGTGTTTGGTCTTACCTTAGCAAAGTTGGTTTTAAGTTTTCAGATTGTACAGTTGACACTGTGTTCTTAACATAACCCTAAAATCTGGCAGTCAAGGGATGTGTGCCTCTACACAGGAATGTCGTGGGCTTGTGTACAACTAATTGAAATTGCCTGAATAGTAGGTGAAATATATATGCTAACTCCTCTTTGGGATCTGCCTGATCTGTAACTCAGGAAGCCACAAGAAGCTATGTTTTTTTTCCTTTTTTTTTTATTGAGTACAAATTTGTTAGTGTGAGAGTCTCAGCTATACAAATTGTGTCAAGAATTTGCTTATGCCAGGTGCCTATTCTGTAGCTTTTGTGGTGGTTGTCATTTATCAAAGAAGTGTAGCCTGGTTATTCTCAGTCTCCTGTTGTAATTTCCAAATATCATTTTCCTTTCACGTAGTATTCTTGAACATGCTATGTTGCAAGAATCAAACTTTAATTTTTGTTCTAAAAGTTGGTTCTGTTTGTTTTAATGAAAGTTATACTCCCTCTCTTCTGTGTTGTAGATTTTTTTTCTTCCTGTTAAAGATATTATTGCAACTTTTTTTTACATTCTTAAGTGGGACAAAAAAAAAAGGAAAAGGCCCAACACTGGCTTTAATAACACGCTACTTTCTTGATATTTTATGTGTATTTAGAATAGTGATTTAAGTAATTTAAAAAATCTTCAAGTGAACAAAAATATTTATTCCTGAAAATGAGGTTAGTGTGTAGTTGGACTGATGTTAAATACAGTAAAGATGTGCTAGAAATATTGTCATGCCTTTAAATCAGGCAGGAGTAGCTGAGTCTAACAGGAAGCTGTGATATGCTAAATCTGGCTAAGTGTGTGGATAGAAAGCCTCCAGCTCGGAGGAGACTGTGGTTAATTGTGCCTTTGGCTTATGGCAGGAACTCATCACTGAATAGGTTAAGTGAAACACAGCTGTTATGTAGCAGGCACAATCCTGCCAACAAACAGAAGGAAAAATTCAGGCTGTCAGTGTGTCCATCTACCTCTCCCCCACTTTCCTTGTGATTCTGTCCAGAGAGTTTCAGAATCACAGAATATTCTGAGTTGGAAGGGACCCAGAGGGATCATCTAGTCCAACTCTTAAGTGAATGGCCTGTAGTTGTCCCATGTCCTGGAGGCAAAGTATATGGGGTTATTCAATCCTGTTCTCTATCCAAAGAGCAACAGCACAGAAAGCAAAGATTTTCCAGAGTCAGGAACTTCTGGAGATCTAATGGCTTATTTCCAAAGCTTGCACTATAAGGAAAGGGATACCAAATAAATGATCTGTAAAAGTTAACATTCAGTGTAGTTTTGCACCAAATAGACACCTGTTGTTTTATTTTACAGGAAATGAGTTACCAGCACAGAGCACTACTAGAACTGGATTCAGCTAATGTGAGCACGAGCT
>JAWWLV010000088.1:110186351-110198000 GCA_035041135.1 Platyrinchus mystaceus | reverse complement strand
ACAAGTTCCAAATTTTAATTAGACTGTAGGACTTTGATAAAACCTAGGATAGGAACTGTAGCTAGAATATGCCTCTACACTTGTCCAAAGCAGAGTTGCTCTCTGATTACAGGCTGTTCAATTACTTTTAAGAGGTTAGGTTCTAAAGCACAATCTATAGCAGAATCAGATCAATAGTTTGTAGAGCACTGAATAGAACCATGTTGTAAAATTCTGTGAAACCTTTCATTCTCTCCCTTTCTTTGCAGAGCTATTCGAGTATTGATTCTTTGTTATATCAAAGTCGAATGACCAAACTGCAGTCTGTACAAGCTCTGACAGAAATACAGGATTTCATCAATTTTATGACAAAGAGAAGTAAAGATTTTTTTTTTCTCAAATGATTTTCCTTTCATTGTGTTACATAATCATGGTCTCCTGAACTTTGAATTTCTGAACTCCTGTTTGAAAAAGGATAAGTCTGGAATTACTTCTTACTGTCTTCTTGACAGTAAGAACTATTACAGTTCTATAAGATAGGCTTGAAGATAATTCTGTGTTCTATTGCAAAGTTTTATTAGCATAACTCTTGTGATAAGAGTAGAGTATCTCTTTTAGAAGTGTAAGTAGTAAACTAAATTTTTTTTTGTTGGAGTAACTTTTGATAATAACTAGTGTTTAGCAGAGATAAAAGATGGGTGTGGTATATAAGTTACAGCTACTGAGGTAGGCATGAAGTACAAATTTATGCACATAAACCAAATTATATATTAAATTTAGTTAACAATTCCACTATATTCCAGCATGTTCCTTTGTGGAAAGGAACCTACCCAGTGGTAATCCCCAGTGACAGTTGACAGTGATGTCCTTATTGAATCTCCTGTGCTCCAGCAATAAACAAAAGCAATATGATCACGAAGTAGTGTATTTAGTGCAAGCCCAGAAATGTAGGTGGATTGCTTAATTGCAGTTTTCTGGTTTGAATGTTAGACTATGTTTTGTTTAGCCCTTTTTCATGCTGTTTGGCTTTAGATGCATCTACAGTGTTCCTAACTGATTTCTAGGTAACTTAGCTTCAGAGGCTTCCCTTAAGAGACTTCTCCGAACTTGGACAAGCAGATATCCAGATGCTAAAATGGATCCTATGAACATCTGGGATGATATCATTACAAATCGGTAATACTGCATTCTTGGGCTAGCTTAAGTTCTGTCTGTCTGCTGAGTTCCAAGAAGTGCTTTTTCTAATTGTGCTTGTTTTCATATTAGAACGGGGGCGTTGGTCCAGTGCATGACTTTTTTTTTTCCCCACCATATTAATACCTTTATCAATATAACTGGAGAGGTTCTGTGACTGAGTTGTGATTAGGAGCAAAAGGAGGTTGAGAAATGGCCAGGGAATAAACCATATATTGATAGGGAAACAAGGACACTAGTTTAGGCATTTTCTTGCATCAGTGACTACATGCACTGTGCAAGCTAGCCCAGTTCAGCAGTCCGTAAACATACCCACTTGTAATTGAGTAGATTAGCAGCATTTAGCTCAATGAAACACCACCCAAAAGGCTGGTCTGTTATGAATAAAAATACTTGCCTGCTTTGTAGGCAGTTACAAAATGAGGGAACATACAAAATAAGCCCTGTCACTCTCAGTACTTCCCCTGTACTCTAATTGGAGACTTCTGCTGTGCAACTGTTGCTAGAAAGAAAAGAGGCTCTCTGGAGACTCCTTTGGATTAGCTCTGAAGAAGCTGGAATACTTTTTCAAATTTGTAAGTTTTCTGTCCTTGCTGTGGTGTCTGTCTTCATCCTAATTCATTCTTCCAGTGCAAATCTAGATTAGTTTTCCTTTCCTGGGCAACAACTTCTTCAACACCTCTGATACGTACTGTGCTCTGTAATTTACTTTATTATCTCTTTATGTCAGGAAAGCATGGCTACAGAAGAGCTTATTGCAGTTCAGTATTAGAATAGATGGCATAACTTCTTCACAAAGTCTCAAACATTTATGACATGGAGGGTTGTCGGTGTCTTAAACATTTTATATGCTTTTAGAAAAACTTTATCTCATCTTGAATTAGTAACAAAGAGTGTGCCAAGTGCCACTTCAGAATGTGCCAAGTGCCACTGTAGTGCTGTCCTCTGCTTTGAGTAACTTTTGAGATGTGCTATTAAATTAGGTAAGAGTAGTTGTGAAATGAAGAGGATTCGGCATTCATGGCAACTCACTTTCAAAAGCTGGGTATGGTTGCTGGTCTTTTCTACAACACAGATTTCAATGGTGGCATGTGTTGATGTGATATACATTTAAATAGCAGGTTGACATAAAATACAGCCTGGCACTTTCACTAAATAATTGAGACTCCTTTTTGCTTGCACTTCTGCCAAGTTAGACTGCGAGTTATGGCTTGGTGAACTTAGGGATTGTGGCTATGATTTTAAAGGAAGTAACTAACAAAAAATCCCACTTTGTTATGGACATTTTCTAGTATTAATCTTGTCAGTTCAAGATCATAGAATGCTTTCAGGGTCAACCTGTCCCCCGTTACAAGTTTCCAGACTCTGAGGACTGTGTTTAACCCTTGCCAAAGGTGATCGCTATAACTTGCCATTTTTCCTTAGCTTTTTTTACTGCTAGGCAGATCAACATTTTTGAACATTCATTTCCCTGAATGTATACCAGAGTGACTTGTACCCCTGTTGTCATTGTGCAGGTGTTTCTTTCTGGACAAACTGCAGGAAAAACTTCCCTCTTATCAGGCCAATGATAGTATGGAGGTGGATGAAGAACACAGTGCTGGCGACCAAATGGAAGTGGATCAACAGGGTGAAGATATTTACTCAATGATTAAAAGCTGCAAATTTAATATGAAAATGAAGATGATAGAAAGTGCCAGGAAACAGGTGACTGTACTGTCTGATAGCTTCCAGTTTGGTGAGAAAATATACAGAAACTACAGCTGGAAAAGCCTTTTAGGTGGTCTTGGGCACCCTTTTGCCAGGCAGACCTTCTGTCTTTTTGACCCTGCTGTCCAGGGCATTTTGAAAGCTCAAGAAATTCACTTCCACAGTGAAAGAAAACAAATGGATAAATGTTAATTACAAAATTGATGATAATTTGTCATTACTGGAAATGTGCCTGAAGGCCCCTTTGATCCAGAGATGGTTTCTGACACTCTGAAGGGCAGATAAATGCTTCAGTCTTAATGTAAAGGATGCTTGCAAGCAAACATTAGGCTTTCTCATTTACAAATAATCTCTTCTGTACAAGAAAACAAATAAAGTTCTGATTGAATCAGTATAATATACTTCAATCAGCAATGCTGCAATTCTTTTTTTTTCACAGTTTTCATTAATGCTGTTAGTTCACACTTAGATAAAGTAAAGCTAAGTGACTTAGAAATTTTGATTTGGATCTGGCTGTTGAAATGACTGAAACATAGCCTCTTTGATGATGGGCCCGTACTGTTTCAAGCTTGAGACAAGATGAATAATATTTGAGTCAAGGTCTCTTCTCTTCTGAGTTGCTGCAGAAATCTGCAGTCATTGACAAGAGTTTATTTTAAGCAATGTGATAAGCAAATATAATATAACAGTGTTGTGTTGACTCTACACTCTTGAAAGAGTAAGTGAAAATAACATTTCCTTTAATGTTACTTTCAGGAAACTTTTCATCGAAACACAAACATAAGTGATCTTAATGGTGTTATAAACCAAGTTACATTTCCCATATGTGTTTGCACTGCAGAGCAGTTGATGCCTGTTTAGTCGTGCAGCTGGAATTATTTTTTTCAGTTTGTTAAACCTCTGTTCTTCTCTTTTCAAATTTGTCCACAAATATTTTTGAATGTAAGACTTGTCAAGCAGTGGACATCTCTTTGTCTTACTATAACTTTACTTAAATCTTGTCACCCCTTAAATGGGTTGCAGACAGGTTTTAGTTCCTCTTCAGATATATTGTCTGAAAATTCTATCTTATTCTGAATACAGAACAGCTTTGCAGTTGCCACAAAGCTTCTGAAAGACCTACGCAAGGAAGCCAAAACGAGGGAAGACTGGCTGATGAGGTGGAATTACGCTTATTGCCGCTTTGTGCACAGTAGCAGCCGGAACCTGAGCTCTCCGGAACGTGTGCTCTCAGTGTTAAAAACCATCTCCCTGCTTGGTAACAGCCCTCTCTTTGTTTCACACTGTTTGTTATGCAAAGCTGCTTTGTTGTCCAGTTACCAACTCTGTTTTTGAATTCCAACAGAAGATACCAAATCTGACTATCTTAGCAAGAACATAAGGGCCTTACGAAACCAGAATCATCTTCTGGGTACTACCTACCACATTATGGCCAGTGCTCTTATTCAGAATCCAAGATGCCTTGAGCAAATGGAGAAAGAAAAGGCTGAGAAGATATCACAAATATCAGGAGAAAGTCTTGAGAATCCTGAAAAGGTAAATGAGAGGAGAAAATCTTTTCATTTTTTTCAGTATTGTAGTTACTACTTCAAATTGCTACTTCAGTAGGTAGTGATGGGTATGGGTAGATACAGAGCACGTGAAACCTATCTGCTATTAGGGGAGATTTATCCAGCAACACCAGCTAAAGAAAAAAAGAAAAATAAAAGCTGTGGTTGCTGGGTTTTCCTGGTTTTTGCTCTCCTGGAGTTCTGCACCACCGTAGCCTCTTTAACTGGGAGAGCGTTCTTGTGTTTCTATTCCTCTGTTTTGAGTGGAGGGGGAAGACATAGCAGCTGCATGGACAGTGTCAAGACAAGGCTTGGGATTCTCAAAGAATGCCTTGATTTCAGCTGACCATTTCTGAGCTGCTTCGTGCTGTCTCAGACTGTCTTATTTGATAAAGAGATCTTTATAATACTGATACACTATTTTATTTAAATAATTTAAACGATAGAGAGGAGACGAATTTTTAAGGCAGAGCATATGCAGGTCATCTTTGCCTGTTTTTGGGAGGTGTGCATTTGAAGAATACAGTGACAGGCTACTGCATCTGAAATCATATATGTTGTCATTTGTGCCAGATGCTGTGGCATTGACTTCTCGTCTGTCAAATTGATCAAGAATTTGAAGTACCACTGCTGGCTTATTTCTATTAATTCCTAAAGCCACCATGAAGACACTTATATATAGAATCAGAATGGTTTGGGTTGGAAGGGACCTTAAAGATCATCTAATTCCAATCCCCCTGCCGTGTACAGGACCACTTTTCACTAGACCAGGTTGCTCAGAGCTCTTTCCAGCCTGGTCTTGAACCCCTCCAGGGATGAGGCATCCACAACTTCTCTGGGCAACCTGTTCTGGTGCCTCACTACCCTCACAGCAAAGAACTTCCTCCTAATCTAAACCTGGTTTCTTTTAGTTTGAAACCATTCCCCCTTGTCCTGTCACTGCATGCTCTTGTAAAAAGTCCCGCTTCGTCTTTCACGTAGGCTCACTTCAGGGAGTATGAATCATATTAGTGTAAAACAAACAAAAAAAGTTGTTCTTAATTCGTGTTTTTATGGTTGGTAAAGTAAAGCAGATCAGGTTTAAATTTTTTAATTTAAATTTTCAGGTGTGTAGAAACTTAAGCAAAAGCTTGAGCTTCATTTGTTAGCTAATTATTAAGGGCATTCTTAAAAGATTAGCATAAAAGCTCTTCTGTGTCAGATAAGGAAGATTACAATACCAGATATTTCTATAAGATTAGGAAGATTAGCCTTATTTTAGCCTAGTATTAAGCAGTACTCTGACCCTGGAAGTCTCTCTCTATCTGACCAAAATTCAAACTATTTAATTTCAGTTACAGCCTTTAGTGTGGTCTGCAGGACCGGGGCAGTGATCGTGCCCCTGTACTTGGCACTGGTGAGGCCACACTTCAAATCCTGTGCTCAGTTTTGGGCCCTGCACGCCAAGAAAGGCATTGAGGTGCTGGAGTGTGTCTGGAGAAGGGCAACAGAGCTGGTGAAGGATTTGGAGCACAGGTCTTGCAAGGAACGGCTGAGGGAGCTGGGGTTGTTTAGCCTGGAGAGAGGGAGAGTCATTGCTCTCAAAAACTACCTAAGAGGAGATGCAGTGAGGGGGGGGGTTGGTCTCTTCTGGCAGCTGACAAGTGATAAGGCAAGAGGAAATGGCCTCAAGTTGCACCAGGGGAAGTTCAGGTTGGATGTTAGAAAGGTGGATTTTTTTACTGAAAGAGTGGTTAGGCCTTGGAATAAGCTGCCCAGGGAGGTACTAGAGTCACCATCTCTGGAAGCATTCAAGAAACATCTGGATGGGGATATGGTGTAGGGCTTATGTTGGTGCTGGGTTCACGGTTGAACAGATGATCTTGAAGGTCTCTTCCAACCTTGATTCTGTAAAGAGTCTTGTCAAATCCCAAGATTGCATAAGGCTACGTTAGAAATGTATCATCAATACATGAGATTCGTAATAGTTTGATGCGTGCTTTTTTAATACAAATTCCAAGTGTAGCTGTTATGCAGATGTTGCAGATATGTCTTAATAGGAAAAAAAACCCGGTTTTATTTAGTTTTCTGTTAATCGTTTCCAAAAACATTAACTTTTTTTACAGTTATAAGAATTCCACTTAACATGTCCAAAGACTAATTCAAATTAAAAGTGTGCTTTATTTATTTCCACTGAAAATTGTGGACATTAGAGTTCTGTAAATTACTGCTAGAAATAACATCCTTATTTTTCCCCTTTTATCAGCTGCTCGAAACATCTGAAAACAGTTGAAGTTTTATCTACTTAAGACTTGCAATGAAGCTCCAATTTCAGAGAGAGAGTTGTTCAATTCTACTTGCCTATGTGTGTTTTTTTGCTCTTACGATTGAATTTCAGGTATTGGCAGGTCTGAACAAGAAGGCTTTTCAGTGTTTCAGCTATGCTGTGAGGAAGTCTGAAGAGGAGTTGCAGTCCCACTCCATGGAACATGTGGACATGGTGGGAGTTATCGATGCATATATGACACTGATCGGTTTCTGTGACCAGTATCTGCGTAGGGAAGAAGAGGGCTTGCTTGGTTAGTCGGGATTTTTACTAAGCTTGTGAGGTGTATTTATCTGTGATACGAGGGCTTTTGTGATGCCCAGATCTCCCTGAGCAACACAGCTTGAATTTAAATGGAACAGTTTGTCCTCCAATTCAGCAGTATTTATATTCCTTTTTTCACCTTTGCTACCGCTGCTACCTTTGGTACTAGTGAATCACTTGTAGTCTCCCTCTCACTTTTGAGAAATATATCCAGCAGATGCTTCCCTTATTCCTTCCCAGACCACAACAGCCTTGTATTTAAAGCAGGCAAGATACCAGCAGTGATGCATCTTCCTGATAAAGCTAATCCTTTCAGTCCCCAAGTACATGTGTTGCAGATGTGTGCAGTTCAAACAGATGGGAAGGAGAACAAAGTAAAAATACAAAATACACTTTAAAAAAATACCAAATTGCAAAGATGACTGTTTCAGATGATCAAACACATGGAACAACTGATGGTGTTTCTGATAATTCTTGTTTAATGTCTCTTGGCAGAAAATAACACTGTGGATCTGCAGCAATTCCCAGCTATTATGGTGGAGAAAATGATAAAAGCTTTAAAACTGAATTCCAGAGAAGCCAGGCTGAGATTTCCTAGACTGCTACAAATAATTGAAAGATATCCAGCAGAGACATTGGGTCTAGTGACACGAGAGGTTAGTTCCTTCCATTTTTCTGGCAGCAAACATTGCTATAAATCAAATTTAAAAGGTGGGGGTGGAGGTTGGATGGATAGAGAGGTTAGACTGGTAAGTTTTGCTTCAGGTAAATCAGATAAAATTTATCCCGTCATTGTTCCTTGTCTTTTCTCTAACTTCCTGAGTCTAATTCATATGGACAGAAACTTTTTTCTTAAAAGTTTAACTTTTTATCATTATCCTGATTCCAAATGTTAATTTGAGAGTTGCTGGAGAAAAACCATAGTGTGTTGCCTTTTTTTTTTTTCCTTCAGAAGAATCTAAATGGGCTGACAAAGGTGGTTAGAGTTAGGGTGAGGAATGTGTCTTATTCCTGTGGGCTGAGTTTCTTGTATGCAGAAAGCCAGTAGCTTTTCCAGACTTCTTCCGTGTATCTCACATTTTTCTGTCCTTCATTTCAGAGGTTACTACAGCTTTGTCCTCCTTTGTATTTCCCACTTCCTTTGTTCTTTCCTTCCTTCTACAACCTGTCCCTCCGTTGCTGTTTCATGGCAGGATATAATGAGCCTTCCCTTCTGTCAGGGAACAGATAAGCCGAGACCTTCTCCCTTCTCTGTGACTCATGCCTGTTCCTGTCTTGGCCTGCCTGCCTTTTCAAGCCTGTGTCATTGTGCTGGTGCCCACAGAGCAACAGAGGAAGAACTCAAGTGAGACAGAAACAGGAGTTAGTTATCCCAAGGAACTGAGAAAGTAGCAGGAGTGGGTGAGGCGTACAAGGTGTGGCCACAGTTAAACACCAGTGGCTCAAACAGCACCTGACAGCTGATCCAGTTGAAAAATCTCACCCAGAAAGGGAGTTCACCAGGTGTTTATTTATCCCATCACTTGTCTTTCTGTGAAATAAATACTGGCAATCTGATCTTAAATTCTATTAGAGGTTTTTAAAGTTGAATGAAGGACAAAACTGTGGTAGGAGCTCCAGTGTTCCCGTTTCTGGCGTTTTTTACTCAGATAAAGACTTCAGTCCAATGAGCTGAGTTCCTTCAGACTTTTGAGTTGTTTGTATGGGATGATCAAAAATTATTGTATTGGATCCAGACAGAAAAGCCACAAGTTTGAGTATAAAACCTCATACTTACCAAACAAGCTGCAAATCTTTATAATGGAAAACCTATTAAGCAGCTGCGGTGGTGCTAGTAGTAGTAATAATAATAGTAATAATAATAATTTGTGCTTCATTAGGGGATGTTTTGAGCAACCTACCTAGTTGACATTCTCTGATTCCTTTTCATGTGTTTCTCTCTGTCAGGCTGCACCAAGGAGCAGTTTTGTTTGTTTGCTATGTTTGGTATTTTCAAGGAGGACCAAAGTTGAAAGTGTCTGTGTTTTTGCAGCTTTCTTCGGTTCCCTGTTGGCAGTTCATTGGTTGGATTAGCCAGATGATGGCACTACTTGACAAGGATGAAGCAGTAGCCATACAGCATACTGTTGAAGAGATTGCAAATACCTATCCCCAGGCAATCGTCTACCCTTTCATGATCAGCAGTGAAAGTTACTGCTTCAAAGATACTGCAACTGGTTGTAAGAACAAGGAGTTTGTAGAAAGGTGAATTTGCAATTGGAGTAGCTCTTTTGTATGTTTTTTATTCAGGAGTGGACACCTAAGCAAACTCTTTTCTTTAGAGCACAAGGGTAGTCCCACACACACACTAAGTTTTCATTTAAAGGCACAGAGAAATGCAGTATATCAGTTCTATCAGTGTTAAACATACTCAGGTTGGGGGCCTGAATACTTTGTGAAGTGTTGGGTCCCCCCAGGCTTTGGCAAGTTAGAATTTTTCCAAGATAAAACAAAAAGACCACGGAGGGGCAACCCCTTCTTCCTTGTAATTCTGTGGTAGTCAAAATTTCTTGTTCCTTCTTCTGCTCTGCTGAGGTAGAAATCTGCTGTATGATTACACTCTTACTATAGTAGACTTCACAGCAGTAAGTTGGTACCCATCAGAAATGAAGTTTGCTTGGACATCTACAATTTTTCTAATACCAAGAGAAAGCAGATATGTTTAAATAGAATAGATGCTCGTACCAGACTTCACAGGGAGCAACAAAATGGATGCATCTTATCTTGGGGAATGACAGCTCTGGTTTGTGTTCTCTGCTTATTCAGTGTGTGACATGCACCTTCTACAAGCCCTCCCTTGCCCATTTTGCCATGCAGTAACACCCAAGTTAATCCCTGGAAAAAAGTCAGCTTCCATCACACAGTGCTGTAGAACCACTATTACAATTTCCGGTGTCTTTTTGCCTTTTTGTTTGCTTAAAATAGAAGATAAAGTCTTGTGCTTCACAGACAGTATCACCCTTCAGTAACTCACAACAGGATGTATAGTCTGGTCAATGCCTGTTTCTGTTTCAAGCATGCTTTCCACTTACCCACCAAATTCCTATTTTCATAGTGGGATGCTCAATTAAAAAATTGGGAGTTGTGTGGCATGTTCAGTCAACATATAAACAGTCATGCAGCCAAAGAGAGAATTCTGAGAGAGTTATTCCTACCTACACATAAATTATTTTACCAGATTCTTGTGTATAGCAGACAGTCTAGATCATTGCTTATCTGCAAGCTAGGTGATGATGGTAGTTCCTGTTGTGTTGTAATGCATTTTTTTCTTCTTTTGAAGGATCAAGAATAAGTTGGATAGAGGAGGAGTTGTTCAAGATTTTGTTCGGTCGCTGGAGCAGCTCTCTAATCCTGTAATGGTTTTTAAGGTAAAGTGTATTTTTTTTATTTCTCCCCTTCCCCTTCATTCCTCACCCTCTTTAGAAGGGTTTAGAAGAGTGAGTGCTGGGCGGAGCCTGACACAGTTCAGTTGACACCACAGCCACAGGAAGTGGTTCAACCCAGAATCAACTCATCATGATGATGTTGGGGTACTGTCAGCACCTTTCACTGGCGATGCTCTCCCTCCCTTGTGCCAACTGGCTGTTCTGCACTGCCCCTTTTCAGCTTTCTCCTTAGGGGTCTGGTGCCCTGCCCCACGGTCAATCTTCCTTAATCGTTCTGAAACCATTACAGAATTATCATTTGTGGCCATCTCTATAATTTTGAATTACTTGTGTTTGATCACTTGTGTTCATATGCCCTTTTCCTGCTCCCTCCTGGGCATTCTTGTATATGTTCTGACCCCTTTGTCCAAAGGATTCTTGTCTTGTGTTTGGTACTCCTGGCCCCCTAGAGGCTTTCTTAGTTTGTAGTAGAGGCTATGGTGGTAAACATAATTATCCTAATAAAATAAAAGCATTTTATCAAGACACAGAATGCAAGGGGAATATTTCCATAGTCTTTGGATTGCTCTTTTTGTCCTCAAAAGAAAGACACGTAGTAATGATGGACTTATTAGTAAGTACAGTAACCCCAATGCAATCTGAGTGGCTTGCTGAAGAGCAAGGGTCACTAAAACTCATCTGTTTCCTTCTGTTTGCAGGATTGGGTTGAGGATGTCAAAAATGAGTTGGCAAAACCTCAGAAAAACAAAAAGAAGCTTAAGGAAATGTATGAAGGAATGTACAAGAATTTGGGAAATTTGGAGGCTCCTGGCCTTGGATTGCTGAGGAAAAGGTTTATTCAGGTTTGTGTGATCGCTGAGTAGTGTTGGCATCATGTACTTTTTTAGAAGACACTAGAAGGTCAAAAGAGGGAACCAGATGAGAGATTTTACTGGAGCTGCAGGACTTCATGAGACTTGATCAAGTCAGGAGTACAGGACTGGGATTTCTTTGCCTGAAGCCATGGAAACATAGTTCAGTTTTCACTTCTGACTGCCCTGTAGGGCTAAACGTTCCCTCTTACTCAGCTTCTGCCTCTTCTGTCCTACATGCTGCCAGGGTCTTAGGACCTGAGCCTCTCTGATCATCTGTGGGAATCTGGCCTTGTTTTTTGTTCCCTGCTGCCAGGGATTTATGAGCACCTCAGGGAGTTTTGCTATGTTATGCTACTCAAATTTGCTGC
>JAWWLV010000088.1:110170766-110183767 GCA_035041135.1 Platyrinchus mystaceus | reverse complement strand
CAGTGAAGAGTTTCCTCCTAATATCTAATCTAAACCTGCCCTCTTTCAGTTTAAAGCCATTGCCCCTTATCCTGTCACTGCATGACCTTGTAAAAACTCCCTCTCCAGTTTTCTTGTGGGCCCTCTTTAGGTATTTTATATTAATGTTTCACTCGTTGATCCTTAATTTTTGTAAGCAGTTGAGGTACATGTTCTAAGTTTAATGAGTAGCATTATTGATTTAGACCATCAGAATCCAGCTGCAGCTAGAAGAGGTAGTTTTGACATGATATTACTGAGTTGATAAAATAGATATTTCTGTTGATGGTAGTTGGTGGGTCTACCAAACAGGTTCCAAAAAACAGAACCAAAAGGTTCTGTCAAACTAGAAATAACAGAGAAAAAAAGAACTGGAGTGGAAGGACTACTGATATATTTTAGAAGCTCAGATGAAGCTGTGTGTTTGATAAGAAGGTACTGCTTTGATGTTCTTGTGTAGTGTCTAGCACTGTGTAAACAGCACTCCTTTCTATAAATGATTCTTAGGCTTTTGGGAAGGACTTCGACCGTCATTTTGGCAGAGGTGGTTCAGAACTGTTGGATATGAAGACTAGTGACTTTGATGCAATTGCAGCTTCTCTCCTCTCAAAAATGTACAAAACCCATAAAGAACCTGGGAACCTGAAAGAATGTTCACCGTGGATGAGTGACTTCAAAGCTGAGTTCTTGAGGAATGAATTAGAGGTTCCTGGTATGTTCCCCTTCAGTGTCGATGATGAACTGCCCCTTACAAGAAAGTTGCGACTCTTGAGCTCTACTCCTTATATTGGCTATAAGGCCCTTCTTTCCAGCCTTATGCCTTATCTGGCCTTATCTGAAATAGCTCAGTTTACTCTCTTAAATCTGTTCTTAAGCTGTAGTCCTGATTTTTAAAATTATATCTAAAATTGTATCTCTTACCTAAGAACTTAGTATTTTTCTAAAGGTCTAACTCCAGAAAATCTGATAATGTTTAAATCTAGTTCAGAAAAGGTTGTGTCCTCTAAAACCATTAAGAGCTGCAATTCTAACAGCTAAATGAGGAAAAAGTATTAGTTATTCACAGATAAAATCATACTATGTATGTGTTGGATTTTTATGCATTTTAAAATATTCATAGTTATCATTACACGAATTTGATAAAATATTTGTGTGTTCTGTTCTTATACACACTTTAAAATAGAAATAAAAACAGTCTATGTAATTTTACTCTAACATTTTTTCTCCACTACCACTGCAGGTCAGTATGATGGAAAAGGGAAACCACTGCCAGAGTACCATGCAAAAATCTCTGGATTCGATGAACGGGTATGTTTTTAAGCCTGAGTCAAATCCTGTGTCGTATAAATCTGTGTTCATTTGAAGAATGTGACAATAGCAAGGTCCTTGCTTTTGAGTGCATCTTGCAGCACATAAAGGAAGGTCTATAAGTGGGCAGTGTTTTTCTACTAGTAGTTGAGTAACTTATGTCATCTAGGGATGACAGGTGTGCTCAATTTCAGTGGTGATTCTGTAAAACCAATTCTTCTATCACAAATATTTTGCTTTTTCCTGTCTTTTTCCAAGATAAGAGTAATGGAATCCTTGAGGAAGCCAAAACGTATAACAATCCGAGGCAGCGATGAGCAGGAGTATCCTTTTCTTGTCAAAGGTGGTGAAGACCTGCGGCAAGACCAACGTATTGAGCAGCTCTTTGATGTAATGAACATTATCCTTTCCCAAGATGCTACATGTAGCCAAAGAAATATGCAGTTAAAAACTTACCAGGTCATCCCCATGACAACAAGGTAGGCCTTTATCTTGAAGGGACAGAAATCCTTGTGTTAACATCTATTACTGTTGGGATGTTGGAAAGTGAGATTTTTGTATGCCAGATTCAGGTTCAGTGTTTTCTGTCTTGGCTTAATTTATTTTATTTCCTTTTCCTTTTAAACAACATTGAAATTGTTTTGTCTGGAAACTGTTTTTCAGAGTATATTTAAATTGGTACTTTTTAACCTTCTTTTAGCAGGCACTAGAACATGGTGTTCTTCTAAAGTTCTTCTCTGAGCTGCTTGTTCACATCTCTGAATTGTTTTGTTCTAGACTGGGACTCATCAAGTGGCTGGAAAATACTTGTACCTTAAAAGAATTCCTGAAAAATAGCATGTCTGAAGAGGAAGATATCAGCTATAACAGGTGATGCTTGGTTTAGCTGTCTGCTGTAATAGAGACCACTACTAATGGGTTTTTGGATAACTAACAGTCTTGTGGCAGCATTTTTTTTTTCTTTTTTTTCCTTTTTTTTTAATTAAATAATGAAATAAAAGCAGCTGTGAGCAAGGAGGCAGTTTGTACTTCCTGACCCAAATAAGTAATTGGCAACTGTTTGTTTAATGAGTGCCACTGTACCTGGAATATCCTCCACCCAGCTTGTTTAAACAAGAAGCTTATAATTATAATCATAGGTGACGTCATTATCATCACCATTTCCTTATCAGCAGATTGATTTTTACAAGCCAAGGATTTTGAGCTCTTGATTTGATCAGGCAGGAAATGGACTTAGGTCAGTGGGGGGCAGGGGAAGGGAGCAGAGACAGGGCGATTCAGATCCTGGGTTGAGCAGTGAGTCAGTGGTGGGGGTGTGCAAATTGGCAGCAAATGCACAAAGCACAACTGTAAAAGAGCACTCTCTCTGACTTTATACAAATGCTGGGTTTGAATAAATTATGTTGCTTTCTCGTGATTGTAATTGGAGGTTGAATATTTGTAAAATTGTTTTAATTCTAGCATTTCAGCCTGTTTCTGTCCCGGAATTTAGAAATGTGGTTTAACTTACAAACGTTATTCTTAGTTACATAATCTCTGAGTTTGTCAAAGCGTTGTTGTCACCCTTTTTTTTTTTTACTAGTTAAGGTTTATGGGGCAGGTTGGAGGAACTTCCAGCGTGGAGGTTGGACTCCTAAGAGTCTTTGTTTCTACAGTTATTTGATTTGTGAGCAGTTTATTTCCTTCATTACTGCTGCCGGGTTCACTTTTGTGAACAGCAGTGATAGAAGTTGAGCTCAGTTCACCGACTGGGAAAGTGGAGAGGACTCACGTGGGACCATCTCATAAAGGGAGGACATTTCTAATATGCTAAATGGGGGAGATCAATGTCTTTCTAAAAATAGGTCATAATTTATAGGAAAAAAAGCTTTATTTTATTGTTGTATATAGACTTCAAATGTTTTCTCATGTGTCATTCAATCAAGAGAAAAAATACATTTTATATCGAGCTTTGTTGAAATGACAGCACTGGCAAAGGAAAATCCTGATGACTTTACTGGCAATATTTTGATTGGGGTAGGGGGAACAACTTTCTGAAGTTTTGAAATCCTTTTACTTGTCCCCAAGTGATGGGCTATGCAGTCTAAAAATGAGAAATGCCTCTTAAATGGAAATAATCTCTCTATCTCAAAACATGCTTTGGAAGGAAGAGAGAAGACGGGTGCTATATATTCTATAAGCAGTGCAACTAATGAATACTGGCTTCATATGGATTAATACCCTAAGTTCAGGCCCCCATTACTCCCCCTTGTACACAGTGATGAGATAAACTGCCTTCCTGCATTCTGTACCGTATTGGATGGGCAAATAGTAGCGTGTACTGTAGTGGGCTACATAATGCCTCTCAAGTGGGTATGAGGCTGTGTTAAAAATATCTTTCCCTCCCTGGAGAAATTATTTTGGGTCTTTCTTCTCAAGGCAGCGTCTAATTTTCACAGTCCCTGTTGACAAATTAGCACCTTTGAGATGTCTAATCTTCCATCAGATATGACTGAAGTGTGTTCAAAGCTGGGGGGAAGGAGATGGATGGATCAGCATATGCACTGACTGCTTAAGCTTCATTTCCAGAGCAAGGCTAAAAATTAATGTAGTCTGTAGCTTCCTGACTCTTCCTTTGCATAAAAATCTCATGGGTCAGAGCAGCACACTGCCTGCAGATATTCCAGTACAGAGGGGTAAGATCATCAAGGAATCATCAGTGCTCTTTTTCTTTTTTTGTTCCTAGCAAAAAAGGACCTCGCGCTACCTATTCTGAGTGGTTGTCCAAGATGGGTGGGAAAGCACAAGGCATCTCTCGATACCATGCTATGTACAGGTAGGATGTAAAACAATAGAAGCTAGAGTGTGCACACACATAGAGTTGTAGAAATTCCAGGAAAAAACATGATCTGTATTATAATATGATGGCTAGATTTAATTTTTGTGCATTTTACTGCTCTGTCTTACTGGAGATGCTCTGCAGGAGGAGGTTAGAACTGCCAGAAATCCCACCAGAGTACAGGAATGCTTCCAGAAGCTTGCTCACTTCCTTAAGAAAGTGTCTTGAAGCAGATGCTGCTCTTCAACTTTATTTTCTAGGTGTCTTGTTCCTAATTATGCAGTGAGGTAGGCTGCCGAGCTCGGAGCCCAAGCATCTGCTCAAGTTGGACAGAGAAAATCCCTGTGATTCACCGAGAACTTAGGAATATTTGATGCTTTCGGTCCCAGCTTAACATTTCACATGCTGTTATTTCAGTGGCTAACATTATTCCTTCATTACTTTGCAGTAATGCAAGCCGTAGTGAAGCAGTTATGTCTTTCAAAAGCAGGGAAAGCAGTGTTCCCGAAGACCTGCTGCGGTAAGTGCACCGTCAGTGACTGCACCTTGTGAAACGAATGTTGGTGTTTATCTGTGTTCAACAAGCAGGTTCTGTTTCGTTCAGGCGAGCCTTTGTGAAAATGAGCACATCTCCTGAAGCCTTCCTGTCCCTGCGGTCCCATTTTGCCAGCTCCCATGCACTGATGTGCATCAGCCACTGGATACTTGGTATTGGAGACAGACATCTCTCCAACTTCATGATTAACAAGGAGACAGGTGGTATGGTGGGAATAGACTTTGGATATGCATTTGGTGCGGCCACACAGGTATTTGTTTTCTAATTAATTTGTTACAGCTCATGCATTTATTATATGCATTTACATGTGTATTCTCAGTAGTAAATTTGATGCTTTTCAGTTACCATCATTCTGGTACAAAATGGTGCAATCTTTATGAGTTATTTCTAGTTAATTGAATAAAATCTCTGTGTCAGATATTCTCAGACAAGCCCCGAGCTGTAGAGTTTCACAGCTGATATCGAGGTGTTTTGCATAGTTCAGCCATGTTTTCAACCGCTATCACTAAATATTCATGACTAGAGTTTGGTGTCACAACTTGGTCCAGTTCTACTGTGTTGCACCTTATTTTCAGTTAATTGACAAAGAGGGTTCCAAAGCTTAAAAGAACAAGATACTCCTTTCTAATCCTTCTGTTCCAAGGCTTCTTATTTCTTGTTTTGTTTTGACTGTCCTTCCCCTTTGCTAGTTTTTGGGTGTGCCAGAGTTGATGCCTTTTCGCCTGACTCGCCAGTTTGTTAATCTGATGATGCCAGTAAAAGAGTGGGGACTCATTTACAGTGTGATGGTGCATGCCCTAAGGGCTTATCGTTCAGATCCAGATCTCCTCATCAGCACAATGGATGTATTTGTAAAGGAGCCTTCTTTGGACTGGAAGGTGGGGTTTTTCCTCTTTCCTCTTTCTTTATGTGAAAATTCTTAAACTGTACTAAGAATAAAACTGATCAAAAAGGAAGTATTTCTAGATGTGCACTCACAGTGCTCCTTTTATCTTTCTTTGTTTTTTTAAGTTCTCAGAAAAACTGAACTTAAAGTATTTAAAATGACAGAATTCTATATTGATGCACAAAGAGTAGTAGCATATGTCTGTGTTATCAGTGTACTGTTTTTTATCTGAATGATAATCCTAAAGAAGTGGGTGTCTGTTGATCACGTTATGTCAGTTACGGCAGCAGCATAAATATTTTCAGCTGTTTGCATTGAGCCTCTTAAATTTACATCAGCACTGTATATATCAAATTAATAATTACAGGGAAAACTGAAGCTAGTTGCACTTCAATAACTTCAGTTGTAAATTAAATTTAAGTCACACAAGCTAAATATTATCTCGCTACTTTGTCCTCCACTGCATATACAGTTAAGAGTTACTGGCTTGACTTGCTATGATGTGGCAGCTTAAAAGTCTTTTTTAGTGTATGATTTATGACAAATAGGACAGATTTGTTTTCTCTTTAGAACTTTGAAGAAAGACAGCTGAAAAAAGGAGGCACGTGGATTAAGGAAATAAACACATCTGAAGTAAACTGGTACCCTTTGCAAAAAGTCAACTATGTCAGAAGAAAGCTTACAGGTGCCAATCCAGCAGTAATCACTTGGTAAGAGCTTTGGCAGGCTCCTGAGTCAGATTTTGTTCCCTTTGGATAGAATAGTGGCTACGAAATGAGAAGAGACAGGGCAAAATTTCAACAAACCTTCTGTCAGAATCATTTTGGTCCATGTACAAGCTCTCTGAATCACCTTGCCAGCCAAAACACCAGATATCTCCCCACAAGTTTTCTTGCTCCAGCTCAGGCCTCTGAGCAGTTTTACTGCTCCTGGCAAGACACATCTCCCCACCCTGTCAGCCTGCTTAATCTCACACTGCTCAGCCCATTTTTGTTCCTTGTTTTTGTCTCCGTGGCTTTTAGGCTAGGGGTAATATTTAAATCAATATATGCTTCTGCTGAAGGATTACTTGAAATGGAACCTGAACCAGCTGTAGGGGAGGCATGGAGGTGAGCTGCTTCCCAAAAACATCACATTCAAATCTGACGGCATTTTCAGGTTATTTATGTCAGTCTAGTCGAGTCTGGCTCAAGCCAGAATATCTTTAAAGTTCAGTTAAAAGTACAATTAATCCTTTCAATCCTCTTTTAAAAAAGACATTTTGGATTAATCAAGGGAAAGACAAAAAAGCAAAGAAAGCAAGCCTGTTTTAAAACCATACAAATATTGAAAAGTGCAGGACTTGGGAGGAGTCCCTTTTGTGGTCAAGGCTGAAATGGAAGAGGCAGCAAAATACTTGTTACAGGCACAAATCAGGAGGGCAGGTAAAGAGATCTAGAGCTTGGATGTGAACTTCTGCATCCTTCTTTCACCTAGAGACCTCTGACAAGACTGACATATTCATGGTAAATACCCACTAGTAAAAGACACCTGAAATCACCAGTCTTTGCTGTCCAAGCCTTCTGCAGATCTTCAGCAGTCTCCACATCTTGGTCTCAATTCAGGCAGCTTTATTTTTCGAGTGCTGTTTTGTATTTAAAAATCCATCTCAGGTTTTTTGCCTGTTTCTTTTAGTAAGAGCTTATTTTTGTGTTCTCAATTTCAGTGACGAACTACGCCTGGGCCATGAGAAGTTACCATGTTATAAAGATTTTGCAGCTGTGGCTCGTGGTAATGCCAGTCATGATATCAGAGCCAAAGAGCCAGAGGATGGACTTTCAGAGGAGACCCAAGTGAGATGCCTCATCGATCAAGCAACAGACCCCAATATTCTTGGCAGAGTCTGGGAAGGATGGGAACCCTGGATGTGAGAACTGTCTGAAGCCCAATCTGCCAAGGGACCTGTATCCTAATACACAGCTGCAACCAGATCAGAATTTTAGGGCCAAAAAGGAAAAAACCTAACTGCTTTTATCATCGGTTAACTTGACTAATAGAGAATATACATTTTTTGTATTAAAGCTATATTCAAACAGTTATTTTTTCTTAATTATTTTTCTTGTATGTAGTTCTGTAACAAAGCAGCTTTATTGTCTTTGTGTTAAAATCTATGTAGAAAGAACTGGAGAGGCTATAGAACTGAAAGATTTATTGGAAAGGCACGGAGACCCCTCAGCAGAAAGCACAAATGCATACTCTGCAAACTTGTGGCCATCCATGTAGTGATGTAGTGAAAGTCTGTGCTTTTCTTTAACAGAGACCTTGATGACAATTAACTGAAACCATTCTGCAGACACATTATCTGTAATTAAAACTAGAAGATTTTTGTATCAGTAGTAACAGTGAAACACATGGTGAAATTAAGCAGAAAATGGCTTTTAACTCTAAATAACACCTGAAGTATCTGAACAGCTATTTCATTACTGGATAATGTATAGATGAGACTGTTCCAGCAGATTTTTTTTTTTTAGCATTTAGAGGTTTATACTCTGTTATCTTTGTCCTTTGGAAGTCTGCACTCCTCATGTTGTGTTAATTCCAAATTATTTTTTTGACCAAAGCCAAAAGTAGTCACTGCTGTAAGCTTCTTGCCCTAACTGCAGCACAGCACAGGCACGGCTACTGCACTTGGAATTTGCTTATGCCAAAGTGTGGAGGTTGTGCCAGATGTGGCAGCCAGTTCTCAGGTATGCTGGGTTTGGCTGGGGTTGAGTTAGTTTTCTTCAGAGTAGCTGGACTGGGATTATGGGTTGGATTTCTGCTGGAAACCGTTGATAACACAGGGATGTTTTATTGATGCTGAGTAGGGCTCACACAGAGACAAGGCTTCTTCTGCCTCTCACACCCTGAGGAGTGCCAGGGTACACATGGAGTTGGGAAGCACACAGCCAGGATAGATAACTCCAACTGACCCAAGGGATATCACATACCATACGGTGTCTTGCTCAGCATATAAAGCTGGGGGAAGAAGGAGAAAGGGGGAGATGTTCAGAGTGATGGTATTTGTCTTCCCAAGTCACTGTTAGCCTGGCTTTCCTGGGGATGGCTGAACACCTGCCTGCCCATGGGAAGAGGTGAATGAGTTGCTTTGCTTGTGTGCACAGCTTCTGCTTTACCCAGTAATCTGTCTTTATCTCAAACCGTGAGTTTTCTCACTTTCCGATTCTCACTGCGGGGGAGTGAGCAGCGGCTGTGTGGGGCTGAATTGCCAGCCAGGGTTAAACCATGGCATCAGGTAACCTTGGGGGCAAGTGCAGTACAGACAGCAAGAGGGAAAGAGAGTTCTCTCAAAAACTTCTGTTGTTTTTTGCCCAGAATTCACTGTAGGATGTAGATTCCATTGAGGCTCTCAATAATTATCGCAAAAGGTGTAATAAAAATGAGTCTTTGCCCTTTCACTGCCTACAAGCTTTCCCTCCTGGCTCCATGGTGGTGGAGCAGTTCTGGTTTCACTGAGGGCCATGTCTGCTGCTGGCACCAGTCTCAAATGAATCTGTCACCTGGAGAGCACAGCCTCCTGGATACAGTTCCATGAAAAACTCAGGATGGGGAAGATTGCTGAGGCCTAATGGACAGGGAGAGAGTTTTTTCATCACGTACTTTCCAGCAACAACTGCTATTGTCATCTCCCTTCTTAATAAATATACTCAATTGTTTGTGTCAACAGTATTATAAGTCAAGAAATTCAGAATATTTTTGTCAGACTTTATTAACAAAAAGTATTGCTCAGCTGTATTTTTTTAGAGGAAATATATTTAGAAATAAAAATAAACTTTCAGCTGTATACCTCACTTCAAAAGTTAATTTAGGGCACTTCAATCGCAGAAAGCTTCCACATTTATCCATTTGCAGACATAGTAATTAGTGGACAGTAATGTGGGGATTTTTTTCATAAAAGTGTTTGGTAAAGTCTATTTTTATATACACCTCAGTAAGATGTCTTGGTGTATTTTATTCTTTTAATCTCTGCTGTCAATTAAGACAGCAGCCTTATGACTAATGCTTGGTCAGGTGAAGTACTCTGACTTTCATGCTGTCACTCTAAAATAGAAGGAAGTTTAAAGCACAATAAAATAACAACATGAAAAGGCAAGGGGACATTTAGAAATTAAGTGGCTGGTCATAAGAGGTGTTAAATGACACTTTTGGCACATACCTTAGATATTTACTAGGTACTTTGACCCGTACCGTAGAGGACAAAGTTTAAGTTTATAGTTTAACAAGATTCTTCTTGTAGGATTTTTGATATCCTCAGCACCAACAGATGATTGTGCACAGCAGGCCTCCTTCCTTGGTCTTGTGGAAGGGGCTGGAGCTGAAGTGCAGCCTGGTCCTTCCAGGGGAGGGGGACTGGAGATGACCCCTGGTGTGTGACTTCTGCTCCCTTCAGTCCAGAGCAGAAGACCCTGCCCCTGTGAGACAGGCAAAAGTGACCCTGACAGTGCAAATAGGCTTAGAATGTGTCTATGACAAACAGTTAAAATCTCCATCTTGGGCCTAAAATAAGTGCAGTAGTAGAAAACCTCAGCTACACCAGTCCTTAATGATATATTTGTCAAGCTTACATGTCAGCTTAGGAGCAAAGCACAAAGCTGCTGGGTTTTCATGAGCAGAGATCTATCCTATGCAAAGCAAGTGGAGTTTCCCTAACAGAGCTCTCCCCATGCAGCTGAATGAGCCTGGAAATAACTTACAACACACGTAAATGGCAGCTGCCATCCCCAATCCTGACTGAAGAGCGCTGCTCTCAATAAAATGCAGCAGCTACATGGAAAGGCTGGAGCCAGCCTGTGAAGCAGCAAGGAAAGTACTGACGCAATGCAAACCTCAAGTCACTGGGCTCAGTGCTTTATGGGGCGGGTTTATTTGGCTTCCAGAAAAGAACAAGATGATGTGAAGCTCAGAGTCAGAGGCTGCATCAGGTCTCATGCAAAACAAAACTTGGGAACTATGTACAAGTACAGGCGAATATTTCCCTCTCAGATTAAATAACCAGATGGATGGGCACTATATCTGGAAATCCATTCGTTGCATCTAAAAAGTTATATAAAACATTAGCATATATTCTCACTAGGTTTTTCTAAGTGTATAGAATGATATTCATGTTTAATCCTTGCCATCCCTGCCAATCTTACAATTTCCCTCTAGCTAAGAATAACAGTACTGCTGAACCCAGAGGAAAGCTCTGCAGCTGCAGCCTGGAGTCTCTTTTCCCAGCGGATAAAGGGGTTCCTGCATGCTGCTTCTCATGCTCAGGATTTTCCCTTAGTCCCCACCACTGTCCCCCAGCTTAAATGTTATTTTGAGGTGTCAGTGGCTGAGATATGATACAGCACCAGCACATGTTTGGGCATGGAAAGGAGCCTACAAGCTTTCCACAAAAACAATGAATTGGACTTATATTCAGCCACAGAATAAGGAATTTCCTATGGCTCTTCTGGCCTCACACTTAGGGGTTTGGCCAGCTGCTTCCCAAAGTATATATCTATATATAGAGACACTTCCCTCCAAACTTCATGGGGTTTTTTCAAAATCAAGGAATTAAAGTAAGGATTTATTACCACTGCTTTAAGACTCTTTTTTCCCTCATAAGTACTGAGGATGAGGGTCTGCTGCATCATTTTATTAACACTGTGCCTCATTTGGAAACGACATGGGCTTTAAAAATTTCATTTTTAAGCTATGCTGCCTGTAAAAAATGGCACCTATGTGGGAAGGTCACATCCAGGCAGCCACCCAGAGCACTGAATGGTGTTAATGGTCTTGTAGCAAAGCTACGGAAGAGCTACTCCTTAGGTCACACTAACAAGTGTTCAGAATTTGGTGTTTAGAGGGGTTTTTGCTGCAAAAATGTTTGGGAATATTTTAGGACCACAAAGATGATGAGAGGGCCAGAGCACCTTTCCCATTAAGTCAGGTGGAGAGAGCTGGAGTTGTTTAGCCTGAGGAAGAGTGGGTTCCAGGGAAACCCTATTGCAGCCTTTCAGTTCCTACAGGGGTCTTATAGGAAAGATGGAGAGGCACTTTTCAGCAGGATCTGTAGTGACAGCACAAGGAGGAATGGATTCAAACTGAGAGTGGGTAGGTTTAGATTAGATATGAGAAGGAAATTCTTCCTCCTCAGATGAGGAGGTGAAAAATTGGAACAGGTTGCTCAGGGAAGTTGTGGGTGTCCCATTCCCAGAAGTGTTCAAGGCCAGATTGGATGGAGCTCTGAGCAACCTGGCCTAGTGGAAGGTGTCCATGGCAGCATCTTGGAGCTAGGTGATCTTAAAGGCCTCTTCCAACCCAAACCATTCTGATTCTATGAAGGAGTGACCATAAGGGGCTGGGAAAGATTTGGTTACAGTTTCCACATATTTTCAGGGTGGGTTTTTTTTTTGCTTTTTTGATGGGACGGGAGAGGGTTACATTGACCCTACTTGTCCATTTCACTCACAGTAAATTATAACACAGAAGATTTAATTTGATTAGGCAGAAAATGCAGCTGTGAATCTGATCACATGAATTTCGTCCCTGATCAAAATTCATGCAAAACCTGTATCAGGAAAAGGTTCAGAGCATCCACCAAAGAGTGTGAGAAAACAAGGAGCACAGAGTCCGAGGCATTTAGCTGCAGTGGCACTTGGCCTTTTGGGAGCCTGGGAACATGGACAATGTAATTCAGCAGCTCAGCAGCCACAGGTGCAGCTGAACAAACCCAGCCCAGGCTGACACCGCCAGGGCTTAAACACACGCAGGGAGTTGAAACACAGAGCTCGAGTTAAAAGATCTGAAAAGAAAAAATCCTTACATTTGCTCTCAAGTTGTTCAGCTGCTAAGAGTAGTGTGTCCACAGGCTGGATCAGTGCAATGATGTACAAGTACAGCACAAGTGACAAGCAAAATACTGCTACTGTGGTTCAGGACAAGGAAGAGGCGTGAGCCCCAGCAGAGGTGGGACAAGTGGGCAGAGAGGGTCTGTCCAGCAGTTACTGTGCTGGCTGAGGAGAGCCAACACCAACCTCAAGCAGGTACTGTCCCTACCTAGGAGTGTGCTGACAGGTTTTTTGACTCACCCCAAACAACTTGCACCTCCTTATTTGCATGTCCCTTTCCCTGGTCAGCCCCCAAGTGCCATTCCTGGCTTCTAGCTGATGAATGAAACGATCCTTGCACTCTTGCTGCTTCTTGGAGGGGGGAGAGAAATACAGCAAACCACCTCTTCTCTTTTTCCCCCTGGTTAGCTGACTCTGCCCATGAATCCCCCAGGAACTGGTGTCCTGCCGGTGCTGCCTCATCCCTATAACAGAAGAGAAGAGGAAGAGAAGAGGAAGAGAAGAGGAAGAGAAGAGGAAGAGAAGAGACGAGACGAGAAGAAAAGAGAAGAGAAGAGA
>JAWWLV010000088.1:110156541-110170666 GCA_035041135.1 Platyrinchus mystaceus | reverse complement strand
AGAAGAGAAGAGAAGAGAAGAGAAGAGAAGAGAAGAGAAGAGAAGAGAAGAGAAGAGAAGAGAAGAGAAGAGAGGAGAAGGGCTCCATAGGCTCCCAAGGACCAGCCTGGTCTTGCCATGCTTCCAGCCCGATTGTCCCAAAAAGTCTTGCACGTCTGGCTGGGTTGCTAGAGGTGATCATGGTGGAAGGAGGACAGGGAGGATTAAAGCTTGGCTGAGGCATTGTACTGTTTCCTTACCTTCTGCAAGGAAATACAGTGATTTAATTGTTGTCCCTGAAGGGCTCAGGGTCCTGGTGCTTCTCTGAGATTTACAGTCAGCACTCCAGACCAAATTAAAGTTTTGCCTTTGCTTCTTGGAGAAAGTTTTCTTGTCCTTTCTCACCAGGTTTAAATGCTTTGCTTGTTTTGGAGCAGGAACCCCAAGCAAGATTTAAAGAATTTATTCTTAAATTCAGATGCTCAAATGCTTCTCACTGCTGTTTAAAATCACTGTATCCCAGAGACAAGTCATGATTCAGGGGGTCAGGTACCAGCAGGACAGATGAGGGAGTCAAGAGCTTGTCTGTACTTCACTGCTCATGAAATTACTTATGCAGATGGAAAGAGATTCAGCTGCTGAGATGGCAGACAAATCTATGCCAGGAAAGAGTAGAACATGGATATCCTCCTGCCTTCAATCTAGTGCTTTGATAAATGACAAGTATCACTTGTTCACATCCTCCTGGATTCTTCACTGCAGGTGTAGCACCCCACCCAGGGCTTCACATCCTGCATGGCACACAGGGGAACCCCCTCAAATGTGCTCCTGAAATCACGCATCTCAAACACAACCAACTCATCTGTCACCACTTGGTTTTGAGGGACAGGCATCAACAGATCTGACCACAAGCTCTGAACACAACTCCAGGTCCTGAAGACCCTGTAGGAAAAGCCCCTCCATGGTGGGGCTTAGGTGTGACACAAGTGGCTTATTTTTGAGGTTTACAGAGGTGTTCCACACCCAGATGTCGCCTTTCACTCAGGGATTTTGAGAACCTTATTGCCATGTGGCAAAGATGCCCAGCAGGGACCGGGTGACCTGGCATCTGGTTTTTGGAGTAACACATGATGGCCACTGAACAAGACTGTTCAGGCTGACACAGTGGCATGCCAACACTGGCTGATAACCAGCTGCCCTTTGGGGTAAAGACTTCAGTGAGCTGAAAGTATAACACAGTTCCACATGCAAACAGTTAAATTAGGTGCTTTCCAAGACAAATCATAATTTCATGACTTAAGTGGGTGACATGTATCCCCTTCTAGCAATCAGTGGACCCTGACACAGAGCAAGAGGAGAAACAGCAGATATCAGACTGCCTCACACTTCTGAACCACCTTCCCAAGCCTCATGCACCCAACCCTTTATACTTCATGCAGAGAAAAAGGGTTCAGGAGCATTGCAGGATGGTCCTAGTCCCCTGCTGGACAGCCAGGCCAGGCCAGGCCAGGCCAGGGGCAGATGCTGCAGAGTCATTGCAACATGAATAGACCCCAGTGCTAGAGGGCAGAAAATAACGTGAGAAAGGAAATCAAGTTTATTTAAACTTAACATCTCTGTGGGGTGAATGGCAGCACTGGAGTTAAAAGCAAAGCCTCTCAAAGTGAAACCTTACCTGCCAGACACAGCACACTTACCCTGATCCCACAAGCCTTCCCACGAGGAGTTTACATCCAAAGGGAGAGCATGTACCCGTCCGGTTCCCAACTACTTAAGTTAAAATACACACCCCTGTGACAAACAGCTGCGGTCCTGCAACAGCTGCGGTAGCAGCAGATGGAGCTCTGCCCGGAGAGAGGCAGCAGGCCCGGCATGACCGGCACGTACCCACGATCCCCAGAAAGCCACCTTGGGGTGAGTGGCACCGCACTCTGCAGGGCACAGCTTTGTGCCAGCAGCATCAGCTGAGTGCTGGGCTGGGAAGTCAGCGCCCTATCATAAATCTAGAGAGGTCTTCTGGGAAAATAAATAAATATTTTGAAATACATTTTTTAAGGGTGCTTTATTGTGTGGTTTTTTTGTAATTCAGTCAGTGGAGCACCTGGGGGTGAAGCCAGGCTTCTAGAAACTGTTAGGTAACTAAAAAAACTTGTGCATTTCACATCTTTTAAATTAAAGTAATTTCATTTCTCTGACGGTTGCCAATTTAATAGTAATGGTTTATGGGACGCAAGGGGGAGAGGACGACATGCATAATTACTTCATGTAAGTTTTTAAAGAGAGGCATAACTTCAACAGACAGCATGAAGCAGCTAAGGATGCCTCAGACATCCCTTTCCCACCGGAACGTCCTGCAAGAAGTCCAAGTGGCCACCCTCTCACAGAAGGGGGTGGATTTACATCCTTCTCCGGTGAAGCGCTACAGAGGGGATAGCGGAGCCTCGGGAGGGCGCTCGGGTGATACGCAGAGACATGCGTGGGGCAGGCAGCATCTTTCCCGTATCGCTTCATCCAAAGCGCCGCTGGGGAACTGCGTGGGGGGATGAAGCGTGGTGGTGGTGGTGGAGGGGTTAAATGAGCCTTTCCAGCCAGCTTTCCCGCTGGCCCAGGTGGAAAAGGGAAAATTAACGCTCAGTCATGGCAATGGGTGTCCGGTACCGGCAGCACTCCCCGGGGACGGGACGGTGCAGTGCAGGGAGGGCGGCAGGAGCCCGAGAGGCGCCCGCACCGTCCCGTCCCCACGGGGAGGGCCGCCCCCGACGGCGGCCACCCTCGGCCGGGAGGTGGCAGCTCTCCGCGGCAGCAGCCCTGCCTCCGCGGCCGCGCACCCCACCCGCTCCCGCCCCCGGGTCCCCGGGGGTGCCGGGAATAACTCGTTCCCCGTCAAGGGCAGGAGGCGGGGCCCGCGCCGTATAAGAAGGGACCGAGCGGGCGTTTCGCTCCCAGGTCCTGAGACGCCTTGTCCCATCCCCGCCTCCTACCGCTGCTCACGGCGTGACCCGAGCCCGGATCGGCCCCCTCGAGGAGGCGACAGCGGGACTGCAGCGGGAACACCAGTGGTACTGAGCAGCAGCAGTGCCAGCGGTGTGAGCAGCGGCGGTAGCAGCAGCAGCAGCAGCAGCAGCCCCGCTCCCACCTGCCCGTGGCAGAGGCTGGAGCTGCGACCGTCGCGGAGCGGCGTTTGGTGCCTGCTGTCCGGAGACCCTGCGCTGCGGCCGTGCGGCGCCGCGTCCCGCTCACCGATGAGCGCCGCCGCTCTCTACAGCCTGGACTCCCCGGCATGTTATAAGAGCTGGTGCCTGGAGCCCGCCAACTTCTACGACGCCAAGGTGGGCAGCGGCGGCGGGCCGGGTCCCGCCTGCAAGCCGGGGGCCCGCGGCGGCTGCGGGATGAGCGGCGAGGAAGCGGGGGGCGGCCTGGGGGGCAGCGGCACCAACCTGGCGGAGCTGAGCGCCGCCGCCCCGGCCATGTACGAGGACGAGAGCGCCATCGATTTCAGCTCTTACATTGACTCCATGTCGGCCGTGCCCAACCTGGAGCTCTGCAACGACGAGCTCTTCGCCGACCTCTTCAACAGCAACCACAAGCCCGAGCGGGGCGGGGACTACGGCGAGTATTTGCCGCCGGGCGGCGGCGCCGGCCGCGACCCCGCCAAGGACCTCGGCGCTGCCATGACCACCCTGCTGGGCGCCGAGCCCCGCACCGCCTCCTCCTCTTCCTCCTCCTCTTCTTCCTCCTCCTCCTCCCGCGGCGCTCTGAAGCAGGAGCCGGACTGGAGCGACAGCGACCTCTCCTCCTCGCTGCTGCCCTCGCAAATCGCCACCTGCGCCCAGACCATCATGAACCTGAGCGGGCAGCCCACGCCACCCACGTCCCCCGAGCCGCCGGGCAGCAGCTCCCCCTCCAGCTGCAGCACCCGCTCCCCGGGCCCCGCCGCCGCCGCCGTGCCCGGGCCGGCGCAGGGCGTCCCGCCGCCGGCCGCCGCCGGGGGCAAGGAGCGGGGCGGCAAGAAGTGCGTGGACAGGTTTAGCCCCGAGTACCGGCAGCGCCGGGAGCGCAACAACATCGCCGTGCGCAAGAGCCGCGACAAGGCGAAGCGGCGCAACCAGGAGATGCAGCAGAAGCTGCTGGAGCTCTCGGCCGAGAATGAGAAGCTGCACAAGAAGATCGAGCAGCTCACCCGGGACTTGACCAGCCTCCGGCACTTCTTCAAGCAGCTGCCGAGCGCTTCCTTCCTCCAGCCCGGCTCGGGCACCGACTGCCGGTAACCGGGGGGAAGCGGGACGGAGAGACGGACTCCGGGAGACGGTGGATAAATACCTCAGAGGGCCGGGCCGAGCCGTGCCGGGCCGTGCCGCGGCGTCCCGTGCCGGGCCGCGCACGGGAGGAGGCGCGGAGCCGCGGCGGGACCTGCCGGCCCCGCGGCCGCGCTCGGAATGTGGCGGCGACGTGGGGCGATGCCTGGGTCTTTCACCACGAAACTTGCGAAAAAGGGAAAAAAGCTAAATATATTTTTTTTCTTTTCTCCCCTTAAATTATTTTTGTAATGATAGTTTTCGTCTTTTCTACATTTTACTCATACCGATGCAGCTATGGTACATCTGTTAAAATGATTCAAAATCTCATGTATTTTAGACAGTAGGATGGATAAAAAAAAGACTGAGCATGCTCGACCTTTTATATCGATTTTTACAGCATTTCTAAGAATAAAGAAAAGCATTTTAAGTCAACCCTATTCTCGTTTGCTCTGTGTCGTGACAGCAGCGGGCCGGCGGCGGGGGAAGCTGCGCTGCCCGGGAGGGAGCTGAACACGGGGTGGGGGAACACGGCGGGACGGGTCCCAGCAGCTGAGACGGGGAGGTGAGGGAAAGCTGGGGGCGAGGGGCGCCGCGTTATGTCCCAAAGCATCCAGAGAGCGATGCAGGGGTGGGAACAATCGTGAGACTGCTTGGCCGTGGGGGCTGCGAAGTCCGCTTCCCCCGGAGCGGCATCGCTGGGCCAGAATGCTGAGTCAGGGGTTGCCGCGGCGCTGAGTGGGACTGAGCAGCTGCACAGCAAGAGGGGCTGCTCTGTGACCCGGACTCTGCCAGAAACACAGTATTTAATGAAAAAAAAGTATATGTAACCACAGGAAAACCATTGGTTAATATTCATGCTGAAAAACCTCCAAGGGGTTTCCATTCCAGACAATGCAAGGCTGCACCTACACTCAGGTGCTCTGGAGTTTTGGAAGCAGATATAGTGAGTCCCAGAGATGATGTTGCATCCACAGGCTTCAGCCTGCTGTACGCTGTAGAACTGGAGGAGGTGGGCACTTTCATTGGTCCCTGATAGTGAAAGTGAGAGCAGGCAATGCTGCCTGACTGAGTGAATATATCACGAAAGGTCAGGCAACTTGTCTGAATTTTGGTAGTGCATGCACAAGGATGACAGCATCTGTAAGGGGAGCCCTGGTTTCTCATACACACCAGTATCTTCTACACAGGAATGGGCTGAAGTCCCCTTTTTCCTTATAGGGAGACAGGTAACAGACTGAAATACTTGGAAGATGGGGGGAAAAGGGGGTTTCAAAAGCTGCGTCGTTCCTTTAGTAATCGTGGCATACATAAACCTGTTCACTATCAGCCTGAGCTGCAGGAAGATCAGTGTGGCAAGTTTGTTATTCTTTTTCTGCTGGTTAATCCCATATGGGACCTGTGCAAAACCACTCATTCCTCCTCCTCTGACCTGTAAGGGGCTTTTAAATACTGTGAAAGGGGAAAAAAAATCCAGTCTCTAACTCTTAAATAATTCTTAAGATTACGCACACAGAGCAAGATTTTGATATTATTTATCTGGTCTGTAATCCATGTCACCACAGTCTGGGTGAGGATAGTTACATGGCCTACAAAGCAGTTTGCTCCTTACTTGTAACAGAAACTGTATAATGAAACACCCGCTTTGTGGGAAGCTACAGATAACACAGCACTTCTGTGCTTAAAGACCAATTAGCTGTAAAATATTAACTTCATATGTGCTTGCCACTTCAAAATATAAGCTTTATTCAAATCTCTGTCTTTATAGCAATTATTGCAAGGTGATAACAACGCAGAATTTGTGCACCAGACGGCATTTTGCAGCTGGTCTGGAATCCACTGATAAAACTCAGCTTAAACCAACATTCACTGCCTATAGCAAAGTATTTATTTCAAAAATATCAGTAAAATATTTTCCATTGACACATAATATTTACAGTGTTATATTAAAAAACCCACAACCATTCAAAACTTCCAGAACAAGGTATTTTAAATACATAAACAGCAAACATACCAAAGAACTGTATTCTTAAATTCTGAACTGATCCGAAAAAGAAGAATTCAGAAAGTTAAACAGGGTTTTTTTATATGGATATTTTCAGTGATAGCACAATGTGCTTCGTAAATCACAGTTTTAATAAACTATCTTAATGCTTATCACACCTGCATTATACATTATCTGTGGCACTAGTTAACAGATAACCACATTACAAAGTCCACAGATACTATAATAGCTGACTAGAGTTCACCTCTGTCTTGCTGCAGCTTCCAGAAGAACAATTTCCTCCAGTGCAACACAGTTGGGGTGAGTGGTTACAGAGTGGACGTAGCAGTTCAATAACCCCACCTCCTTTCCCAGCACGCTCTGCACCTCATAAGTCTGTGTGAATAAAAGCATGGTGAGTAAAACAAACAGTCCTGGACATTCTGTTCTAAACAGCATTCAGCTGGGAAGATGCAGCTTGCAAGAGCCTCTTCCAACAGACAATTTTTTTAAAGGACTCAGAAGGGTGCATTAGAACTGATAGAATGAATACACTAATTTTCAATAATTAAATCACACTCCTGCCTCAACTGCTGCTTCCCAACCATGGTTTAAAAACAAGCTGTTTAAAAACCCAGAAAGTTACTGTGATGTTGAACTCAATTTTGGTGAAGCATAACCTGCACGTGCTCCCTTTATCTCACTTCCTGACACTCGCAGCACTTCCCATGTGCTGGCAATGTGTATATACAAACTATACATTGGTTATGTTGGCTAACTGTTTCACTAAAGGAAAAAACACTTTGTTACCCTTTTTACTCTAGTCACTCTCCCCCATTTTAACTTTGTGTTGTTCATGCATCTTCTACCACCACCAGCACCTACACAGTCCCTCCTGTTTAATGATCTGACGAGCATTTTACCCACGGGTTGTGCCTGAGCAAATTTGTAGAGACTGTATTCTGTGTGGAGGAGAGGGATGCAAGGCTGGGATGGCTTCACTAAGAGGAGACAGCACGTTAACAGAAGAGCTGGTAAAAATGATAGTTGATACCTCGATTGAGAGGGTATCTTAGTTGGCAGATTCACATCAATTTCTTTCCCTAATGGGAAAGACGAGCCCCTGAGGATGCCCCTGCTTTCATCTGGGCTGTGCTTCTGTACAGGTATGTGATACCCGTGTCTGTTGCCTGGTTCAAGGTATAAACAACCTTTTTCCTTTTTTTCCCCCTAGATTATTTTTACCCCAGACCGGTTCTGCAGTCCAGTTCACGGTTGCAGCTGCACAAACAGCTCTACTGGTGGAACAGAAAGGCTGCCACAGAGTAAGGAACAAGCGTCCAGGGCCAGCAACAGCTAAAACCAACCTCCCTGCCAAAAAAATTGATTACAAAGCTACACCCTTAGAAACTTCAGCAGCACTGGCAAAAAAATGACACCTCAAGTATTATTTCTTATGATTAATCTTTATCCCTGCGTTTCAGCGAGGGAGGAAAAAAAAAATCTAAGTTGCCAGACTTCTAAATACTGGCATTACACACATTGAAACATGAAAAAGAGGTTGTTTGAATTCTAATAACTTGAAAAAGAACTATGTTTTGCTAGTCTGTGACCAAACCAGGCACATTCTGTAAAACTCAGCAAGACTTAATTGCTATTAAAGGAGCAAACACATTTTGGAAATTTCTTGTATCAATTTGCTTAAATGAAATATACACCCTCCCACATAAGGAAAATAATTTATGATTTCAGAGTAACTTTCCACTTTCAATATTACCCATAAATCTCACTAAAACCATGGAGCATGTAATAGCAAAATGCTGGAAAACTTGTAAGACAGGGAAAGCAAACTGACCCCAATACACGTCACTGAAGATACTTAACTATGATGATTAAACAAGACAACGAACCAACCTTTGCTCCCTTCCACATGCAAGGGAGAGGGGAGACTCTTAGGATCCTAATTGGACTTAATGACTCTCTAAAGGTGCTGCTCCTTCCCTGCTGACCATCCGGCAGCCAATGCCAGCTAGGCACCTATCCGGGTGCCTCTCTCACCTGTGATAAATCTGGGTCACTGTGCCAAATGTCAGGGTTCTTCTGATATCTCAGATTAAAGGAATAACTACTTCACGATTACATAAACTGTACTTTAGCCCATGGATCCCCGTGGTTTATGTGTGTTTCATTCATACCATTATAAAGTAGTATCTTGCACACATTTTGCAAATTCCTTTACTACTTCCACCTGCCAGTACTTCGACTGTATTTCTGCTGTCTTTGGATCCTCAGCCAGAGAACAGAGTTGCCCATGGCAGCTCTGAGTGCCTGGACATGGTGCAGTTTGCAGGTAGCTCTGCAGATGCACAGCTGAGCTAAAGCTGTCCACACAGCCCATCTGCAGCATCCCTCTTCTAAAAACGAGGGTGTCAGTCTGATCATAGTCATGAGACAGCAGGACATCAGCAGCTGGAAGGTGGGATTGCCAAAGGGCCCAGCCCACCCATATCACAGGCTGGACACGAGAAAGTGCAATCTTCTACTGCTCCTAGTGCAGTTCTGAAACGAACTGCCTGGAAAGTCAGAATCTCTATCACTGGAGGTTTTCAAGACCCTGCCAACAAAAGTCATGGCTGACTTGCCTCCACATTGGCAATAGCTCAGTGTGGATAGGAGGTTGGACAACAACCTCCAGGAATCCTTTCCACTTCTATGATATGACTCCCTTCCCACCTGATTCACATCTTCTGTACTCTGCCTCTACAGAAAGTTATGTAGTTTACCTTCCTTTGGTCAGCATTCATTATACCTACCCCATCCTCACTGGTGGAGGACGTCAGGAGAGAAGAGATTGTCCTTTGCAACAGCTGGAATGACAAAATTCACAGGTTTTGTTCATGACAAAAATCTTATGTATGCAAAGACGTTCTGTTTGCAGGTTAAAACAGTCACATAGAACAAAGCCTTATCATTTTATTATCAAATGTTTTTGTTTCTCTGGTCAAGAAAACAAAGAAGACACAAATGATGTTCAGAACGGAAGTCTAAAAATATGCATTCCTTTTAGACTGTGGAGACTGAGGTTTCCCAAGGCCCAACCTAATAAAGCCCTTCATCTGGGCCATAGAACAGTTTGCAAACCTCAGTGTGAACTTGATGATTATACGATTCGAGCAAGATTTGGAAACTAGGTTCTTAGCCCAATGAAACACAAGTTTAGTATCAGATTAAATTATGGGATAGTCTTACATATTTTGTCTTCTGACAAAGCTGTTTGTAAAAGTGTGGCTTAGAGTACCTATGTGTCTACACACAATACACAGAACCTTATTTCATGCCATACCTTTACTTTTACTGTACTCTGAGATCGGGATGGACAACTCAAGAAGACTTCCAGCTGCATTTTCAAAACCGGTGTAATGACAACTTCAGAGCATTGTTTGCAATATAGCAATTCTCTGAAACACACAAATAATGGTAGAAAACCATAGAAAAATGGAAAACCTGTCAGCTGTAAATCAAAACAAATAAAACCCCCCACTAGTTTATTCTCTAAAATACTTTGCTGGTAGACTTTCAGTAGGAAAACCTTGGTAGGAATTCAGTTGATGACAGCAAATAAAGCTCTTCTGCTGGCAGTAACTCTTGGAGAACCTACACTCTTCTGGCAGAAGATCTTCCTTTTATAAGTTCTGGCAATATGGAGTGCATTTGCTATTTATAGTCACCCCACTTAAGCAGATATTAATTTCATATATTTCTGAAAGTTATGGCACAGGAAAATTTGTAGTATACATTTGGCAAAAGTGACTTATCGACTTGGGCCTTCATTCAGCAAATGTTCAACATTTTCAATGCACACTTGAACAAAATTAAGCTCAGCTATAAGTGCTTGTTGGAAGCATTTCTTAAACAAACATAGATACTTCATTCATTCTCCAAATGAAGCAAAAATGTCTTTCACAGGTGAGATACTTTTTTAGTAACTCCACTACTATGTGAACATATACAAATCCTTATTTTTTGCATGACAATACAATATAGGACACCTGGTTTTTATTTTCATCTTTTTTCCCTCAAGGACTATATGTAACAAAGCATAAGCAGAAGTTCTTCTCGTATTCAGGGAAATGTTATCTATTTCAATAGAATCAAACCCTCCCAACTGCTCCTTAAAGTTTTTGTAGGCTTTTCCAGTAGAAAGAACCCCTCCTCTCTTTCTGTTTTTCTTTCCTTGTTTTTACACTTTGACTACTCTTATCCCTACAACTTATACGAGTTTTTATTCCACCAGGTATCTCAGTCTCTACAAGAGCAAGCTGACTAGGCAGCTGATGGGTAGGCTTTCCAAAAGCATGCCAGTGTGAGCCAGCTTCAGCATTTCAGGTGGTAACAGGTCCTGTAGGGTCAGTCTTCACATTCAGGGCAGCCACACTGCCAGATTTATTCAATGTCCTTTTTAGAAAGGTGATAAATTTAGTAGATCTGAAACACAACTCTTTCACACTTAGATAAATCGCAGCAAAGATCACAGTTCACTATAAAAATGAGGTGAATTGAGGGTACACAGAGTAACAAGGCAGGGCACACAAACACATGCAGCTACTTTTAAAAGAACTTAAAATCAGACCTGTGGTTTATGTGTATGTTTATTAAAACTAACAATATAATGCAGTGGACTATGAAATCTTTATAAGCAAGGCTTTAAGACTAATTTTTTTAAAAAAGTAATAACTGCAAAATCAAACCATTTCATATCTACTTGTATCTTTCTTAATAAATTAATGTAACCTTGCAGGCTTTATCAGTTCATCAGCAATAAAAATACTACGTCTTAGTTCTAGGAAGGAGCAAAGTGCAGGCTGTGCCTGCAGGAATCATTGCATCACCCATTGCTATTATGGCTACATCTACAAAACACCTGGAGTGCTCCGGAGCATGCTGACTCTCACCTGTCCTGAGGACACAGTTCCAACTTTCCATTTCCACATCTGTCGCATGTAGGCCAGGAGAAAGCAGTGCTCTCATTAACTCCAACAACAGTACCTGCAGAACATGGAATTCTTACAAAATGCTAACATTAAGCCAGCAAACACAGTCTCTCTTGGCTTCACAGCAGGTTTGAGCTTAGGACTTGTCAGAGCAAGAATCAGCTCTTTCAACAATCTCACTCCCTTTCTCCTTGGTCCCTCCAACAAGGGATGAAAGTACAGCACAGCATGTTACATTCTAAAAATACCAGAAGGTAGATAATTGACAATTAACTTTCCAAACAGGCTCAGTTCTTTTGGTTCGGATTTTATTGCTTTTCTCATTTGTTTTCACTTGTTTGCTTTCTTTCTGGTCCTCTGATGTTTCCTTGGCAATAAACAGCTAAAAAAATCATCATATCGGATAGCTTGATATTGATATTTAGGAAACACAAACCAATGAGAAGTCCCAATCCCTTTTGAAAACAACAATGCAGATTAAATTCCGCTAACAATGGAGTTATTCTTCATTTATACTGATTTAAGAGAGATTAGATCTGGCTCACAGACTTAAGTGTGTGCCTAAGAAGGGAAAGCCAAAGATACTTTGGACTAATAAAAAGGGCCTCGCTAGTTTTGGCAAGAAAAAATATATTCAAGGTTTTATGAGAAGCCAATAAAGAGTGTATTATATTTTATGGTAACAGTATGATGAAATTATGAGAATTATTTATGGAGAAAAATACATCTAAGTATTCACCTGTAAGAATGAAATTACACTAAAATAAAACCTCACTAATACAACAGAACTACAGACTAAAAAATCCAGCTCCTATTGAGCAAGAATCTCACATTCTATACCACATTCAAGAAGAAAGCCTTGTAGACTATGGAGCATTTACACTGTCTGGACTGTAAAGCAGGCTGTTAATCCCTTACTTTTCTGGTTCTCCTGAAGCAAGGAGGGAGCTACACCTAAACAACAAAACTGTAAGATTTTCTTTGTGAATTCAAAGGACAAAAAGTCTGAAGATATGTAAAGTTGCCTCTCAAATACAACATTTACGACCCAGTTGCTAAGCATACAATGAAACAACACGCATTACATTGACAGAATAAGCAATTCTATTTAACCCCTTGGACTCCTACAGAAATAATTTTGATTATTCAGTGTTTGTGAGAAGCTTGGACTTTCCATCAGCACTTGCTACTACAAGGTAGGATGCTTTCTGCCACAGCACGGGCATGTTTCTCTTCGAATGACGTGAATGTTGAATGGCCAGTCACAAGTGGTGTTCCCCAGGGCTCAGTGTTGGGGTCAGTCTTGTTTAATATCTTTATCAATGACTTAGACGAGGGGATCGAGAGCACCCTCAGTCCATTCCCAGATGACACCAAGTTGGGTGGGAGTGTTGATCTGCTGGAGGGCAGGAAGGCTCTGCAGAGGGATCTGGACAGGCTGCATCCATGGGCCAAGGCCAGGGGTATGAGGTTCAACATGCCAAAGTGTCAGGTTGTGCACTTGGGTCACAACAGCCCCAGTCAGTGCTACAGGCTGGAAAGCTGCCCAGTGGAAAAGGACTTTGGGGTGCTGGTCGACAGCGGATGAAGATGAGCCAGCAGTGTGCCCAGGTGGCCAAGAAGGCCAGTGGCATCCTGGCCTGTATCAGCAACAGTGTGGCCAGCAGGACCAGGGCAGTGATAGTCCCTCTGTACTGGGCAATGATGAGGCTGCACCTTGAGTCCTGTGTTCAGTTTTGGGCCCCTCACTACAAGAGGGACACTGAGGTGCTGCAGCGTGTCCAGAGAAGGGCAGCGGAGCTGGTGAAGGGAAGCTAGGGTTGTTTGGCCTGGAGAAAAGGAGGCTCAGGGGGAACATTCTTGTTCTCTACAACTGTCTGAAAGGAGGCTGTTGCCAGGTAGGGGGTCAACCTCTTCTCCCAGGTAACAAGTGACAGGATGAGAGGGAATGGCCTCAAGCTGTGCCACGGGAGGTTTAGATTGGCTGTTAGGAAGAATTTCTTCACTGGAAGTGTGGTCAAGCAATGGAACAGCTGCCCAGGGAAGTGATGGAGTCACCACCTCTGGAGGTATTTAAAAGACGTGCAGATGTGACACTTGGGGGCACGGTTTAAGTGGTTGATTTCACAGAGATGGGTTAATGGTTGGACTCAATGATCTTAAATATCCTTTTCAACCTAAGTGGTTCCATGATTCTATGACTCTTGTTCATCAAAAAGAAAAGCTACCCATGGGTTTGCTGAATATGTTACCTTCTTAATTAAAAAATCATTTTAAAAACAAAACAAATCCCCTTTTCTGACAGATGTGTTTAAGTCTTTTCACTTTCTCTCAACTGTGTGCCATACTGCAACTGCAGGATGCCACTGCACAAGTAATGCAAGTACATTTGAAGAAAATTAATCAGGATCATACTGATACAAACTGTACAGTGGTTTATTTTGATGACAATGTAGAGTTCCCTAGAGAAAACCACCAGAGATCACTGAAGTCAGACCAACTCAAACCAGCAACAGGTATAATAATATAGTGACAGTTTTGGGCATCCTGTATGCAAAGTAATTTCTCAAGTTTAAGCTGCTGAATTGCTGCATATCTTTGTCAAGACTCACAAACCTTTTGGATATTTTCCCAAGATCCTTCTTTTAAGGAAGGATCCTTCTACTAAGGAAATGCATACAGCCAAAATTAGATTTTCACCTATTTGCTATTTTTATGGGTTGTGGCTGATATCATTAAGAAGAGACTAACAATAAGACAACACCTGACAAAAGAGGTCTCTTGTGTGGAATGCAAAGTAAGGTAAAGGTAAGTGGCCAGTCTTCGCGAACGAAGATCTGGGAAAGGTGTTTTTACCTTTCAAGCCTGCGCAATGG
>JAWWLV010000088.1:110125687-110147477 GCA_035041135.1 Platyrinchus mystaceus | reverse complement strand
TTCCTCCATTTTTAGATTGCTAATAAAATAAAAAAATGAGAGTCATAACAACCCGAAACAACATTTAAGAGCTTTGCTCCAGCCATGAATATTCCCAATTCTGTTGCCCACACTATTTTAATGCAGAAAACCATTCATTTCTCTGAGACTTCTAAAACATCTAGATGAAAGGGAGAGTTAAGGAGAATATAGCTATTTCACTCAGCTTCAGTCTTGATTTTATATATAACTAAGGTCTGAGCTTTTAATTCTTCAGTATAACCCTCTGGGCAGTGTAAAGAACACTCTACACTGGAGATAAAAGACTCTCAGACTTTAGAAATAACCAGTAGTTATTTCTAAAGCATCTTTAATGCTCCCTGGTTTTGGAAGTTGTTTATCTCCAGCTTTCTCCTTTTTTTTTTTTCCTAGAATCTGCATCCCACTTGACTCCCCTATGGTCTAAACCAAATTTTTAATACCACAAACTTCTTCCCCAAAGAAGTGCCTATTCAAGACCAACAAGCACTTGGCTACCCAGAAGCTTCTCAAATGATCTCATATTACCAAAATGACACTTGATATGACAGAACTCCTTTTCAAAGACAAAAGCTAATTAAAGGAAAATGTGAATTGAGCTTTGCAAATACACAGTAACATACTTTAAATCCATTTTTATAACTCCCCTCCCCCTAAAATCAGAGAAACATTAATAATTTTAGTAATTACATTTGTTTTTAACCTTCTGCTGACCTCACCAGAAACAAGTATCAGTTAAAGTCATCCTAACTAGAACAAGACCTGCTTCCAGCAGTCAGTCTTAACAGAAGTTAATCTTCGGAAGAGTGATTTCAAACCTAAGGCTAAAAAGTGCTTCTAAACAACAAATTAGTATCCCTGTATTTCTCAGCTGGCTCCATGCTATGTACTATCTCTTTCCTCCTGCAAAGAGAAGAGAGGAAGAATTTGTCTGGACATCTTACCATTCTAGCTCTAGAGGATTAATAAGGGGCTAATTGCATCATTTTGGAAAGATGCTGCTGATCCAGAGGATGTCAGGTTAGCCTGGGAGGTTGTCAGAATCAGTAAAACAAAACTTGGTAGGTAAACAGAGGGAAAGAATCTTGATTCCCAAAGTAAACATGATTATACCACCAACAAAAATACTAGTTGTGGGTGAAAAAATTCATACCCATAATAACAAAACTTACCATTTCAGCGTCTTGACTTTGTCCGGGAACTTTTACAGGCACTACTGGAGGCCACAGACTGTCTATCAGACTAAAAAGTCCTAATGCCCTTCAAAGAGACCAGTAAAATCAGGTTTAAAATATTTTCCAGAGTTACACATTATATTAAAAAGATTCATTAAGAAATGTAATTTAAACAATTGCATGATTGTGAAAACAATTTAAAATCATATTTGTTTTCTGGAAGCTGGTTTTGATTTGGTCTAATTAAATCTCCATAATTTCTGCTGCAGGCTGGAGAGGGAGGGAAGGGATGTATCATATCCAGTGACAAAAAAGTCATATTTAATCCTTTGCCATGAACAGCTTGCTACATGATAAAATTCAGGGGAACTGGGGTAAATGCTAGCTTGAGAAGGACACAGATACCACTACAACTTCTTTTAAAAAATAGTTTTTAACTATTTAACTATTAAAAAAAAAGTTTTGCCTCTAAAATTTTCATTTCTTGTTATTTGTTGCTGATTGTAACTCCTTTCAGGAAAGTCAGTAATTATCAGATATACAGAAACAGGCAAGATTTTGTTATCTCAAGTACATGTGCAGAACATGGTCTCCTTCCTACACAATTGCTCATTTAGTTATGATTTCTATTTATTTATTTATTTTGCAAGTTTCACACTTTTGATTTAAAAACAAACACAAAATTAACAGCCCAGCATATCGAGGTAAGATGTGGCAGACTCTTTGGCAAACAAAGCAGTACTTTGCAGCAGTTCAGTGGCTGCCTTGTGAGTTGATGGAGCTTCCTTGCTGGACGGGCAGGAATATCTGAGGGAGAGGCCAGGAAAACAGCTGAGGGAGGGGAAATAGCTACAGATAACCAACTTGAAGAGGCATGCATTTTTGAGTTAAAGCTCTGAGTTATCTTGTCCCTGTCCTCTGTTCTGTGCAGTTGAAGCACTGAGATCTGGATTTTAACCCCACACTGACCCTAATTCCTCCAATTAAAAAAACCCCCCACACTATTTCTGAAGCATCTTTAACAAATGAAGTCCAAAACTTGCTAGAAGTAGTATTATCTTCTAAACCCAACTGTTTAGGAGGAAACCACATACTCTGGTACAGGCCTGAAGCATGTTGCATTATGCTGCTTCTCTTCAAGGGGTCATGGAAACTTTCCTTTTAAAGTTCTGCTTTTAACTCACTTCTGCTTAAGTTTACTTATTTCTACATTTCCCTAGTCCTCCAGATCCTTAAGTGCTTAGATTTTGGGTGTCTACAGACACTGAACTTCTTACCACATTTTTTTCATGAAGTGCCATGTATTGTCTGTGATTCAGTGTTAATAGTGATGCCTTGGGACCAGCAGTGCAAGAAATTTTACAGATGCAAATCACAAAGTAGATCTTGTGGAATAAAACTTGTGGTTCACAATTCAGTAACAAACTGGCAGAGTGACAAGATGATGTTGCTACCTGTAGTTGCATTCTCCACACTAATGAACAGATCAGAAACACAAATATGTTGCTCTTTTACAGAAATGAACTTCCTGACTTATACAGCATCAACCCCAAGGCTGTAAAAGGAGAATGCTGAGCTCAAAGACTGGGATGTTTTTTTTTGTTTTGCGTTTTGATTTGAACAGTGAGACCATTAAAACACACAAAGCAACATTTTTTAGGTATTAAAGAGATTTTACAGCAAACTGACTACTTCTTGAATCCTTGATCTGGGCAAGATTTTCTGTCTTGTATTGTACAGAACTGTGTCCTCTCTGCAGACACAAGAAGGGCCAATGCCCACAGAAACTAACTGGTCTTGCTAACTGGGAGATGAAAGGGGAGAGTTACAAAAAGAGAGCACAACCTCCTGTACAGTTCATGTAAGTGGCCTTCCTCACACAACTTGCAGCAGGAGGGCAGAGCACAGATATGAACATACCACAAACTCTGTGCGTGTACAGAGATTGCACATTTATCAACTAAGAGCAACTAAGCTATGTTGTTGATTTTTCATGTCTTGTTCGTACAGACCTTACACTGATGTCTCATATGTATTTTTAAGTGTTCACAAGGGACATGAAGTTGTCCCTTCTTCTTTAGCTCTCTTCCAACTGTTATCCCATGTCAGAATATCTAAGATATATGGTACATTTTCTCCTACTCCTTGTGCCCTTTTGGAGAAGGCCATCTACTGCTTGAACTAGGAGCACTTAATTATTAGTAAATGACAGTATTTGTTTGCAAGCAGGCAGAGGGTCAATGCTGTGTGAGGAATGTTCCTGAACATCTTGTGCCCGTTATTTCTTTGACACCAGTCAGGCCAAGGGCAGAGACATTTGCCAACCAAAGGATTTGCAAGTTCCAAATCACATCCTGCAAGGATCCTTGTGTACCAGCTGGGATGTTCTCTCCTGGAGCTGTCACTCCATCAGTTGGTGTCCCTGGTGAGGAGCTCCCCTCTTGCTCCACCCACTAATATGCCTTTAAGAAAGGTAACTCTCTCTTTACACTTATGGACTTTGACTTAGAAGAGGGGGAAATGAGTGGGGGCACTGAAGAAATAACAAAGATGTGTCCTCTTCTGTAGAAAATCACTATCCCCACAGAAAGAATAAAAATTTATTCTCTTTTATTGGCCAAGCAACACTCAAATCCCATTTCAATCTGACTTGAACAATGGGTGTATTTTATCCAATATGTGTATCCTTCTGCAGCTATAGAGTCAGGACAAGAGATGAACAGCTGTCTCTGTGCTACAGTGAAGGGACACGGTTAGTTCCCATGTGCATAAAGAGCCTCCCTGGCGACAGAAGACAAAATAAAAATGTTAAAATTTTGCTCTGCAAGTGTAATTACTAGTTACTGTCTTTAAAAAAATCATTTTAATAACAGAAGGACAGACTTCTAAGAAAGGAAAAGCAGAGTGAGAAGTGAGAAGAAATAGGCTCAAGGATCAAAAAGAAAAAAGAATATGTAAAGTATTTAGAATAATTTTTTTTTTTTTACTTCAGAGACTAGGGCTCTATTGTAGTACTCTAAAACTTTTCTTTGAAAAAAAGGAAAAAAAAAGACTGAATCCGCACCAGGAGAAGGACAAAAGTCATCTATCAGATTCTAAATGACTCAGCTCTCAACTTTCCATGCCAGACTTGAACCTATGTTTGGTAAAAAAATTTTTGTCTCAATATATCTATTGTTTAACATCAAGACAATAAGACCACCAGTAAATCCATAACTCCACTGGAGTGTTACAGCATAGATTTCCACAGAAATATGGACTTAGGACAGGCCTCTCTTCTGTAAATCCACATCTTCAAGCTTTGCTTATATATAATGAGATTTTTATATATGTGTGTGTGTGTGTGTCTATATACATATAAGAAGCAAAAAAAAAAATTTAGTGCCCTTAATTATTTTTATTATCCAATATGTCCTCAAAAAGCATCTCTCTCAACTTAAACTTTCCTTGCTAAACTTCAGTACATCTTTTCTCGGTATACACAAATGCAAACTGCCTGCTGTGTACTCTGCTCTGACAGCAGTCAGAGAATTTTAAAGATTTAATACTGTTAAACAGGTTCAATACATGACTGAGAAAATGCAGAATATACGTGCAACACTTGCAGAAATTAATCCTGACCTATTTAACAAATCACATTAAACTACTCCATAGAAAAATCATTACAAGATAGGAGTGATACTAATAAAATAGCATTTACTTTTCCCTCACCAGGATTCTCGCCATAGGTGATGACCGTGCTGCTCTGCAGAGAAGCTGCTTTAGTTTGCTCACCTAACCACCTTTCTTCTCAGTTTCACAGCTCAATAGGAGACAGAAGTCACCTTCAGCTTGTAACCTTCCTGGTTTGTTTTGCCCTTCACTGCAGTCAAATGGCATAGATGGGTATGTGCATACATTCATACACCTATTTGCTCTATGACTTTTGGTAAAAACATACAAATAAAGAGCAAAGCCGTTGTAACTATATTTAGACATCCAGTAAACTGATAAAGGAGTACTTAGGCTATCAGCACCTCTCTGATCCTGTGGAAATTCCATTCATTTATACTATAAGCTGTGCTACAAAAATCAAACAAGTCCAAATTTTAATTTTTCAAAACTGTATTTCATTGACTCTGACCTGACAACTTCCTTTATAACTTAATAAGGAGATTTTGTTTATTTCTCTTACATGCATGGGGTTTCAGCTACAGTTCTGGTCCAAGAATTTTGTGTGTGCCATACCTGATTCAACTTTTAACATAGAGCTTATAGGCTGGGGTATTTTTTTACTTTAATAATCATAACACAGTCTCAAGGGAAAATTACAACAGAGAGAAAATATCAGCAATGTCAAAGAGAGTTAAAGGAAAAGAAGGCTCATAAGTAGGAAAAGAAGAAACACTATGTAAGATTTACAGCAAGGAACAGGAAGATGATAGGATTCTTTTCCAACATCTTCCACAGCTTTGCTCTGAGGACTCCAGACTTGGCACTTCTCTGCTTCCTCCTCTCCTACTTCTTACAATTTTAGTCTATAACAAAACAGTTTTCTTTGGCAGTGTCAGTCTCAATTATTAAGAACTCAAAAATAAAGCATATCCTAGCCCTCTGTGTAAAACTAAGAAGAAATTCCTAAATAATCACCTAGACTGCATAAGCTTCAACTCTCAAGGGACAAGCAATCCAAATAAAAAGCTCATACTGTAGGCTACCTCTCCCTTTAACTGACCTACTAAGAATCTGCAGTGCACAAACTGTGCAACACCACATTTTCTCAGACTTCAGTAATAAAAGAAACACAGCCATAAAGTACAAATCTGAGCCTAGTAAATCAGCATCTCAGTCAAAATACAAACAGGGAGGAAGGGCTGCTGATCTTTTTTCCCCGACGTTTTGTTTAGATATATGACATTATTTTGTTAAATAATTTACATACTTTAATAACTCAGTTTTCTATAGTACATTAGAAATGACATGTACTACATTAAACCACTCAAATTATAACATAAAAATACTTTTGATTCAACATGGATATGCCTATGTTATTCTCCAGTGCTGATTACTAAACAGATTAATGACAGAATCACTGAAGATATAAGAAGAAGTCCATGCTTATTAAAGAATAGAAAACTCAGGAGATAAAAAAGATCATTTCTGATACATAAGCAGTCATAGAAATTGATAAAAAAGTAATGCAAATATTCAAAACTTCAATATGATTACTGAAATTATGCTTTAAATGGAACTCAACTTTTAACCACAGCAATTACTGAAGTGTTTCAGGATCTCAAAACCTCAGAGACGTGGGTGGCTCTTTTAGAAGGCAATCGTTTTGGAGGAGGGAAAACCAAAGGAAGGAAGTTATGACCTCCTTGCTCTGTGGAGAGTTCTTACTATTACATTTCCTGTCTATGTCTAGCAGTTGAAATACTTACTTGTGTATCAGTTAGCAGTGGTCCTCTCTTCTGAGAGCAAAGCAAAATGAAGAGAAAGTACACAGTGAAGAGCAGAGAAAAAAAAGGAGAGAAATAGAGGCCAGAAAAGCACGAAACTTAAATAGAAAGAAAAGAAAAAAAAAAAAGGAATGAAAACCCTCAGGCACAATAGTGACCACTACAGACATACAGGGAGATTTCACATTTCAGTGCCTAACATCTGAAAGCTTAAAATGACAAACAACAGAAACCAACTGTATTTGAAAATGCAGAAATTTCTCAGAAAAACTTAACACTGGTTGTTACACTCTATTCAGAGTCTACTTACTTTAGAGGAAAACCAACAGATAGTACAGCCTGTTATGAATTAAATGTTGGCTCAAATGCCAAAGCTTATGAGTTGATGTATCCTTCTAAATGTTTTAGCCTATCCGACTTAAGCATGGATTTTAGTACTATCAGTGCAATAGCTGCCTCTTCTTTTGAAGCTTATTAAGCGTTTTTTGACTTTAGGGACAAAATTTGTACTGCTACACTATGTTCTTCCTCCTCCCTCCCTTTATAAATGGGTGTCATCTATCCATTCTGCTGAAACTCTTCATATTTTTAACATACAAGAAAGCATAAAAGGAAGAAGCAGGTACATGTGCTATACAACAAGTCAATGCTTGGAAAATCAGGTGAAAAGACACAAATTGTCAAAATCCAAATTATAATTCTGTGTGGAACTCCAGTCAGGGATAAAGATATAAAGTTAATAGTTTTGTCAATAAAGACACATATCTAACTACAAAGTTTATCCCAGCTCATTGAAATTAATTTCTGGCAGGAAGCAGCAACTATGACAATTTATAGGTTATTTACTCCTGAGGCATTTTAGTGAGAGCTCAGTCCCTGCACCTTGTTGCATCCATTGCAACTGGTTATACTGGTTACTGGTTATACTGGACATACCTGAAACATGCCTGGGATCTATTAAAATCGGGGGGGTTATATGTTAGCTGTACTGCATACGGATTCATAACAAACATTCCTGCCTCGAGCTGCACACCCTCAAAATTTCACTTCCTCTTTCTGAAAGGGCTAAATTTAAGAGTGACACATGAGGTAATGGAGGACGAGAGCGAGAACACTTGCCTCTAAAGAGCCAACACCACCAGTGGCAGATCAATGAACATCTTTTCCCTTTAAACCACTGTAACTTTTTAATTCTTTTTTTGCGTATACTAAGCATGCAGTTCAGAGAATAGCTGCAGGAAAGGCTAGGAGACAAGTATGAATGAGAGGGTTAAGAGAAAAGGTGTCAGGAAACAGATACCAAACCACATAAATTAATTCAGCTGCTACAGTACTGTTTCCTACCTTTTCCAACAGCCTCAAGAACAGAGTAGAAGAACTGCTGGAAATTGGACACTGAACAAGCCATGGCAACTCTGTCATGACTCAGCCATGTCCATCTGTCTTACAGGATTGCCAGAAACTGGGCTGTAAAGGAAAACATCACTTCCTTTACTGGACTGCAAAGGGAAGGATTTCTTGAAGACATGGTTTGGGGTAGTATGTTTTATGTGGGGTACGGGACTTCTTCTGTAAACCACCTAAATCAGAGAAAGACTTCAAACAACCTAGTACAAAACTCTAGTACTTGTTTGAATATGAGCATCCAAAACCAATTTTCAACATTAACAGTGTTTCTCTCAATGAAAGATTACTACGATTTTTCACAAGGCTGATCTTCATCAAGGCAAGACATGGTTGTATAAGTTCTTATCCCACTTTTCTTTTGGAACACAAGTGTCTTCTTATTGGAGAAGAAACGGGTTTAGTCTTCAGCACATCTTAACAGTATGGGTCCATTCCAAAGATCAAGTAATGATTAGAGCCAGGTTTTTTCCTGAATGTAAAATACTCTTTATTAGAGGTAATAGGTTTATAGTCCTTGAAATGCAACTTCAGCTTAACGACAGTGATTTTCCAATTACATTTACTGGAATGATGTTAAACATTAGATACTTGATGATGAGGATGGATGACGGCCTGGAAAATTTTTTGAACAATAGCAGTGGTCCACTGATGCAAAATGTTTGAGAACTTCTTGTATCTATTAGCAAATCTCCTCTGTCTCATGGAGGGATGGAAGAAGCACTCTGTCTCTGATTACAATCCATGTGACTGTGGGACAACATGCACATATGGGATCTTATTAGCCATTCCTGGCTTTCTCCAGATCATGTGCTTCAAAGGCACAAGGAAAAAAGTAATTACTTTTCCCTCGTATTTCCTACATTTTATTCCCTTTTATCCATTTTAAAAGCCACTGTCAGACTTCAGGAAACAAAAAGTTTAAAAGTCATCTCCTTCCAAAAAGTAATTGGTGCTCTCAAAAAAAAAAAAAAAAAAAAAAAAGGCAGCAGTCTTTCTTGCAGGGCAGACCACATAGTTCTTATTCACTCATATGCTGCAAGCCAAGGTTGGGCACTCACAGGCACATCCCATCATGTGTTCGGATATACCACTGGCTCTGGAAATCCATTTATCCAGTGGCAATGAATTCTACAGCTTAATTATGCTCCCTGAGAATAAGTACTCCCTCATATTCATTTCAGCTATGGCTTTGCTGTGGTTTCCATCACACCTAGAATGTGTCCCAAACACTTAAAAGTAATAAAAAGTTATAAAGCAGAACTTAGGCTAAAACAATTAAGGAAAAAATAAATCCCTGAACAATTCCCCCACCCACCCATCTTGTACAATGAAATCACGTTTTAACCACTGCACTGTCCCTGAAGCTACACTAACCATTTTCTTTTAATGTTCCCTAGCAGGGTTACCACCAGCACAGCTCCAGCTGAGCCACCAGCATTTTCAGCAGTGTGTCTTCTAATCGTCCTCAGAATAGCCAGAAGTAAGTTACTGCTGCTTTGAAATAGAATTTACATTAGAAAAAGTCTGTCTCTTATTAGCTAGGCAGAGTACTGGAAGCACCAGCAGCCAGTTGTAAAACTTCATTTGTATCCAGAATTCCAAAGCCATTATTTAATTTGTTTGGAAAAAATGTAACTCGGAAAAAAAGCCAACAAAATAATTAAATAAGAAGACGTGTTTGTTATTAAAGGTCCATAAAAATGCAAGTAGGCTTGAAATCCAAAGGATCTGAAAATTAACACTGCAAGTACATAAAAAGAAAAGCATACTGAATAGGGCTGGCTGGAAAACAACAATTCCATTTTGCTAAACATTTCAAGACTTCGAAATTTGTTTTTGTTCCAATATGAAACAAAAATGAGACTTTCTCAAAGTTTTCATGAAATGAGAATGAGAGAGAATATTCACTCCCTCTGGACCTGAAAAAATCTTCCCAACAAAGTTGTCTCCAAAATAGATAATGTTTCCATGAAACATTCTGGTTTTGATGAAACAGCATTTTTCAACAGGAAAAAAAGTGTCAGCAGAAATATCATAGCCATTCTAATAGCAAAGGCTTATCTAGATCGGAGGCTTGTACGAATAAATTATGTTGAGAACTGAACCAATCTAATTATATTTATATAGGTCCCCATGAGAACACTGTATCACTTTCCCTAGAAAGATACTCTGTAAGATACTTGATCTATTTAATTTCTTTTTTCTTGACTAAAGTTATTTTATTTTACTTGAAGAATGTAAAAGTAATCACAGAATAAGCAAAATCTGAGAGGTACTGTCAGTCTATTTGTTACTTACCTGAGGGAGTTTTTCTATAAACCTGATGACATTCTTATTTCAAAATAGGATTTTTTTTAAGAAACTTAAACTATGGTTCTAAAGCCATACAGACTTAACAGAATTAAGCTCTCATATAGTCAGAGAAAGCCTGTGCTTGAAACTTCAACCCATACTGGACAGCACTGTAGAAAAACTTACTGCAGTAAAAAGCTCTGCAATAAAAGGGAGGTGAACTAATGTTCTTAAGTCTCTGAATCTAGTGAAGAGGAAGGAAACACTCATAGTTTATGAAATATTGCATACAGCAAGTCCTTTCTCTGCTAAGGCTGTATTTGTGCGTTAGCTTATTTATTCTATTTTGGAGTGCAGTGGGATCAAGTACAACTGGATGCCCCAAAAGTAGCAATGAGGACATTTAATTGAACAGAGACAGGTTCAGTTGTTTTAAAGAATGTGGGTCACAGAAATAAATAAAAAGGCAGATCATCTCTGCCTGCCACATCAACCAATACGGTCCCCCATTAATCGTTCTCACCTTCCTCTTGTAGTTCTCTGTAAAATTTTCATTCCAGCTAAGCAGCAGAATTTTCCTTCCCATCTCCTGCAATACTGTTCAATGTCATCTGTGGAACTCAGGGACTGCAGCTGCACTTCACTGAACATGCCATAGGCATCCTGGACAAGGAGGCATAACCTGCAAAACATTCCTCCGTTACTCATTGGCTTGTCTTCATAACAAACCAGTGAGCAAATTTCTGAAAATTCTGTTACAAACTTCAGGACAGGGCTTAGGCTCTACAATATCTGCAGAATTCCTATCAAATAACATATCAACAAAACCAAGAGATTTCATTTCATTAAAGGTTTTCTCACGTACATTTTCAGGAGGTAACAGAGCCATGAAATAGAGAAGCATGGCTGAAACAAAGTGTATAAGGCTTGCACTGGGGATTAGGATGAATTAACTGTTATGCACTATGTAGTTTGTATACTTATGAAGAAAGAAAGTTGAGTTTTTGCCTTAGTTAAGGTGAATTCTGCAATGCAGACAGAGCAATGACAGAAACATATAGGTGTGTACAAATATGAAAATTCTGCTTAGAAGTAAATAAAGCAACATATTTCACAAGTCATAATCACCAACACTGAGACTGGCAAAGCACGCATTGCATTTTCTCTAACTTTTTTCTTTTTTTTAAAGAGTTCTGAGGAGGCAAAAAAGAGTGAAACATCAATTTTTCTTTTTAAAAAAACCCAACATGTAACTTCAGATTGGTATACTCAGTATTGGATATGAGGAAGCCCTGAGAAACTATTTTAAGAAGGTAATTAAAGAACCTGCTAAACAAACAATTTGATTAATCTATGGAAGATGGGGTTGTAGGTCTGGGAAGTATTGCTTAACCAACTTGCTGGCATTTTGAGAAGATATTACTGTCATAACAGATAAGGCAAAATCAGTGGATGTCATACTTTTAGATAGTCAGAAATGCATTTCACAAGATTCTGCACCTGAGATGAGCAGCCTTGATAGCGTGAGTCATGCAGGGCTGGAGGAAGGAGGCTGCTGTCTATGAGATGGGTTTAATTGCCTCAGAAAGAGACAGTTAAGCATGGAAACTCTTCAAAGGGAGGCAAAAATTACCTTTGAGGGTAGCACATGCATCTTTATTTCTATATAAAACTCAGGGGTGCACTAGGGAGCAGAATTCAGTTCATTTCATGCCAAAACTACCTTCCCCAGAGCAGCACCATTGTTCACTGCGAGTCAACTCCAACTGCTTTTGGAGCACATCATGTAACATACACGTATCCTGAAAGCATTCAACAGTAGTCATTATATCTTTATAAACTGCATTTTAAATTAAATGAGTTCCTACATGGAAGAAACCCATGTATTTTCTTTGCATGGAAAATTAGGAACGTGGAAGACCATTAATCACACTTTCCTTGTTTGTTATAAACTGTCTAACTTTGGCTTACAGTCTTAAGAAAGCTGTATTCAACATAAAATACGACCTCAAAGGCTTTCAGACATCAGCAGTTATGCGAGCACCAGCTAAGAGTCCTCATTTTTCAGACTCTGGTGCTGGTTTTAAGGAACAGGGAGGGGTAGGACTGGACACAAACAAAGGCTCCGGTATTTTCCCCATACGTCTAGCTACGAGGGTCCCATACAAACAGAGTCATCACCAGAAGAAAAAACCAAAACAGACTAAAAAAACTATGTTTGCCTGCTGCTTCCCATGTCAGGACTTTGCAATCAGTTAAGAACTCCCCCGAGTTTTAACTGATTTGAGTGAAACTCCTTGTGATGTTGTTTTGTTTGGAAAACCAGAGCTCATATGCTCTGGACATTTCTAAAGATCACATGGAGGGGAACCGGAAAAACAAAGCAAACAGTTTTGCCTATGTTAACAAAACATCGACTGTTAATTGTGAAAAATTAGGCCTCCATATCTTGGAGCAAGGAAGGACCAACTGAGTTAGCGTCTCAGATCAGATCAGTTCAGCAGTCTCTTAACTGATCACTCGGATTTCTCATATCTTTAGTGAGACATAACTGAACACAAGTAAGTCCCAGACTAGCTGGCACCAGGGTCATATTAAGTCCTCTGGGACATGTTAATTGCCCAAATAAAATTAGCTTGGTTGGTGCTGAAGTCATCAGTCACTAAAAAAGCATTTTCCAAGTCCTTTTAAGTCAAGCAGTGAGATGGTTTCTGTCAGACATAGGAGTCTCAACTTCCCACATCCCTGGCCACAGATTTCCATCCCTTTGTGATGGCAGCATAAATGGCTGGGACAGGAAACTGATCTGACCAAAAAATTAGTGTAGCCAAATCATTATCATCATCATCATCATCTGAGTTCCTTGAAAATTAACTCTGCAGAAGTAAATTCCTGTTTGCATTGAGTACTACTTCCAGACAAGGATGTATTTTCCTCGAAGCTCTCACTCCAGCTGTCCAGATGCAGCATGACATCTCAGGTCATATGATGGGAGAATGGTCATCTTATGACCAAGCTCAATGCACTGAAGAACTGTGTAATTTGAGGCTCCTATCACTAATGTTCCCCTTCACACTAGGAAAACGTTCATGATTATTGGTATCATGAAGGAACACAGGGCAGCAGAACCTATTGCATCAGATTCCAAGTACTTTTGCCCTGTCAGGTTCGTACACATGAGCAGACAGACACTATACAACACTTGTTCTAACAGTATCCAAAAGATAGTCACGATTTCTCTGCAACATGCATTTATAATGATACGCATTCCCAATTTCAAACTAGAAGAGGAATATCCCAAACCAATGCCATGAAGAGAACTTCACAAACACACGGTCCCTGCTTCCCCATTCTTTTAGAACAGTATGAAAGAATGATGACAAAACCTTGAAATGCTATAGGTATTTAATGATGCGTGACAATTGATTTTCCTACTTAATGACTACCATGAAATCAGCTGTATCCCACAACAGACTCAGTGATGTACTTGGAGAACCACCCTTCTGTTCTTTGAAACTGGTTCCGTTCCATGGATTTTGTACATGCTGTCAGCATCACTGACAGCAGCTCGGCTGCATGCAGAGGATGTTGATTCACGACCTTAACTTCCTCACCAGCACTGGTTCCTTGATTTCACTTTATTCCCAGAAAAGTGCATGTGTATTATTTTCCAATGTTGCAGTGTTGCTCTCATATTACAGCAAATGTGCTTGCAGATTAATTTTTAGTAGGAAGTCTAACTGTGATTTAAGCTTGTCCCATGATTTTTTCCCCCTTTGAAGCTCACTACCAGGACAAAATCCCACATCTAAATTATGAGACAAGCTGCAAAACCAAAATTAATATCTGCCCCCCGGGAATTCAGCATTTATGTTTTGAGCACATCTATCACGAACACTTTTTTTTTTTTTCATAAAATGTAGGTTTGTACTGAATCAGTTAATCAGGTTAAACATACCTTTACAAATGCCCTGTCAGTATGCAACCGTTAAAAAAGAAAATTAAGACAGGCAACATCTCCAATTTAATCAGTGGTACTTCTGTGGGGAGGAAATAATGGCCATCTTTATTTTTGGGACAACAGGATACAACCCTGTGTAAGACCTCAGTTTAAGATATGGTTTTGGAAACTGAAATTTCTCATGTAAAATAGCAGAATTCACTCCAGAAGAGTAAGGGGTAGCAGAAAAGCCAGTAGGGGAGCGAATGTGGGAGAGAAGACTAAGGAAAAGTTGAAGTATGACGCATTGGTAATAACAAAGGGGGCGAAGATTGGGAATGATAAGAACTGAGGCAGATATCAACTTTTTTTTTTTTGAGTAATGACACAGTAGGTCTCATGCAAAAGCTTGGGAAGATTTTGTTAATTTGTTAATAGCCAGGAGCAAGAATGGGGGCTGGGGGAAGATGAGACTGATTACTCTGCATTATTTCTATGACTGTGCTGATCTTTAGGACAAAACGTCTCCCAGTAAAAATCTGGAGAGGCTTATAGGATTACTGCCATGCCCTTCTCCCACTTAGTCACTCTTCATGGGTAAAGGGTAAACCCTTCTTTTACTATTACTTTTTTATGCATGAAAAATCATACCCCTCCATACTGCCGCCTTGTATCAGGCAGCTGACTTTCTGGAGAGGTAAGGACAACAAAAACCTTCATTTCTGGTCACCTCCAGCCTCCTCAGCAGCTAGTGGAAAAGACTAAGAAAAGGAAGATCTTTCTTCAGAGGAGATGAGAGTGCATGGAGGCCAGAATGGACTGATTACACAGGTACTGCTTTTACCAAAAGTCTTGTGAAAACAAGCAGCAGAAATTTGTCATGAACAGATCTTAATCAACAAATAATTTTTTTACCCTTGGGTAGGAGAACAACTGTGTGGGCCACAGCAGCTCTTCTCCATGCACAGCTAAGCTGTGCAGTACAGCATGAGGAGCAAGATGGCCAGGCAAACACTACCACCTTTGCAGAGCTCTGCAGCGACTTCATTAGTTGCTCTTTCTTTGGAAGGGAGAGAAAGGGGGGAATGGGAAAATGCCTGAAAACTAACTGACTTGTATTAGCTCTGATATTTGTTCATTCTTTATCTTAACCATCCATGAGACAGCTGCTGCTGCTTTGTTTGTCAGAAGGACTTCTTATCTCTGTGAGGTGCGGTCCTAGCAAAGGCATAAAGCACACGTACATAAACACACATAAACAAAAACCCCCTCTCCCTTCATCACCAGAGGCACAACACTACCTACACAACTCCAATTCAGCAACTTGTCTGGTCAAGTCTCAAGGTGGAGCTGATTAACTCCTGCTAATATGGCTCAGATTCAAATTGTAACCTGCAGGACACCACCCTACTGGGATTTAATTTCTCCCTATCCTATGAACTCCTTGCATTCACCATACCCATACTATAACTGAAAAATCAAAGCTCAGGGCACAGGGACAACCATCCATTCTTCCCTACTCCCTTGTAACACAAGTAGAATTTCTCTATTAAAAGAACTATATTTACCAGATTATGCATTGCTTCATGGTCCCTTTTGAAAAGTACATAGCCTTCTTTAGGGAGACACAAGATTCAGGGGTTTCTGCTTAAAATCCGTACCATTTGTTGTCCCTAAATAGTGAGTGAAACTACAAAATATCACTATGGGTTGAATAATACAAATACAAATTAATGATGATGATAACTAGTTCCTTCTCTGCATAGGTACAGAGGAAAACACAAGCACAAGCACCACTGTTTCCAATTTATAAGGGGAATGTCAAGATAGAAGAAGAATCCTGGTCGTAACTCGTTCCAAGTACAGCCATTTCTAGCACCCAGGCTGGTGTTCTTGTTTGAAGCAGTGAGATGACATAAAGAGCGGTAATTTGAAAACTGGAGGTTTAAAATGACTGAAAAAGCAGAGTTTGTGATCATGTATGTTTTTATTGGGCAACTGTAGAAGGGCCCAGAAGGAAAGAAAGGAGAAGGCAGCTCTGGACCTGGAAGAAGTATAGGTGGAAACTGCACACATGACAGAGTATCACCAGGGAAATGAGCAAGTCTTATCACAGCATCTCAAATAGAAAATATGTAGCAGAGGCCTCTCTCGTCTCAGGAAAAGAAACTTTATTTTGCAGGCACTTCCTAACAGAGGATTTCTGTAACACACTTGCAAATAACTCACTACAGTAACTATATCAAGTCCATCATTTTGGATTTTCCTTGCTTCTCATTACAATTTTATACATACATAAAAAAAAAAAAAAGGAGAGTGGTTATAAAAGAACTGTTTCTTATTTATATTCACTTCCTTGAATAACACAAACTGGAAAATCAAATGCAACTTCCACAAGGTCTTTCACGATTCCCCGCCTGCTGATTGCTTTTTCCATTTCTTCATTCAGGTTAATCCTTCCACCTACTATTTTCTGTCTATGGCCTGAAGAAGCAGCACTTCTGTGGGAAAGGGCTTTTGTGCGTAGGAAGAGACCTGTATGAGCCAAATGTGTCAGCAGAGATACCTTTTTAATGTAGAATGTGCACACAGAGAACAGAGCTCCACAGCACTGGAAATGCTCCCACTCAAAACATGGAACACCACCTGCCTGGTGGGAACTACATACAGCTTGCCAGGAATTGGTGTAACACGAAAGCCAGCTTTTTGTATTCGCCATGACAACCCCAGCTTCACACGTGACAAATTTTTTCAGCATAAACCATTTCTTACAAAAAGTTTCCATGTGGCACCAAATGAACTTTTTAAACTCCCCAGCTGACACTGTCTCTAAGTGCACTTTTCAATTAAACTGCTGATGCGTGTGTTTTACTTGTACACAGAATTTCTCTCAAAAGTAAACAAAACATTTGAAACCATAAAAAGACATTCCTGACATCCACTCAAACATGTTATGGAGCCTAAGCTCCATAATTTCAAACAGTTACATAGTTGCACTTGAAAAAGTATTTTCAGTATCATGGAGAGCTTCACTTACGTCAGATTCAAAAATGAATACTGAAATTCTTCCACATTCATAGTTTAAATCCAAAGTAATTATGCTATGTAAGTCAATTTTTATAGTGACAGTTGGTTTGGAAGATGCAGAAAGTTAAGGAAAAATAACTTCCTAAGTACTGCCTAAAAGTTTGTATAAAGCTTGGGCCTCAACAAAGCAGTAAGGCCTTCCTCCCTCCTTATCCCCCTGGCACCTCCACACTACAGGGCAGGTAATTCACAGTCCTTCTGCTAAGATCCATTCCATACAGCTTGTTATGTAAATAAAGCCAATTTTGAGTTGTAACAAAAAAGCAAGTACATCAGATCACCCCACCTTGTTTCAGACTCACTGTGCTGTTAACTGAGTTGGTAAAAAAAATAATGATGCAAACACTCCTCAGGTTCCTCAGTGTACAGTTACTTCAGCATGGAGTCCCTTTAAAAATCCCTTGTTTATTTCAGTATACAATTCAGAGAAATTATTACTTTCCTGTATGTCATGATTTACTAATCAAGAGTAAAAATGTATATTTTGGAAATTCACAGGCTCAGCTGAAAACTGCAAGTCTTTCTTATGGATGATGTCCAATAGAAAAATCATGTTCCAAATATAACATGTAATTACCACCCAGTCATTTCAAGTACTTATCTGTGAATCTGAGGAGGGGTTCTTTGTTTATTTTTTTAATCTCAACACTTTGTAATTATTGTTTTGGCATCCAAGAATTCCAACAGTTGGCGAGGTGCTGCCAAAAGATCTTTTCTTGCAAGGTGCTCAGCACCCTCCTTTCCAAGAAAATCAGCATTCGGTTGCTGGTTCTGGCAATGTGTCACATCATCTTTGCCGTGCTGCATTTCCTCCACGCCTCAGTTCCTTATACGTAAAAAATCAGAATAAAAGTCCTGTCTTCAAAGGGTGATCTGAAAGCAATAGCTGAATAATACGATTGTATCTAGGAGGGCTGGTCCTCAAGGTCTATTATGTGTGCTAGATCCCATTTGAGTTAGCACTATTAGTAGGAGGCTATATATATTTATGTATATATATAGAGAGAGAGAGAGCGGGAGAGAGACATGGCTTCCTTGCAGTATCAACCCATTTCTTTCACATTACAGGATTTAGAGAACTCTCAACTCACCCTGCAAAACTCACAGTGAGGGCTTTACAGCTTCTGGAATGAAGAACGCTGTTTGCAGCAGTACTGGCGTCCCTTATCTATCAAGACTGTATTATTTGTGGATTCAGGAGATTTATTTCTGAACCACAGAGACCATGAAGGGTATCCTAGAAGTTTTTATGTAAAAACTAAAAACCAACATACAGTGAGTATTAAAAAAACAACTGTCCATTTCAATGGGCACAGAACATCCTAAAACATATTCTTGGTAGCATAGCATCGCACATGCACTTCCCATGGCACGTGAAAGGTAAATGCAATATAGTGACACTGAAATATTTCTTACAGAGCTGCAGATGTATTCAATAAGACATTCTGCTGTGTCAATACCACATCGTCCCACTGAACTAGCAGAAAAGTATAATATTCATCAAAATCAAGGGCAGAGCAAAGAGCAAAGAAGAAAAGCAGAAGTAAAATATTGCTGGGGCTCCTTCCCCAGCAGAAAGGCGATTTTCCCCTTTCTCGCAGGGCCTGCCGGTTCTGTTTTTCACTCACGCTGTTTTCCTTCACTCCTCGCTAGTGGCTGCCTCTCCTAGGTGTGTTTCTAAATGAGGGAGAGGGAGCGTGTTTGTGTGTGCATGCCGTGTGTTTACAAGAGTTATGGTAGCAGTTCTCAGCAGTCCACTGAGAGTTCTAGGAAACGGCCCCTGTTATTTTATTCTCGGTCAATGTCAGCTCATGTCAGGCAGTAAAGATCACACAGGACAGCTCGCTCCATCTCGCAGTCCTGGCCGGAGGCCTCAATGGGAGAGGGAAAGGGAGCGAGCTGCGAGTGGGCGGAGAGCCTTCCCAGCACTCTACCAACCACTGCAGGAGGAATTATGATAAACACCACTCTGGAAACCAGATACAACAGTACATTGTGTTCTTCTTCAGAAAAACAACCCGACTTCAGCTCACTTAAAGTAAACAGTTAATCCTGTTTATCTTTTTTTTTCTTTCTCGATGAGTTGTTAACAGAACAATCTCTTCTGCAAAGCAAATAAGAGATCCGTCCCTTAAATTCATACTGATTTTTTCTTCCCTCAAGAAAAAAAAAAAAGTAGTTTGATATGTAAACTTTCTACTATCGGCAAACAGTGTGGAATAACAATCTTTCTTGGCTTAAACTGACTTAACAAAGCAATGCCAAAACTGAATGAAACCTTTCCCTCACTTACATATTTTATTTTGGAAAACTGAAGTCCCAAACAGAGTGTTCTATTCATCCCTTTTAACTATTCATTTTCTGACAAGAACAAGCAAAACTGGTTAAAAAAAAAAAAATCAGGATGTGTGTTGTCCTTGCCACTGGAGCACAGGGTGCCTGGGGAGTAGAGAGTAGCTACTGAACAGGGGGTGGCTGGTCCCACCTTTTCTCTGAGAGGTAAAAGAGAGGAGTCAGACTAATTGTCTGCAACTGAGGTAACAAACTGTTATCCTCTTTTTCAAAATATATACTTACTGTGCAAATTCATGATGTCCCTGACTTCAATAATAAGGGTGATTAATTAGAAAAGCAGATGGAATTGATTATCTTGTTTTGCTGGAGTCACTACAGTTTACCTATTAACTGCTTCTTACCGGGGACTCCAACCCAGTCCACTGAAAGCTACAAGCTTTCCCAAAGGTAATTCTAATTTTTAGCACTCAGGAGTTTAAATAGTTCTGAAAGTCAACAACGAAAGTGTGCTTAACATCCCCGGTCAGTAAAAGTTTGTTGATTTAGCTATTTATAATCACAAAAATACATGATTTGACAAACTGTAAGAGGAGAAGGAAAATATTTCCCTGTTTTATTTTTACTCATTTTGCAAGCTCTGAGATTCTGGGTTTTCTGTGCAACCAAAGTCATCAAGTGCAAAAATGTAAATTCAGGTATGTGAGTGAAAATCTGATTTTATTTTTAATATTTTACACTAAAAGTTTTTATATCTTTCTTATTCCCCCCCCCCCCACACCTTGAGATCTTAATTTAGTTTGCATTTATTTTTAAATCTTTTGCAGCAGTCGCAGAATTGACATCACTCTGATGAGCTCTACATGACAGGGCCAGAGAAAGCAAACTATTTCCCATTGCAGAAATGAGCTTGGGAGGCAGCTATCAGTGGACAGGGCCAGAACCCCAGAGGAGCAGCCTCAGGCCTGTTCCTCCCAGTCCACCAAATAGCCCACCATGGCCTCCAGGGAAGACTGGAAGAGCCAGTATTGGTAGACAGGACTGCTGCTGAACACTTGATCTTGATCCAAGTGCACCCTGTCATTTAACCCACACCCTCCCAGTGCTGCACCTGCACAAGAAAAGCACGGTTGCCCCCTCATGATTGTGGGTTTGGTCTACCAAATTCATGCCCAAATTGACAGAGAGTCTACAACGCTATCTGTGAAGGATCCAACCTGCAGCGAGGTCCTGCAGCTTTGAGCAGAGTGGTTATTAGCTGTAGGACTGCAGGGAAGAAGCAATAGAGTTTGGTAAAACCTTTCTCTTGGAAGCCAGAGGAGAATGTGGTGGTGCTACTGTCTCTGTTTTTTGGGGAAACTATTTGGCATAGGAGAAGAAAGCAATAAACCCAAATCTTTTGAAGTGCAGTTACAATCCACGTACCAAAAAGGACTCTTTTTTTAACCCCATGGTGGTTGGCTACCATCACACCCTACTTCAGGAGGGAATGTATCAGCCAAGAGGAATGCAGATGAACGGTGAATCAACTGGAGATCATTAGGAGATGATGAAGCAACAGCAGCAAGAAAATGTGGAAGGTGAAGGAAACAAAGATGAGGAGGAAATGTTCTCTGATATCACCTCTTTTCCACTTCCTTTCTTACACTTTGCTGTTCTCCATATCTCTGGTAGTTAAGAGATTAGGGGGAAAATGCCGGTCCGTGTTAACACTAGTATAATCCCATGGATGACCTACAAACATTACTGAAGAAGCACTTTCCCTAGACACATTTGGATTTTTTATGTAAGAAATTATGGACACAACAAGCGCAGCTGAAAGAGAGTTGCAGATAGAAGCAGTTTGCCCAATTTGAAAATGAAAAATAAATCTTTGTTACCCCTTTAAACTTTTTTATGAACTCTTCAAAATGGGAAATCCAATTTTCAGTCATAGGTCAAGCAATAAATTGCTTTTAAATAAGCAGTAGGTTTGGGCCATTATCTAAAGCTCACCTAAACTAGTATCTTTCCATTGATTTCAATGAGCTTCATTTCATGCCGTAAAGCAGGCAGAGAAAACAGCTGGGCAGCCTTAGTAACATTCCTCCATCTTAATTTCATTCAATAATTCATGCAAATTCCATGCTTCTCTTTTAAAT
>JAWWLV010000088.1:110103264-110125587 GCA_035041135.1 Platyrinchus mystaceus | reverse complement strand
CTGGGCAGCCTTAGTAACATTCCTCCATCTTAATTTCATTCAATAATTCATGCAAATTCCATGCTTCTCTTTTAAATTATCTAAACTGAACCCCAATCAAGGATCAAACCCCGAAGCAATTTTGTGAACATCACACTTAAATTTTCATATAACTTCAAGGAATCATTTTTAGTAGGATCAGAACCTGGAATACAGCACACAGTATGTACAAAAGATCATAAATCTGCCCTTCTTTTTTTTTTTTTTTTTTGCATTTATTTGGGTAATTCCATAAAAAGCACAGAGAAGCTCTCACTTCTTTCAGCACTTTGGTTATCTTCAGATACATAAGATTTCAAATATTATGTGTGCTAGTGGGAAGTGTCCTAAAAGAGAAAAATCTCTGCTACAACATCTTAATCTCAACTGCCCTGTACATATGATTGTCTGTATTTTATATCTCATGCACATAGAATACTATTTAATTGTAATGACATAATCAGTCATTACAATGGATTTCATACAATAACCCTGGTCAAATACTGAGAAACTACACGTGTGGTATACTTGATCCTGATTTTCCCTTCCCATTAAAAAGAAAACAGTCCTGAAAGTAAGAACCTGTTCAAATATCAGTACAGCATAGTTTGTTCTCATTATTTATATTCCAAAGAAAAGAAGAAAACAGGACCAAATGTAATGAAAACTACAGGAAGAGTTTGGAGAGACAAAAGATAATAATGCAAATTAGAACTGGATTAGGGCCCTCACTAAACCTATCTACTCATGCCAAAAGAGGTGATTTAATATTCTGTGGTTAAGATTCTGGTTTTGCCTCTTATCCAAAAGAATATCAACAATAGCACATTGTTCTCCTACCACCATGCTGGGGATGTTACAGCCTCTGATGTGATTCAGCACAGACTTGAAGGGACAGACACAGCTAAACGTTTGGATTTTCCTGAGCTTTCATCCATTGTAGACCAGCAGGAGATACAACATCACAGCCAAGATAACAAGATACCTTCTGCCTTTCGAACATGCAGTTTCCTGCTGATAGTATTCTGTACTGTCACATTTGCTGTCTTGTCCTCTTTTTTGTTCACATGTGTCACAATGTCACACATTCCTTCTCTAATTCAGTCTTCAGGGTACTGCACCGAGGAAGCATTAGGACAGGGACTCCTCCGTGACTGCAGAGCATCTGAGATCAGGGTACACGCCCTAATCCTCACTGGAGCATCAGTGTCACAAAACCAGATCAAAGCTTGGTGCAGCTGTTTAATCATCAGTCTCTGCTGCTTACCCTTCTTAAGCACAGGCAATAGGGCTAGTATTTGAATTCTCTGAGTACTGTCAGCATCTCAGCAGTTGCATTTTTCCCTTTCAGGCTCTCCACTTGAGTAGGATCTCTGCATAGAAGCATATCAAATCAGGCTCCTAAGGCTGCCCCTCCAGCCTGGCTTCACCCTCATCTCCAGAAAAAAGCATTCAGGAACCATCAGAGGGAGGTTGAAGGTTGCTTTAAGGTGATTCCTTTCTACTGGACATGTGATATAGGACACAGAGAACCACCAGCATATGAAAATGATGACATTTTACACAAACATGGGCCACACTTTCATGCATTGCTTGTTGTCATGGAACACGCTGTCCATGGTGTTATCTCCACTCCTAAGTAACGTCAGAAAACTGTGATTTTGGATCACTGTGACAGTATGTAACTCAGGTACTCCTACAGCGAAACATAAAAGTACCCTAAATTTAAATATGGAAATACGCTAAAACAAAACTGACAAAGCCTTCAAACAATATTCTCAAGAATAGGAGATGAAATGCCTACATTTTTAATAGATGGACTTTCTGATCACCTACTTATAAAATATGTTTCCTAAAGCCTCCTCTGCAAGAAGTGTGAAAATATCAACAAGACAGAAACACAACAAATGAAAACATAGTAAGTGAATCCCACTTGGATTAAAGTATTTTGCTTTACCAATTTAAAACAAAACTAAGTTAAAAAAATCGTACCAAAATGGAATTTCTAAACAAGTGGTTTTGGAGTAGGAAAATGGCATTGTTTCAAAACACAGCATTTCAGCAATTTCACAACTTTGCATTTGCTCGTACCAAGCTTTTCATAAAAGTTTTCATTATTTTACAAGTTGATCTGACAGAAAATTATTTCTTTGAAAAATTCCCAACCATTTTTCCTAGAAATATTTTTCAAACCTCTAATGCAGTAACTATTCATTAATTTTCAAGGCTTTGTTGTGACAAAACATATTTATTCAGCTCACTGAAGAATCATTGCCCAAGTACGCTTGTGAGCAGAAGCAATACTGAATGGTAAGAAATAGCAATACAATATATGGATGTCTTCCCCCCTCCTTTTCTCACAACAACTATAGAAATACATTTGAACATATGTACTGGGTTTGCTGGGGTTGAATTTGTTTTCTTCAGAGTAGTTAGTACAGGTCTGTGGTTTGGATTTGTGCTGGAAAGAGTGCTGACCCCACAGGGATGTTCTAGTTACTGCTGAGAAAGGCTTGCACAGTGTCAATGCCTTTTCTGCTTCTCACTGAGCCCCACCAGTGAGAAGGTCGGGGGTGCACAAGGAGCTGGGATGGAACACAGCTGGAACAGCTGACCCCAGCTGAGTCCAGGGATATTCCAGACCGTATGGCATCATGCTGAGAGGGAGAAAGAGGGGAGAACATTCAGAACGATGGCATTTGTCTTCCCAAGGCACCATCATCCATGATGCAGAGCCTGAATTTCGTAGAGATGGCTGAACGCCTGACTGCCCATGGGGAGCAGTGAATGAATTCCTTGTTTTGCTTTACCTGTTAAACTGTTTTTTATCTCAAACCATGAGTTTTCTCACTTTTACTCTCCCAATTCTCTCCCTCATCCCACTGTGGAGGGATTGATCGAATTTAGAAAGAAAACAAAAAAGCCTGGGTCCTCTACAGCAAAACCAAGAGGCTGAGACTGCTGGTGCCATTCCTGGTGCCAACACGACTATAGCTGTCCTCCTGAGGGGCTACCAGGGTGGGGTTCAGGCCCTGATCCTGAACAAGGTAACATGAGAACAGCCTGCTGCCTTTGAATGAACCTGAAACAAAGGTACGGGGCTGGGTGTGGGCACAGCAGCCTGCCTGAATGCCACTGGCTATTTGAGGTAAGTCGGTGGAGAAGCCCAGTGATGATCCTGAACCTTGCTAAGAAAAAAGGCTTATTCCAACCTCCTCCATTGCCTTACCTTACCTGGACTCTGCTAAGCATGAAGCAGTGCTGACTCCCAACAGCAACTGCAGGATCTGACCTGGCTTTTACAGTGTAACTGCACCTATGGTTTCCAAAAGTGGTTTACATGCATTTCTAATGAAAAGGAGGAGAACTTGGAGAAAAGGTAACTACAACCTGTACCTAATGCCATTTGGATGTATCATCATTAATTTTAATTTCAAAATTGCAACAGGGAGGAGCCATATTTCACTGCTCTTTTTAAGCCAGTTATCTAAATAGGTTCTTTTAATGGCAGTCCCACAAAATATGACAAAAATGTTCCACACACAGAACTAGATTTTGAATCTTTTTCAATTTGTATGGAAGTCTAATTCACCACAAACATTCCATTCTTGACCAAAAAGTTATTTATCTACAGCACACACAAAAATTTATGTTCCTGTAGGGCAAATAAATGTGGTATCATCTCATTTGGGATGAAACACCAAAAAACCATTTAATTTCAGCCTACAGTTGTTTAATTTGAATTCATAACTATCTTCCCCCATTCATTTCCCCTCTCTCCCCAATCTGCTATATTACGTGTGCTTTTCACTGCTGGATACACTGGCCTTTGTATACCTGCTGACCTCAAATTTCAATGAGGTATCAACAGAAGATTCCCAGTATTCCTCATTTTTTCATTTTACACAGTGGACATCAGTTTTAATCCTACAGCTGGCACGTTAATGCATTAAAACCCTTATAAACAGCTTATATTTTATATATTTATATAATAAAATATATATTTGTATATATAAAAATACACTTGTATATTTTGTATTATAATTTTGAATTATTATTACATTGTTATTAAGTGGTAGGAGCTGGGACAAACCAACTTTGCAAACACAGCTATATGAACAACGTCCAACTGATGAAGTGGGAAGAATCTTTTGTGGGAAGTCAGTTATAGTTCCTTAGTGGGCAATACTTTTTTCTAGCTCAAACAGACCAGTTGACAGAAGATTATGGTGAGCAGGATAGGAAAAGAACTTGAAAGTGAACAGAAGCTCCTTCTGTTTTATACGCACGAGTCAGCAACAGAACAGAAATCTTACAGCGTTGATACGCATTTGTCTTGGTAACTCCGGCTAACTTCTTGAGCGCCGGTGCTTATAAACCTTGGTAAGAAAGTAAGCAGCCACCAGGTGCCAGAGAGAAACACTGTCTGCAGTTTTTCCAAGATGAGGTCATAGGAACAGCTCATCACTTCCAAACAACTACTTCAACACCTAGATAGAGGGTGCTGACACTGGCCTGGAAGGACACACGTTTGGGAAAAGCCTTACCCACCTGTATTTCTGAGTGCCTAAAGAACAGAGACAATTCCTCTACTTAACAGCAGTTAGAAGGTGTTATTTATTGAGGTTCAGAAACACAGAAATGGAAACTACTGCTATAACTGTTAAATTATGATAATTACGACAATGATCTTCTTCTTCTTCTACTGACTCAGTTTATTAAAGCTGCCAGAAAAGATTGCCTAACCCTGACCACTGCATTGGGAGTTGTGAAGTGGCTCAAACTTTGGGTATTTGCAGTTGCAGAATGGGTTGCATGACTTCAGTATCACAGTGGGTGAAATGGAGTAAGGGGAGAATGGATCCTCTGGATTTTAAATACTTCCTAGTTTTCCTACCTGCAGTTTGATTTGACTATTGTTAAAACGGAAAACAATTGAATTATCAGTATTTTCAAAATAACTTATCTGAGGCCTACATTGGGCAGAAATAAAGTACCAGGTATTTAGACATGATACAGAAATGGCTCAGAATCTTATCACAGCTGTTCACGAAGTGATGCTCCCAGAAAGCATGAATATCATCTTTCAGCACTGCAGCAGCATTTTAATGTACACTAAGAACTTCCACACAAGTTTTGCACTTCAACAGGTTTTAGTCAGAAGTTTTCCTGAAAAACAACCCTTCCAGGAAAAGGCAAGGCATGCTTTTTCTTTGTCTTTCCAAGTTCTTTCCAACACCTCTGTATAATCAAATCAAATTACAATGATCTGTGATGAGGGCAGTTTGTAGTATGTGGGTAAAACAAAGAAGGATGTCATGTGAAAAGAAATAACAACATCTACTATGTCTGATGACATAAGTCTTTATTAATTTAAGTGAAACCACTCAAAGAAAACAGAAATCAGACCTTGCAATGGTGAGGGTCAGAATACTTGGGCTGCCTAGAAACAGACAAAATGACCTTCCATGATCAAATTGCTTTGTATAAGATTTGTGATATTAAAAGAGATTCTGGACTGAAATTTAACACAGGCAATCTCAGGACACAGGAAACTTTTTACATTGTTTTCAAATTTCTAGTTGAGTAATGAAAGAAATATTAACATCTCCACCTACACTTCCCCACAAACTAAACTTTTTAATGACCAGATTCAGCTAGGAAAATATCCAACTTCTCATGGCATGCATTTGACTGCTCTGTAGATTTCAAGATCATTTTTGTTTTCTGTGACTTGAAATTATGTCCACTAAAAGATTTTTCTGTAAAATCAAAAAATTCCTTATTTTTCACGCTCTACAAAACCAGCAAAATTTTAAACATTTTTCCTTATGCAAAAGTAGATGCATATACACATCCATGCAGAAATATATATATATATATTCATACTGAACTTTCAGACTTGAAATTACTATTTGTCAGGTGGTATCAACAAGGGGGTTAGCATCCACAAAATAAAAATTCCGCAGATTTATCATCCACAAACTAAAACCCAGTTTCATGTTAGGGAATGGAGGAACCAGATGAAGGTCTATCTGTTGTACACCACTGATTCCCCAGTCTTAAGCTGTCCCCTGTTCTCTCTTATAACTGTGGTGGCAAAACAAGTTGAGGCAGCACAACAAATCAGATTAGGGAACTGATCTCAATTTAACAAACACATCTCAGACATGAAAATAAAGTTATGTACCTGGAGTACTACATTCAGCTCTGGAGTTCTCAGCACAGGAAAGACATGGACCTGTTGGAGCAGGTCCAGAGGAGGGCCACAAGAATGACCAGGGAGCTGGAGCACTTCTCATCTAAAGACAGTCAGAGAGAGTTGGGGTTGTTCAGTCTGGAAAAGAGAAGGCTCTGGGAAGACCTTATCATGGCTTTTCAATATTTAACAGGGGCTTACAAGAAAGATGAGGACAAACTTTTTAATAGATCTTGTTGTGATAGGACAAGTGGCAATGGTTTTAAATTAAAAGAGGGTAGATTCAGACCAGATGAAGGGAAAAAACTTTTTTTTACAATGAGGGTGGTGAAACACTGGAACAGGTTGCCCACACTGCTGGTAAATGCCCTATCCCTGAAAACATTCAAGGTCAGGTTGCACAGAGCCCCAAGACACCTTATCTAGTTGAGTATGTTCCTTTCCATGGCAGGGGCAGGGACTGGATGGCCTTTAAAGGTCCCTTCAACCCAAACTATTCTGTGATTCTATGGTTCTATTTTAATTTTGCATCAGTCTGCTGACTTGGCATCACAAACAGCTGTTCCAGCTCACATGAATTGGCACCCTGGCATGTTGTGGTGACAAGACAGCTCACTGGGGTGAGGAGATTTGGGGACATGGATGTGGAGTCAGATTAATTTCAAGCCACCTCAGAGAGAAAGAGAATAGTTTAGCACAGACTTTCCCAATGAAAGATCACAGTTTTGGTCACACCCAAGATGAAGCATAAAAACAAGCGGGCCAGTTGAAGGTCCATCACTACCCTCCTGCCTCAAGTAGTTGTCCTTCGGCTTGGTTTTGATGGAAATATTGGTCTGAATCTCCCCACCTTGTAAGAATTGCACTTGTAAAAATAATTTTTACACAAAGTATTTACATAAATGATAGTGTATATAACATTAGAAACAATATCACATTTTGCTTTTATAACTGCAGAAGAGACAAGCCAATTAAAAAATGTAAGCTACCTAAAAGAAACAGCAGAAAACCTTCAAAATCACTTAAAGCCAGTCTAATGGAAAACATGTTTAAAGCCCCACAAAAAGTTTACTTTTTTGCATATTTTAAAGTCCATTTAGTCTTTTCAGTTTGCCAATGTGCATTTACAGCTATACACTACAAAAACACACAAACACATAACCTAATTTCCCTAGCAGAATCAGTTTACTAACACCGAATATTTAAAACAGTCTTCAAAAGCGAAGGTCAGGCTTTCAAACTCAGATTTCAAGGGTGTCCAACTACCAGCCACTGTACTTCTGACTCATGTCTTCTCATGTATCTTCTGTGTAGTTTACTGAATTTATTTAACTTACCTAAAGCTTCAAATGTGGATGCTATTTAATGGTCTGCTATACTAGCTTTCTATTTTATTTATAAATTTTATTTTAAAAATTGTTTAAAAATCCTTTAGTGACATCTGCAACTGTCAAAATATACTAGAGTGAACAACTATTGTGCTTAAATTAACTTATTCACTTTCACATTTCCTTTTCTGAGATTGAGGCTGATCTGGAGAATGAGATTGTTGCAATCACTGTTTCCTTTAGTTTATCACTTCGTACTTGCAAGAATCACAGATAGTTAACTTTTTTTTTTCACAATGAGCAAAATACTACCTCTTTAAGGATGAAGTGACAAAACCAGCAAATTTTTCTTGCTGATTTGGGGGGGGGGGGGGAAGAAAAGAAATCATGTTTGCTGTTTTTAAAGAACTAAATGGATATAAATTGTCAGACTCTGGGTCATCTCTAAGCACAGGCCAGAGCATTGGCACGAATGACCGTGTTGTGAAGCCTACAAGCTTTATTTGGTTTTTAGTTCACATTCCTGTAGAGTGAGACATTCTTAATTTGGGAGAGCTACGGGTAAACATTTATGGGAAAAAATTATTAAATATTTCCTTTCACAAAGGTATCAGGCAAAATAAAAACAAAATCAACTCCTGCATAGAATGTTAACAGTGGTCTTTCACTACCAAAAATTCAGAGGGCAAATGAGGAATCTATGCTTCTTTCTGACAGGCACTTGGGGCTTTTATTATGGAGAGACTTATCCTCCCTCCACCATTCACAAACTCATAGTATGTTTATTTTCAGAGAGGGACAGCATTATCCTACGTGAATACGCACATGAAATAGGCCAGTCCATCATATGGAGATAATAGTAATTACACACACTTGCACCTAGACTTAGCATTACAGAGGAAGTGAAAATACTTACAAGGTAATGATACTTATTACACCACCTGATGTAATACATAACTACTGGTCACTTCCCAAACCTCTCACTGAACTCCAGTAGCCTTTGAGAGATGTTTGCTGTGATTCAGTTTATGAGACAATGTTTTAAATGTTCTTACTCAAAAGAACTCTTGGAAAGATGAAGCCCATCTGAATATTTTCTCTCTAAATATGAAATATGTTCTGCTTGCTGAAGATTTCAGAATTTAAAACAAATATGAAACACAGTGTATTCACCCTGAGGAAAGAAGTCATCCTGCAGATGTGTCTGAGGCTTGAATGGACACTATGCACAGTTTCTCTGGGCTTTAGCCTCAGTACTACAATTCATTTGTCTAAGTGAAGTTTGAGAAATCTACAGGAACACCTAAGAACGTGTATCATATGAGTTTTGATCAGTGTGTACAGAGAGCAGAACTTTACTCTAACTCTACAAGCAGGAACATATTGGCTTGACTGTATGTGGATCAGTGATATCAAAGCTCTCTTCCTCCTCTGACCAAGTAAGATACAGACTTTCTCTTAACAAAATTCAAAAGCATGCACACACCCCTGCTGCCCTTTAAACCTTATGCAATTTTTAACTATTGAAAATACAGAAGATCCTTCCCTCCTCTTCCTTGTATCTACAAAATTAGGCATTCCAAATGGCTCCTGAGCTAAGACAGACTGAATGCCATGTCCTACTCTCCTGGGCATGCAGAGGGATCACATTATCACTAAACTATGGCTTTCACAGTATTATTCCAGGGTTAAATCTGCACCATTTATACCTCCTGACTTCAACAACTGCAGGGTAAGACCTCCATGAAACAGATCTGTTCTATCCAGGAAGTTAACCCAGGTGTAGTTCCTGAATATAGGGCATATGGTACAACAGAGAGTAGGTCACTTTCCCCAGCAGCAAGTAATTTCCCAAGGTGATCTTCTCTGGCTCCTTAGAAAGGGTGGCTCCTCTCCTGATCCCTCACTACTTGCCCAGACTGAAGTCTAAAGAGTTTGCAATAAATGGGCAAATCTCTGAGAGCAACCTGGTAGCTCCTAGCCTGCAAAGAAGAGGTGGCTTTTCAAAATTTTATCATGATTGTGGCAAGGCCAGGATTTTATTAATACTTCCAATATTTGATGCAATTTCATATAAACTCCCCAATGTAGCTCAAAAATACTCTAGGGCACCATCAGTATAGAAAAACCTAGGGCATATGTTTTCCTGAAATGTTCCTGAAATATTAGCTGGTATTATTAGTTATGTGACTTCAAACAGTAATCATATTTATTAAAAAATATGTCATGCAAACATCAGGAATATTTCCCTTTGTGGTACCACCATAATGGTGCCACAAAAAAAGGAAAACTCAGCAACAACAAAGCAAATTTTGCTTCTCAGATGTCCAGTGGAACAATACGCCAAAGATTTGACTTCCCAAAGGAAAAGACAACAAATACATGGCAGAATTAGTTTCACAGCACCGTGTGTCACCACAGCTATGCAAAAAGATGTCATACATCTTGGCCTTTGAGGAGAGCACAAAATTAATGAAAAACAGGATTGACAGGAAGAAAATGAACTACTTTTTCCTTAGTACCAAGCTATGCTAAATGACTGATCCTTCTCAAAAAGCCTCAAGTATTATACTTTTTTGACTGTTTACTAGTTTACTGGCTGGTTGTTTCTCAGGGAGACTGGGAGTATTTATTAGCTGGTATTACTAGTTATATGACTTCAAACAGTAATCATATTTGTTAAAAAAATTTGGTATAGTAATTGCCACTTCTTACTGTTTAGGGATAAAATGCTGCATTCCACTTCAGTTTATTGAAGATTTCATGACTAAATTAACTGTTGCCTAATATACCTATCTATAGTCAAAAGAAGTATTTTTAAAAAAAATAAAAGCTTATTTGTACCTGGCTTACTATATTTCTTCTAGGAAACAATAAAAGGGTAACAAAACACCAAGATATTATGACATAGTAAAAGAGATAATCCTACCTGATTGCCACACCTTTTAAAATTATGTATAAGGAGTCTTTTGTTCCCTGGTTTTTGGAATGTCAAGCAACTCATAAATGATAATCTGGACCTAAATAAATGTATGCTAGTTAAAAATTCCATATTTATTTAAAGCATTAAATGAATCATGACTTCAAGTGTTCAAATAGCAACATCTTTCCTAACTTAACTCTTCTTTTAAAAAGCCAACGTAAGCGTTTAGCAACAGGGTCACAGCAAATTTTTCTCAACCTGTTTAAAACATTTACCAGACAGTTTTAAATACCATCAGAAATGCTTAATATTGCTATATTACGCTAGTTTAAAGCAAGAAAGTAGCTACAAGTCTTTATACAAGGAAAAACTGAATTATGAGGCTTTTTTTTTTTAATTCCCTCAATGCAATTACCTCAGTTCTTGTGTTTTGTCACTCCATCAGTAACATCAATATTTTTTAGCAGAATTGCAAGAAGTGGAAAGATGAAGAAAGTAAAAAGACCTTGATAATGCAATCAAGACTTAAAACCCCCTACATGATAAAGGGTTTGTTTCTTGGGTTTTTTTTAATAAGAGAAAAGTAACTTCACATAGGGGTCACTTCATCTTTTCTTGCCCTTCACTTGTAATATACCTATATAAGCTTAAAAATGTTCTTTTATTCAAGACAATGTTCAGCTACTCATAAAGAATTACTTACTCTTTGCCAGTTGTTTGTATCAAATTAAGACAGTAACATGGAGGGATATGTTTTTCAACTGGGAAAAACCCAGCAACCCACAAACATGAGCAATGAAGGTGCACACAACCTCTAAGAGAGCAGATGATGGGACAAAAAGGAAGCAGGGTCAAATCTTGGGTCAATCCAGCATGAAAAATGGCTCAATTAGAGTTTGAAGGATTCCTTGACAAAGGAAAATGGCAATGTCCAGTAGAGCCCTCCCTCCAGTCCCTTTGAGTAACAAATTGTTGCTCTCAACTAAAACCACTTTTGTTTAAACACACAGTTTCTCCTATCTTCCCTCATTATCTGGTCAGAATTTATGATTATCTGATTAATAAATTGTTACTCAATTACCACTTAACCCAATCCCCATCAACCAGTCCCAGGCACACCTTTCAAACCACAATAAATAGGATGAATGTTCATCTCTTCTTTTCCCACATCTCCTTCCTCTCCTGCCTTTCCCACTCCCCCCAGATTAACACAGTCTGCGATTTGTTTTCCTATATCAGATCCAAGAACTAGAGTGTTCTCTCCACTTTTTCCATATAGGGTGAATAGGAAATGCTGGTCCCAAGCCTACCCTCCATTCTCACCTTTGGAGGAGTGTCAGTGACTCCTGAAGTGTTGCAGTTCTAACAGAACTTCTTAAAAAAAAAAAAATCCCTTGACTCTCTTTTCTCCTCCAATGCTACTTTTTTTTTTTTAATTTCTCAGCTCCTTTCAGAGAAACAACTCCCTAGCCCAGCTCACTTCAATTGTTCAGAGAAAACTTTTATTCACCCTGAATGAACAAACTGCTTTAAACACAAAACCATCAAAAGAAATACAAATTCCGGAATAAAATAGTAATCACTGTATTACCCTATTCCACATGCTCTGTAAGTGGTCTATATTGTATCCCATATGCCAAAATTATTTGTATACTACTGACATTTTTCATGTTCCCTGCAATGTTTGGAATACCACATGATACAGGGTGCAAGAAGATAAGATCATTTATGTAAGCAAAATATGACCTTACAAGTGTGTAAATCCCTTACGTGCGTATGCAAGAGAAATAGCTGTGAGTACCAGTACTATTTGTATGTGTAATTATTTGCTTTACATGGCACATCAATTCTGCAAACAAATACTAACTATTTAGCAATATTCATCTCTTTCTATTGTACAACACTGAACTGGGGAGAGAGAGAAAAGGTAAGACTTTAAAGCCCATTGATAAATAGTATACTGACTGCAAACCAGTATAGAGATCTCAAGTCTGTGCTGTGGAAACAGAAATTCATGACTGATAAAACAGCAGAAAATGGAAAAACAGCCTGATCCAAAAAATTAAAACTGCAATAGGCTGTGCTGCTCTGGGAGAAAACATGGGTCTAGAGAGAGTAAACACCAAGTTTATAAGTATCATTCATTCATATAAATATATATATATAAGAACCTCTACATATTCTAAGTTGTGTTTTTGTGGTGTTGGGCTTTTTTAACTTACAAGGCAAATAAACAGATAAAACTTACTAAACCTTCCTGTTTAGAATCTGAAGGTGGTAAGGTTGAATACTCTGAAATCAACAGATGACACATTCAGTGTTTAGTGTATACATATATATATATGTATATATATATAATGCAGAAATCTGGTATTACGACTCTTTGTGGTATTTGCACCTATGCTTCTCAACATATGGTTAAACAATGTCTATTTGTGTTAGCAGGTCCAAAGCTCAAGCAGACTGTTTGAATCAGGGGACATTTGAATCCCACTGCTGGGTAAGAAAGAGGAAAGCTGTCAGCCTTGGGTAAGATTACAGGTAAGTGCCACCCAGGCTGCTGCTTCAGGCATGTGGAAAGTATCCTGTGATGTCCCTACAAAGGTAGCTGGAACAATGTCATCTATGCCCTAATTGGAAGGATGGTTTGGGAACAGCTTTACTTCAGTTCTCTGTCTCTCATCTTGAAATATTTCCTGCCTGGGGTGGCATGAACCTCTCAGGCTGGAGGAGGAAAGTCTACCTCTTATCTCCCTCCCCTTCTCTCTTACCAACCCCAACTGTTTCCATGGTAGAGCCAGCTGTACCTGCTGCCAAAAAAAACAAGGCATTTTCCCACCTTGAGGGCATTCCCCTCTGAACATCAAACGTCTACAGCAAACAATAGAGTTGAAACAGCTTTGCAAACAAAAGGTCACAAGAATTCTTCGTAGTGGAAAATATCAGGCTACCTACAGGCAGGGGTTGCTTCCAGCTCACAAACACTACACATGCTTTCAAACACACTTCACTGTGAGCTGAACTAGTCTTTGCTGAGACATTGCATGGTCCCAGTGATGTACCTTGAATTCATTCTCCCTCTAGCTATTTTGTAATCACCTTAATTGTCAGGTATTAAAAAGAATAGATTTTTAGTTCTTTGGGAAGAGAATGCATTTACATGCTGCAAGAAGCCATGCAAACTGTAGGGTGTTCTGAAATAGCAGGTCACACAGTAAGCAGTGCACAAAGTAGGGGAAAGGAGAAAGGGCATGTGCTACTGGAGAGCTTCAGGCAGAAGAGCAGAGCATGTGATAAGTTGTTGATGGAGCTGTGCTTTGCAAGCTCTAGCCAAAGGACAAATGAGCAATGCGGAGAGCCGGTGGCTGCCAGAAGCTACTGAACCCGTACTATAGGCTTTCATGGAGACTTGGCAGGATGGGGTTCAGCAACAGCAGGAGCCACATGTTTTCTGGGCTCCTGCTCTCTGCCTGTGCATATGCTCAGCCTTGCCAGTGCAGCAGTCTCCCATGGGGTCATGTTTCCCCATGGCCACCCTGGCCTCCACTGCCCAAAAAGTCCCCTGCCGTTCCACTCTCCTTCAGCACTGGCATTCCTGCCTTCTCCATAAGCACACTATGGTGGTCTTCCCTCTCTCCTGCCTCTCAGAAGCGGAGGGGTTGTCAAGAACTGTGTCATATCTAGTTTGAGTTCTGCTGCTATGAAGATGAATAGAGAACTCTTAGTCCCTAGATCAAGGGCAGAAGATGGAAGGTGACTCAAGAAACATTTAGGGGGAAAAGCACTGGACAAGCTATCTCTGAACAACTTTCTGTCAGTAATCCCTAGCTAGACTAAAATTCCTTCAGATGGGCATAAAAAAAAAAAATTTCCTATGGGAAATCACCAGTTTAAATGTGAACCCAGATATCAGGCATTCATCTCCCTATGAATTCCCCGTACAGGTAAGCCTCAGCAAAGAGGGAAGCCGGGATTATCTGCATTTTTCTGCATTGCTGGGGCAGTGGAGAAAGGGAGTTGAGGGGGCGTGGGTTAAAGGTTCTGAATTTTCAGGGCAACTCATTATGTTGAAAATTAAAACTGTCATAATTCCATAGTAAAAAGGGCTTGCTTTGGATTTCTTTTTTATTTTCCTACTTTCCTACTGGATAGTTTAGCAGACACAAGCCAGAAGGGATAGTGACTGGAAGCATAGTTGAGCACTTGCTCAATAAAGAATTAACCCTACACATCTTTCACATATCACCATCCTGCCAACTCCCATGGGAAGCTGCCCAACAAGATCATCACTTTCACTTACTGCCTACAGCTTCTCCAAAGATTTCAACACCTTTCTGTACATTCATCCTTGACCTAAAGTGCCCAGTATGTGAACACTCCTCCAATCTTACCTTCTCTTCTCCCTCCCCATTTGGAAAAGGCTGGTCAGTCAACATTTTCTTCACAACAGGATGAAGTGAGTTTGACTAATTGCAAGACCACACTCACATAAACCAGAAGTACTGCTGAGAACAAAACATCTGAGCTTTTAGATTTTAAATGTGGGTGACTGGGAAAATGGGACTTGACTGATGGAGGAAACTGGTAGTTAAAGGTCACTGATAACTGGGGGGGGAAAAAAGGGTGTATTTCAGATATTGTCAGGCACTGGTATATAAAGATAGTTTCCACTTGACAGTTTTCAGTGCTCAAACTGAAGTGACAATTGATTTATAGACACTGTAACTTTAACAGAGACCACCAATTCAGATTAATCTGAAATATTAACTCAGCATTTCCAAATAAAAACAGAAATTAAAACCTCTTATTAGTAAATGGCACTGCATGAACAATATTTTTTTTCACTCTTCTGCCATAAGGTACACGTACCAATTATCATAAAATGTCTAGAAACCTTAATCAGGTTCATACCCCATCAGACTGGTCACATGAGGTACACAGCAGTTTGCTTAGTGCTCACATGCTTTAGCAATTTTTAACAGATGGATGAAAAAAATGTAAGTGTGTGTGAAGAACAATAGGCCATGTAAATAATCTACAGAAATCAGTGTTAATTTTTTCTGTTGTCTTTTATCTTTATTGTAGTGAGTAGGAATGAATTTCCCAAATATACCACCAAGGTCTCCAATTTCAGTATCTCCTTAAAGCTCCCTCTTCTTCAGCATCCATTCCATTTGTACATCTGAACCTCAAGACAACAGTTTCTTTTTTTCAAGTTGGCAAATCTGAAATATACTAAGATAATACACATATGTACAGAAAGAGAAAAGATCCATTAAGTTATTTTGCAAAGGGGCCAAGAGAAGGGAGTTTTTTGGCAATTACTCACCATATGGAGTGAGGTATATAGTGACTAGATTAGATAAAATTATTAGTTGTCAACCCAGTACTGCCTGATGACAGAAATTACAGCTTTATCTTTCTCTTATCCCTGCCTCCCACATATCATGTGCCTCATTAGGATTGTATGGACAGAACACACAAGAAAAAGACCATCCTCAAGCAATCAGAAAAAAAAAATCCAAAAATAACTATAAAATCTCCTGCCAGATTTAGTAAAAAAATATTTCACTTGGTTGCAGCACATAATTATGTACTATCCTGGACTAACACAGCATTTGAGGAATGGCAAAATCCAAGGTGTAACCAGGTGCCCTGCTAGGGTTAAAAATGGCTCTTTGCCTTCAAACACTTGTTCTTAGAATGTTGGGAAAGCTAGCCATAAATTAAAATGAAAAATCAAAGACAATCGGCAACTGACTCAGGGAAAGGACTGGGCAGTCAAGATGTGGCTATGTTAAATTTGGCTATGTTAAGTTAGGTGACACAGAAGTATGAACTTTGAGAAAACAGTAAAGCACCTTTGCCAGATATTTGGAGAAGAAAGTTATTGCTTTTTAGGCTGCAAGGTCCTGTAACACAGTATCTGATGCACTGATCTATGACAATGGTATCCAAAGCCAAGCAGCAAGGTGCTGATTGTCCCAGCCATCTTTGCGGGAAAACTCGGTTGGGCAAAACTGCTTTTCCCAATAATCCACATTCCTCCAGCCACGTTCTTCCACAGAGGTTTTTGTTTCAGTCACAAGGGCACTAGGAACAAATGAGCAAGGACTCTGAATGGCAGAACAGTCAGCTCAAAACAAGCCCAAGGGCCAGCAAGTGATGACACCGAATAGGTAATTTCCTTGTACATAAGAAAAAAACCCCGCTTATGAAGCATTTAGTAGAATAGTAAATATGAGCAAAAATGTTTTCCCTCGGATCACAATGAACGAGTTTCCAGCACATTTACCAAATGGTACAAAAACATTCCAGCACAATTTTGCTGGTTTGCATTAAAAGGAAGAATGCAAGCACATCAAAGCTTGACTTTGCCCCTAAGAAATTATTCTTCTGGTCCTCAAAAGAGTAGCTCACTTTGAAATTGGAGTGAACTGAGCCTTGACCACATTTGTAAAGGTAATACAGAACCAAATGACAGAACAGGATCTGTAGGGAAGCCTAGATACTGCAGATCTAAGTCTTCCCACCTGTATTTGGAGGTTAGGGCTGTAGGCACTGAACACGCATAATTCATGAGCTTCCACAGTCTCACAGAGCTTTCAAGAGCTTGTCACATTCTTTTCAAGTGGATCATTAAGGGCGGTGTACCTAAATGGATGGGTGGAGGAAATTTATCTGAACAGAAGATTAGAAGTGATTCAATTTTAGGAGATAACCCGACTTTTTGTCTTGGTAAGACTATAGTTCAGCCATGTGAGTTGACATTGGCATCTGGGGCTACTCAGCAGTTTCACACACAGATACTGTTGTGCAGATGAAAAAGAATAGCATTATAAAGCTTCTTTTTGTAAGCCATAAAGGTAAAATTCTGACATGATGATGGCTGATGTAATCAATGCTTTCATGAGGAGGTTAGGCTTAAAGAGGCAAACTTAAGCTTTTTACAATGAACTTTTTGAATTCCCCTTGACTTGAAGAGTTCATCACTGACAACTGGTGGGACTGTGACAAAGATAACAGAATGGAAATTCATGCCGAGACTGTTTCACAAAGACTCAGGAATCTTCTCTAGTCTGTAAAACACACTGCAAGTAGAGGCAAAAGACCTGGGAAGAAGAGGAACAGAGATAATGGTCTTCAGTTCAATCTACCTTCCTCAGGAGAAGACAACTTGAGAGAAGCCAATGCTGAAACTTTCCATTTCAAAGCTTTAACTATTAAAATGAGTAAATTAGCTGTGAAAAAGCAATAAGTTCTTTCCACTCCTTCTATAGAAATCCTGCAAAGCAGAGTATAGACAAAATTTCCTGCTTTTTCTTTAGGCACCTCTGTTGTTGCCTGGATGAATGGAGCTGTCAGAATTGTTTGGGGAATGATGACCGGCCAGGAAAGGAAATTGTCATATTGACGCAAATACCAGAGACCATGGTGCTTGTCACACTGGAGCTCTAAAAACAACACTTCTTGTGCCTTCCTCATTCATTCTCTGTTTTGCAGTTGCTTTTGTTATTTAGTTTTAAATACCCGTCTGACTAACTAGCTTCCAGAAGGAGAGGTGAAAAAAAAACCCAAAAAAGCAAGAACTGGGAGAAACCAGAGAAGGATAGCTGAGCCATCAATTCCTCTAGGCCAAACCCTTAGGTCCAATTCACCCTGTGCTATTGCCAGCCGCTTACATCATTCACAGCAAAAAATGTAACAGTCCAAACTAGTGTGTTTGAGACTTGAAGGAATACAGCTTATTCCCAATATATCCTAAAAGCTAAACAGAAAATACTTTTAGTATCTGCATAGCTGCAGAGCTTTATTTAAATATAGAACAGCTTTTAAACAAGCAATAAGCCATTTAGAGATGGAAATCCCATCATTCGCTACACTAATAAGTTTTTACACAAAATCCTCTTGAATCCTAGAAAATTTGTTCATTAAAAAGGTGCATGCTGTTCTAATATATATCCTATGTCAGCACAAACAGCCTTCATGTAAACACACAACCGGGAGTACCGTGAGTAACAACTCTGTTTCCATCAGAAGCCCTTTATCCTGCGTAAGAGGACTGCACGCTAATAGATGTCCTAGGCTAATGCTAACTAGCTACAGCTGGCTCACAGCTATAAAAAGCATTAATGAAAACATAAATACTAACTTCTCCACTTCCCTCAGCCCGTACGTCAGGGCTGCGCAAAGGCATCGCTGTCCAAGAGGTCTGTGTGAATGAACTGGCTGCTCCGAACCAGCTCGCTCTGGTTCTCCAAAGTTTGTTTACTGAACAGCGTGTGCAGAGACACACTGAGCATGGGGGACGCAGGGGGAGAGACAAACCACGTGCCGCCACGCTCGCCCGGCAAACCCTCCCACAAACCCGAGCCCTGGGCTTCTAGTGATGGCTTGGAGAAAGGGAGGAAATATCTATTAACCCAGGGACTGACCTACGGGCATAAAAATGTCAGTGTGCACTGATGCTGAATGCAGCCCGATTCTTACAGTACAATCCTGTGTTTTGCTGTAATGTTACTTCGCTTTGCTGTTACAGATGTGGTTATAATAAAAAATACAGGCAGTGACATACACGGAGCAGAGAAATGACACTTTATACTTAGAGTTCTGCGTGCTCTCAAAACTTACTACAGTAGTTATATTTTTATTACGCCAAATATAAAAAAGAATGCAGAAAAAAAAAGAAAGAGACTTGGATTTATCCAGTACATGTACAGAAAAGGAAGAAAGCATCTATTTCTACTCCACGGTAAAAAAAGGATGCATGTAACTCAGGGCTGCAAATTCATACCAAAACAACTTTTATTCATCCACGCTGTGCACGCACAAAATCTTCATTATTCTTTGACTATTGGACTGTTTATCTGCTCTTTTAAAATAGTTGGTTTTATTGTGAAAGCAGTTACTTTGTCACTGTCTGCTCCTACTGGATTTCAGCAGATGACCTCAGGCATACACAAACCCTTCAGGTCTTTGCAGGGATGTCAGGCATGCTGGTCACTGTGCTAGGCTAATCATAATTCTTAACAGGTAAGTAAGAATCATACCTAGCTTTTCTTTTAATTTTTATTTTTATAAAGGAAATTCATTTATACAGAAGGTTGAACCAGAAATTCGTGATTCTTCACTGAAAAAGTTTGGAAACACTCATAAGTACATTCATTAAAAAAAAAAAAAGTATCTTATTTCCAAATATCATGATTCTTCATTCTCATGATTTTGTTCAACGCATGACTTTTTAATTTCCTCTGATTTGCACTACCCAAGCAGCAACTGCAACCAGGCATGCCAAATCCAGCTTCCATGTATTCAGTGGGGATCAAACAAATCATAGAATAGAACTTATTTGTCTATGCAGGAGTTTTACAAATCTAGCATACAGATGTTATCCAACATGGTGCAACCCTTGCAAGCATTTAAAAAGAAATTATCCGATTGCAGGTTGTTGACTTGCTAAGGTTGCAACCTCTAAACCAGACGTGACATCTCTTTTTGCTTTGAGTTCTCCCCTTCTTCTCAGTACACACAACTGGATTTCCAACTAATTTCTTAAAAATCCACAAACTTAGTAGAGTCCCTTCCCACGTGCACTATTGAAATGTAAACAGCCTGAGAGACAATGATTTTCCTGATTGTTGACGTATCCACATCAAATACCTCTTCTCTCAGGATGTTATTGCTACAATTCTCCTACAAACCCTGGCAGTTCAAATACGAATGATGACTCAGATACACAGAAGCACCAAGGTATAGATGAGCTCCTGTCACAGATATTTTTAATCATGACTAAACAGCCCAGAGTGCAGCAAGAAAGTTTTGGCAGTTTTCAGCTCCCTTGGAAAGGAAATATCCACTTACCATTAAATTAAATAGAAATAAAGACACTAAAAACACTTTTGCAAAGATTAGGCACTGAGTGTCTTTGTTAACATCCTCTCCCACTTCCCACTTACATTATGTTAATATGGTCATTTAACTTATACCTCCATACTGAAGATGTGACATGTTCCAATCAAATTTGCTTTCCTTGCACATTTTTCCTCATTTCAAGCAGAATTTACAAATTTTGGCATTTGTTCAGAGGCAGTGGAAAATGCATAATCCCATTGTTAGAGGACAAAGACATGAACATTTGTAGTTGTCATGACTAGATCATATTTGAATTCAATAGTGGGGAAAGCTGCTGCCCCAGAGAGGAAATCCACAGGAACTACGTAGGCTCAAGAGAAAATAATGAGCAGACAGAAAGGTAATTTGCACAAAATGGTATTCTAATATCTTATGACCGCTCTAATAGTCCTCATATGAGAACCTCAGTTCTGCACATTACTTCCTTCTTCCTCAACCTACTACACACTCCCCCACCTGGGACTCTACTTCCATGATCCCAAACTACACTTCCCACCTCTGCAAAGCTGGGACTCCAGTGCAATCTCTTACCTCACCTCACTAATGTTGCCTTCCCTGCAGATCCCCTGTTCCCTCACTCAGAAACAGAAGTGAACATCTCTTTGCCAGTGGAGTTCCTGCACCAGGAACCTGTGCTGAACCACGACCACAACTTCCTAGTTGTGGCAGGGACAATATCCCACCTGCCAGGCAGGCACACCTAAGCATGTGGCTGCCCTTGGTCTAGAACAGTTGGGAAACTACTCAGAAATACAGAATAATTTCATACTTTTATAATTTCCATCCTCCTGGGTAAAACTGATGATGCTGTACAGGAGAAAACAAAATAACAAATAACAAAATTCTGTTATCATGTGATAGTGAATGAACAGAGCTCACAACACAAGTACAACCAAAAATTACACTCCACAATTTCATGACATCATTCTTGGTCTATTTAACAACAGAACCATAGAGTGGTTAGGGTTGGAAGGGACCTTATAGATCACCTAGTTCTAACCCCCTGCTATGTGCAGGAATACCTTCCACTAGACCAGGTTGCTCAGAGCCCCATCCAGCCCGGTCTGGAACACTTCTAGGGATGGGGAGTCCACAACCTCTCTGGGCAACCTGCTCCAGTGCCTCACCGCTCCTACAGTAAAGAATTTTTTCCTAATATCTAATCAAAACCTACCCTCCTTCAACATAAGGTTGTTCCCCCTTGTCCCATCACTGCATGGTCTTGTAAAAAGTCCCTCTCCAGTTCTCTTGGAGGCCCCCTTTAGGTACTGAAAGACTGCTCTAAGGTCTAGCCTGGAAGGCTCTGGGGAAACAGCCCCAGCTCTCTCAGCCTGTCAAATGCAAAATGTCTCTGAAAAATATTTTGTATTAAGGCCTAGCCTTAGGCATTTGTAAAGCATGTTGTCCAGAGCAGTTCACACTGCATTCAAACACACACCTCAAACTGAGTATCTAAATTCAGTGAGTTACAAAACCATTTTGAACATTTGTGTGTATGTATGAGGTGAATTATTCCTTTCTTTTCTCACTGCAGGACTAAAATTACAAAAATAACTAAATCTCTCTTAACTGCTAATCCACTCAAATACTTACACTGTGAAATGTAATATACAGTAAGTTCATCCCAGGCCTTTGCTCATCACTTTTCTCATTTGAGGAGTATATTCTTCTCCAAAACCTGTGAAGTCCCCTTTAGCCAAGGAGGGGGCTGAGGCATTAACTAAAATGCATTTGAGGATCTCAGGGTAGCCTGTAGCAGATCCCTGCCCAGTGTGATGCTGCTGACTGCCTTTGGCTGTGAGAAATGGAATAAAACTAGCAGGCACTGCCACCAGTTAGGACTGACACACAAACATAACTTGTTATATTTATAAGTTGCATACCAATTTTAAACCACAATGTTTACTGAAAAACCAATTAAAATTGTCTTCTGTGAGGAGCTT
>JAWWLV010000088.1:110087195-110103164 GCA_035041135.1 Platyrinchus mystaceus | reverse complement strand
ATTTATAAGTTGCATACCAATTTTAAACCACAATGTTTACTGAAAAACCAATTAAAATTGTCTTCTGTGAGGAGCTTTGTTTTATTTGCATTGTTTGCTGTATATTCATCTTTTGCATTTTATAAAAGAAAGTATCTAAAAGCTTAAAAAAAAGATGTCCAGGGCTATGTTTCAGCAACACCGTCCCTTTCAAAGTCTGTCTTGTCTTAATTGGTAGAGTGTGCCCATAATTTTAAAGCTGCACAGGATTGTGTATTCCTGATTCTTTGGGACATAAGACCTCTGTCTTCCAAAAGAGTATGAGTATGTTCGTAACACTTTTCCAAGGAGTATTGATTTGTTATATCAAACAGAAGCTTTTACAAAGCTGATAACAGAAAGTTATTTCTAAGAATCTTCCTTTTTGGAAAACTGCTGTTATATAAAATCTGTGCTAATATTTCTGTGCACATCCACTATCTATGCAGATACTTAAGGCTATGAATACAAAGACTGTTTACCTCTCCAAGTTGCACAGAAATTACATGCAATATCTGGGTGGTTAAATTTCTCTCCCAACTGTTAACTTACCATGTGTCCATCCAGACATTTATGACATTTATCACTGCTCATGGTCCTTGCCTTTGGTGCAATAGCAGAAGGAAAAGAAATTCCAGAGATGCAATCTGACTTTTACAAAGGTTTTGGAGAGCTTCAGCATGACTACCTCTAGGTCAGGACTGAAGTCGTGTAGTCAGTGAAAGGTAGGGGTGTAAAACACATATGGAAAATTTCTGCTCTGTCAGCCATGTAACTCAGAGATACAAAAATTCAAGGGGAAGAAAAGTCAAAACCAAGGGTAAGATTCCATACCTTTTACAAAGGCCATCTCAGAATAATTATTGACAAATAATAGGTGTTGGAAAATTGCTATTTCTGGTTTAAACCAGACAACGTACTGTTTTAAACATACCTTGCTTGTGTCTCTAGGGTTGGAAAATTACTTTCTCAAATTGTTCACTTTCTTCTCCCTAGACTGGTCCTACTGAAGGATAACATACAGGGGAACCACATCACTCTTCCCACTCCCTCCACTTACATAGCGCCTTGAAAACAACTATTTGGGTGGATACAGCCATAAAGCAAACAGCAGTGGGAAATGAGGTGTTCAGGTGCAATAAAGATTCATTTCCAAAAAAAAAAGCAAAACATGAAGATACAGCAAACAATGCAAATAAAACAAAGCTCCTCAGAGAAGATAATCTTAATTAGTTCTTTCAGTAAGCTTTCTAAAGCTCTGCATGCAGTCATCGGATGTGGGAGGTGTGAAACGGTATATTTACAAGGTAAGTAGTGGGGAACGCACAAATCTACATAATGATGCTTCTATACCACTTATCTGTCTCTCTGTGCTATTTACAGATCTCTGCAATTTCTCTGTCATGGGGAATACATCAGTCAGTAGAGCTACTCCTCCTTCTTGACCAAAAAAAGTCTTTGGGGTGTGTGTGTAGACTGTCTCCTGTGAACACGTGGGTGTTTTACTGATCAGTCTAAGCACTTGAGTATGGAGGAAATGTAAGCAACCAGTGTCTCCTTTTTGCTAGATGCATACATGAGCCTGCACACACAGTGTTGGCCATCTGAGAGTTGGTTTCTGTTTCTGTTCATTTGCTTTCTAAAGAGACTAAATCCTTGTCACACTTCTGGTCTATGCTGGCTATATTCTGCTTGAGCCTCTTTTTCTGTGTCAGTAGTTTTTATCACTGCCCTGACATATTTTAGAACAACAGCAAATTGTTTAATTGCCTGTTCACAGCGCGAGGCTGAAAAATGGCAGTGAACATTGAGGGGTCCTTTTTTTTTTATTTGTACAGAGTATATCAGATAACAGTGCTTTCACCTTGCCCTTGGACAGAATAAGATTATGTAAATATTTAGCACTGAAAAATAAACGTTAATGTCAAATTAACAAATTGTTGTACTACAGTGGCACTGGAAGAAGCCCAAGTTCCATCTATCCGTCTGCAGCAGCATCAGCAGCAGGGAAAACAGACTTTCATAGCTATCCAGGAGTCTACATGGGGAAGCTGCAGGGTTAACTTTATAATACAATTTAAAGTCTTAGATGGACAGTGTGATACAAAAGCTGTTTTTCCAACAGTCTTTTGTTCTTACTCTCTGTTTTGGTGGCTCCAGTTTGAGAATTACAAATAGAACAGGGTGGAGGCAAAAGGGAATAATCCAAGTGTCAGGGAGTCTTCACTGTGAATAAAAAAGGGGGAAAAAAAAAGAAACTTCAAAGTAGAAACTAGTTACTAGACCTTGAACCACAGCTATTAGGAGAACTATTACAAGTCTGTCAAGCAGCAATTAGACTACTTTGCAGGAATATTTAGAGCACATATCTTCACAGAGAAGGATCTGAAAAGGGGAAATCAGAGAAACCTTTTAGTTTATGGAGTACTGTCTACTGCATTTCAGTTACTTATTTCCTGTTTATTTTCCACTTGAAAAATCGCATCCCAGAAACATAATGTAATTTTTTAAAACTTGCATTTATGACCATTCCATTTCAAATGTTTTGTTGAAAAAAAAAAACACAAAAAAACAAATGGAATGCTGTAAACAGATTTAAGTCAGCCACAAAAAACATTCTGACAGATGTTAGCATCTGTGAACATGGATCTTTCATGACAATCCTTTCCAATCTGGGCTCTTTTCAAATAAGAAGACCTCCAAAATTTTTTGTTGTTGTTATTTCAATATGCTTTATAGAATTTAAAGTAGGTTTTCCATACCAGAAGGACGACTTTTCAATGTATTAATCCATCTACTTGGCATGCTAGCTGCAGCACCTGACACTCAACTTTTAGCTGTGCATGCTGCCAGACAGGTTAACCCATTGACTAGATCTGCGTTAAGATAAACAGCAAAGATCATTGGATGAAGAATAAGGGGAAAAGAGGAAATCCAACTTTGAAATTAATTAGTTTCACAAGATTATCACTTGCCAATAATACTGTTCTACACAGAATTACGTATGAGCAGGCTACTCAGAAACTTGCAACAACTTGCTAGACCACAATGAATTACAGCAACTGACTATCATGTTTCTGGGGGCTGGCTCAAAAAGAGAAATATGATTTTCCTCATCTCTATTTCTTCCAGCCACTCAAACAAATCCTCAGCTTTTCTAAATATTTTGCTCCCCAAGGGTCTGGCTTGCATGGTGGCAGACCTTTCCGCTCCTCTATGATCTGGCAAATGGCAAACAAAATAAAGAGCAAAACCAAAAGAACTATCAATGACTGGCGCATAGATGCAGATCACACTAATTTTGAAAGTAAACGTACTGTCTTTTATTCTTGGAATAGAGAGTTATAGTAGGCTGGAGTGCTAATATTCAGGTAGGAAATAGGTCAAAACATGCCAAGAGAAGTGAATGGAAAATTTGTCTAATCACACACGGATTTTAAAATGTGGATTTACAGCTACATTGTTTTCTACCAGCAGTGGTTAGCTTTTCGTTCTTGACAACACCCTTTTCTGTCCAGCCTCTTCACCCAAATCTTCTGAGTGCTCTGACCAGTTTAACTGCCTAATAGTTCTAAAAATGCAACTATTTTTGTTACACTGACTACCACACAACCAGCCCTGTCCTTTAAGGCAGAAAACTGACCAGCTCTATTTTTTACTAAACTCACGTGGCCCGCTCAAAACAAACAGATGCTGGCAGGAGCAAAATCCAAATTATACACTGCTTTATCCCAGGAACACAAAGTACAAGGCCGACGCAGTGAGTCAGACACCTCAGCGCCAGTGAGCTCCTCAGGTTGTCAGGAGTCTCTTTGGGATACTCCTAAGCCAGGACTTTTTAAAAAAGAGTCAAAATAACTGGGTTTAGACAAACATGTGTTGTGTCATTAGCAAAAGTATCTCTCTCATCAGACAGGGAAAACGCAGCAAAAAGTATGCCAGGAATGCTGGAAACGGGCAGACAGTCACAGCGAGTCATATTTTCTTCTGGTTTGTTCCCCCCTCCCCCCTCCATGAAACTCCTTCAGCATGAAAAGTCCATTTGGGAGAGCAGTTAATAACGGGGGTAAAGGCAGATGATTGGACAATAATACAGGGAACGTGGGGCCAATTTATGTACAGCAGAAACCGGAGAACTCCTCAGTTTCTGCGATGATTTCTCAGCGTCTTTTGAAAATGCTCTGAATAGTTCAGCTAAACAGACATATCCATTTGTTTATCAGCAAAAGGCCGTATTCTATATATGTATATTTATGAGCAAAAGCTAGATTACTACAGGCAGCACCATAATTTCTATGCTTCTAAGGTGTTAGTTTTAACCTATTAAATGAATCCATTTACTTCCACAATTCTCCAGTCTCTTACTAGAAACCAGATGCCTTGAACCAAATGCATTACTTCCCTTGCTCCACATTTAATTTCATGCTTCTTTTCAGCTTATTGTGCTTTTTATGCTTCCCTGTGACAACAGCATCTAGGTTATTACGAAGTGCTACAAGAGAAGATATACAGTAAAACAGCCTGTCGAAAACACTAATCAATTAACTATTAATGTACCTTGATACCTAATAAGAAACTTTTGTTTATGAAACAATGCGTAACCTAACTCATCTTGCCTCATAATATACAAACCTCGCTTTCATGGCAGTTTTTCTCTACAGAAGGAAGTTTAAAAAGAAAAAAAGAGGGCTACTTAATTACAAAAGAATAAGCCATCAGTTGGTTCAAAGGACTGCCAGAGGGCGTTGGACCCTTTGCTCACTATCAGGTGACAGACAGAGACATTTTTGATAGAGGAGAAAAGTCTCATGTGGATGTTTATCAGCCATGGAAATAGCAGCTGATAAAGCAGTCTGAGGTGCTTTCCATTCCTCAGTCTGTAAAAGAAGTGTTAGTTCTCTTCTTTGCAAAAGAGAAAGTGGGCTGACTTTCTTTTCAGGATCTAAAACAGCCTGATAGCTGTGAACAACAACAAACAATCTGTTTTCTGAGCTTGGACGTCTATAAAATTTGAGGAACTTCTAAGAGACCAGTTTAGGAACTGCACCTGAGAATACCCAGCTACAGCATGTTCTCAGAAGCAATGGGCTCTCATTTTTTTTTAAATTTCATGTGTGACATAAGAAGTGCAATATGAGATTCCTGTTTTCTGTTTTCTTTCACCCCATTCCTGTGAAGGGTGTGGGCCTCGGGCAGGTTAACTATCTGAAATTGAGCGATTGCAAGTGTACTTTTGGTTAAAAGTTGGAAGTAAAATACAGAGACAGTACTATAATTTGAACTGTGGCAGAATTGATGTTAAAAATCAGCTTGAATAACAGTCTGTCAGCTGCTCTGACTTTTGATCAGATGCGGCCCTCTGGAAGAAAATCTAAACGGAGCAATACTGTCCTCAAAACCACACATTGATGTGGGGCTGATAAAGTACTTTTCCTCTCACATTTATAGCAAGAATGAATTAAGTACATAGCAATGGCTTCACACAACCAGACGTATCTTTTTAACAAATAATGTAAGTTAAGTTCAATATAACTCTTACATTTAAAGGAGCTTCTTAAAAATATTGGGGACAAGGCTGTTGATAATTACTTTCCTGTGGGTGATGATCGAGCTTGCATTTTAGGAAGGAATAATCTTCCTCAGTTCCTTCTGGAGGAATTTTATTGATCAATGAGTGCTGTAAACTATACACTGGCTTACAAGGTAGAAAGAACTGAGAGAATTCTATTATTTCAAAAGCTCAGGAAGGACCATTGAGCATGCCACTACCCACATGCAGGGTGTCTTAGAGGAACTCAAATTCTTCAAAACTTTGAAGAAATCCTTCAAAGCCTACTGCAAATTACATCTGGAGAATTCTCAATGGGACCTGCTAAAACAATTGCTCATCTCCATTCAGGTCCTAAAGTCTGCAGGAAGAGGCGTTTCCTGATGTCCTGAAAGGCTGAATTTAGAAGCTTAATATAAGCTCTGTCACTGTAACTCACTTTAATAATATTCCTGAGTGAAAATAAAATCTAATGTATCTTACATTTTAAAATTTTAAGCCAGCATTAACCAAAAGTTAGTGCAAAACCAAAGGAAGAAAATGCAGTAGTAGACATAGCTATCTCAGACCCAGAGTTGCTGAGAAAGACTTTGAAATTAGTCTTTGGTCTCAAACCCTGAGGATCGTAAATGAAAAGGAAAGGATTCAAAGGTTCAGTACTGTTCAGAAAGGAAAACTGTCTACCATATCTTTTGTATTTAAGAAAACAAGATCCAGTTCTTGATTCACTAAACAGACCAGTATTGGGACGCAAAGACTGAAACAGAAGAGGCTAAAATCCCTGGTCAAAAGCTGCATGCTCCATGGGTTCTGCATGTAGGATTTCTGCATCAGTGTTAGTGTTTTGACACCACATCACTTTTTACTGCAGAGGAACTTAATTGCAGTGTCCTTCCAGATTTCCAGGAGTCAATGGGATCTTTTTCCAGTGACTTCACAGTGGAAGTGTATACCTATGTTTCTCTAATGGCACCTGTGCAAAATCCTCATTTTAGAAAAAAACTTTCATTTCTCTATCTCTCTGTGTATTTCTCTTCTGTTTCAAAAGACGATTCTATGAGGATAAGTTACCAGCCGAGCATACCAGAGACTGAAATAGGTAAATGGGATGTAACAGCTATTCTGTGAAACTCAAGGAACAGTATAAGATGTTCATCAGTGGTTTTAAATAACCTTCTTATTAACTCATTTTGAATCTTCCTGTCATCTGTTGATGACATAAACTACAGACAGATCCTTCCCTTCTCTGGGCAGAACTACTATGTCACAGTATACCTCCTAAAAAACTACATTGCTTCCATCAACAGCCTCGTGCCTTGCTGAGTGTGCCTATTCCCTGAGAGCTGACAACTAAGAATGACGTTTCCACACACCCTTCTCTTTGGTTTCTCACATATCACAGCCTCAACAGAAAAATTCCCGTGCATCTTATTACTCACCTAACATTTGGTGTATCTGCATTCATGATGGGTGTTGCACAAAGAGGCTTGTTTCCTTGAATGTGGCTTCTGTAACCTTGTCTTGCAGGCAAACAGTACACCCTTTGGATAACAACTTGTACCTGTGCTTCTCTCCATCCCACTGCTCCCTGGCTTTCCACCATTTCAAGCAGAGAATCATTAACAGCACTCCGTGCTAAGGGATGTCGTTTCAAATCACAGTTGTTATGGATTTGTGGAGCACAAGCAACCTGGTGAAGGAAAACCCATTAACAGAAACATTCCAGGGAACCTTGAAACTATGTAGAGCTAGAGAGGGAAACTTCAGCATGAGAAATCAAGTTGCAAGTGGAAAATCAGTTTCAAAATACTTAATGCTCCAAAAGTAACTTAGAGACTAGTGGCCGGTATTTACTGTGGATTTTTAACGAGGACTCAAGTGAGTTGCATACACAGTGTGCTCCTGTATTTGACTGGTGCTCCACAGCTAACTCAGTACATGAGAGTGACACCAGCAGGAAAACAGAACTGATATTAGTCCTTACGATTCTTCCCCTTGAATTGAGTTTTATTTTTAGTTCTTTCATGTTCCGTTCCTTTCTCTTCTAAAATAAAGAGTAAAATCCATCTTGAATGCTTCTGGACTTTCAGATAAAGTTGTATACGAACAAGTGTCTAGTTTTATAGACTAGTAAGTTAGTCATCAGACTTACACATTTCAATGGAAGATACTTCAATGTAAAAGAATTAGATGATTAATGAAAAGTAAAAAAATACAAAGTACAAACTTTAATTTATTGGTTCACTACTTCCAAAACATAGTTTATTAATAAAATCTTCCAAACTTTCAAAATAAATTTTATGAATGCTCCATTTTCCCTTGCTAGAAATGAGAAATTTCATTAATTTTATTTTAACAATAAATGTCTCCTGGTAAAAATTGTCCGCAAGTATAGACTAACGTGGTCAATATATAGAGGTTCCTTCACAGCATGAGCCAAATTTCTATTTTCACAATGAACCCTGTTTTTATAAAGAGCTGGCTGCCAAGAAAGATTTTCAGAGTATCACAGACTGTGCCATAAGTATTATACATCAGTAAAGAAGGAGAATTTGCAGTATTTAAAAGTAAACTGTGGTACAACACTACCCTTTGTCTACAAAGAGGTTGCAATAAAACTCGTCTACTGAGTTTTGAATGAAGTGGTTTTGTTTGTTAGGAGCCATGAGAGGAACAAGTCAATTGTTCTGGTTTTCAAACACCACAGTTGAAGCTTTTACAAGTTAAGAGTTGAAGCAAGAAAGGAGATTAGGATTTATGCAATTTTTTAATTCCCAGGCCTATAATGGGAATTATATATAAGGCAAATACAAAATGTTGACATTCATTGTTCTTCAAACTTGTACGGCCAAACTTCTGAAATATTAAGAATGATTTGGGTAGTCAATATAAAGCCTTTACAAGAGCCTTACTTTCAGAAAGTCCTGGCACAGGCCATTAAAAAAATAAATCCCTTAAAATACTTCAGCCTGTACAACCATAGCTAGGGAAATGCAGAGTCAGTAGTAACTTTAACACAAATAAAGTCAAAATAGGAAAGAAAAAAAATGAAGGGGTGGAAAAGGGTGATGATGTTATCAATTGATGCTTTAAAGAAAAGATAGGATCAATTAGGAAATGAGTTAGAAATACGAGGGGAAAAATGGAATGTTTGTTTAAAATACTATCTTGAGTGAGTTAGAAGAAAACAGATTTTATTTTTTAGCTATTCACCTATAATGAATAAGAGAAAAATCAATGAAAAACCAAGCTACAATTTCTATTTAGCACAGTAGTGAGACTTCAGCAAAATAACTTCACAGCAGTTCAGCATTTGGATGGACCAAAAGCCTCTGCTAAGAAAATATTATTAAAATAAACACTGTGTATTATTCAGCCTTGGCTAAATGAAAGGGGAAACTGAAAAGGCCAGTAAATTAGAATTTTTGTTTTTCTGACGATTTCCAAACATCTGCTCACCAGCTTCTTAACACTGCTAAAATTGCAAACCAAATGGACCTTACCCGATTATCTGAAGATTCCTGGTGTAACTCATCATCAAGGTCATCTAGTCTGAAAGTCTGTGCCAAAGATATAATATTCTTCCTGATAAGCATCTTTGTAAGACCACATGTCTTCTCTCTTGCTTCTGAATATTCACTGAGTAGCACCTTCTGACTAAAGTAGGTATTCATGATAACAGGAACAGCTGCATTTCTGAGAAGCAATTTTTGCCTGGAAAACAATAATTTAAGTGGCATCAAATCCATTACAAGGTAAACCAATGATAAGCACTTCTTTAAAAGTGCATTGCATTGTATTTCTCCCCTCTTTTTTTTCTATCAGTACCACTAAAAACTTCAAAGGTTTGTTATCAAAATTGTAAATAACTCACTCCATAGAAATAGTCAGCTTAGATCAGCCCTCTTAGCTTAGGCATAGCCCTGGGCTCCATAGTCCCTGGAGCTCCACTGCATCTAGGGACAATTTACATCTGGAAGCTGTTGAGCCCCACGAACCCCATCTGGCTTCACACAAATGCTGCTTGGTGTCCCTATGTTGTCAGCACAGAACCAAGAGCACCAGGAACTCCTGCATACAGCTACTGAGGTAAAAGCTGTGAACAAAAGACTTATAGTCCTGCTCTATGTTAATTCAAAGCACTGGCTCTGCTGGACCCAGCCTGGCTCTTGCAGGACATCCCTCTCTGGTAAGTGCTTCCCACTGACCCGAATTCATTCTCACTGCAGCCAGCAGCAAACTGCTCCTCCCTCCTCTATTTTTCTAAGTGCAAAATAAGTTTTTCTTACGATATGCCATATATTATCTTGCCTGCGTGTTTGCCACTGTCATAAATGTGCTCTCCAGGATCCAGTTTTGGTTGCTAGTGCCAATGCAAATTCCCTAACAGCTCCACATGCAGCAAGTTCTCGCCTAGCAGATTAAGGTAATGGTTGCAGAATCTCTAAACACACAATAATTTCATGCCAAAGCATGTGTCCACATTGGGATTTTTTTCTTACACTAGTGTCACAGTTCTACATTTAGAAGTACACTTTTTATACTCACAGGATACAAAATCTAATGAAGTCAGCTAACAAAAACAACCAATAATCTCATTTTCTACAGACCATCAAAAGAGACAAAAATCCACTTTACTCAGTCTGTGTTTTTTACTATTATGTCTTCATCACCTGGGAGTAAGACAAGGCCTTCTGCCTTGGCAGCAAAGGTGAGCTGACCTGAGTTCAGAAGTAACCTCAGAACTTCAGTCTCTAGAATTCTCAGCAGTCATATTATGAAGCAAATTTCCACATCTATGACACTGTCTGTCAAAATGCAACCACGCAGAGTTAAAAAGCAAAACAAAACACTCAGAAATATTTATTTTTGATCTCAGTCCCTATGAGATCTTGACCATGGTCTGTTTTATAACAGACTCCTTCAGAGAGCAGATAGCTAAATGTATGATTGATGTATTCGTATTTTCAAAGGCATAAGAAAAGCTGCAGCAAGTTTTTAAATTTAATCCCTGCTATTTTATAATTAAGAAAATAAAGCAACAGGAAGATGATCTCTGCCTTTTAGGAAAAAAGTATACATTTAAAAAGAAGCTTGCAACTTAGAACTATGAATCATACACATTAATTATGAAAAAGATGCGTTGCTTGTAGGGTGCACATTCACAGAAGTTATGATTTGAAACAAAGTTAACAGCATAAAACTAAGTCTTGAACTTCACCGCATAAGAAGCCTTACTGCCATCTGAAAGCTCCCCAGATTTTGGAGAGCAGCAGTACATCCCCCTAAGGGACACCGAGTCCCTTGCCTCCAGATGAATCTGCTAACAAAGGTCCCAGTTAAGAGCACGACAGTAGCTCCCAAGGCTGCCAAATTGACATTGCCTGATAATTTCTGCATTACATGATTAAAACTGAGGAATAAACTGGGTCAGCAAACTGAGACATCTCTGATCTTACAAAATTTTTAGCCCTATTTTTCCAGAGAACAGAAATGTGTATAAAATTTACTACAGATCTCAGAACAGTTTGGGCTGTCTTTATATGCAGATGTGTAATGAAAATTTTAGCACCTACTTTCTTGAGACGTCTGTGTTCAGACCCAAAGTAAACAGGAAATCTCTCTGAACACGAGACCGTTACGTCACTAATGTCAGAAGAATGTTTGCTTGATCTAAATCATCTCATTCTCTAAAAAAAATACTGACGTTAGTAGCAAATCATTTGCAGAAACTTTGAGGTTTATGGTTTTATTTTTATTTTCCTGGGCAGATATGTGATCAGGTTTTTTTATTCTTTTTAAGGCAGGTAGGTTTTACTGATACCCAAATTACGTGTACCATGGTTTTGCTATGCCTATGCACTCCATACCTTGAGTACTTTCATAACCACCAAGAGCTTTCTTGGTAAAGTACTCATTATTTCATCATATGTTTACATAGGCAATGCTAAACTAAAGGCTATTTGGCATTTCCACAAAGCAAAAACGGGACATATATACACTTCCAGGAGAAGCTCCTCATTTCTTATCTGCAAGTAGTTCACTAAAAACACTCTCTGTGAGAAATAATGTGTTTTAGACCTGCATAGGTGTCCGCAGACTTAGCAGTAACTTTTCAGCTAGGGCAGAGGAATATTCACGCAAGGCTACTTAAATCTTCCCTATTTCTCAATGGACAAATTCCTCAAAATAAAAAGAACCAGCAATAAATAGAAATATTAACTAATTTAAAGGAAAGAAAAAAGTTTGTAATAAACTCACTATTTTGTGTACAGGTGGATGGCTAAATGGAAGTATTTTTTAAATATAAAATGCACACACACACATATATATAATAATGTATATTTTACATATAATATATGGAGTATTATTTATTTACATTATTACTAAGTTTTATATATATATTTTATACATATATATTCTTCTGTGAGATGAGAATCTTGACTGTCATCACAGCAGAAATCTCTGCATTGCCACTGTATATTGCTCATATTGTTCTCTTTGCAATAAATGCAATCACATTAGAGACACTTGTGTACCTGAATTCTTTCTGTCTGCTTGAAAGGTACAGACCAGAGCAAGGAAAGCCTATCATGCTGGAACAGTTAGGAAAAAAAACCCACTTATCCAAGCAATCCCTGCATGTGTTGTCCCTGAGACACCATAACTGATCCCCCCAAATTTCTGGATCTGTTCCAGCTGCATATTCTCTAAGCCAGAAGTAACCTTACTCTAAGATACAGAATACACTCTGTAGCATCCTCTTAAGAGATAAAGCATTAAGTGGGCAATGCAAGTCTTCTTAAATTCTTCAAGACCTCTCTTAAATTGCTTCCTTTCTACCTGCTTCAATATATTTTAAAAGCTTATTTTCAAAGAAAATCACACAGAAAAAAAATAAAGCTCACTACAGATTTTAAAACCCCCAGAAACCTTCTCCTGTACTCTCTGATTTTTCTCTTGCTCAGCAAATTACATTTAAAAGTTGGATTAGCAGTTGACTTCCTTAATAACTGCCTTTAGACCTTTGCAATGACCTGAAGTACAGATTGGGAACTCTTTATACTACAGGGCATTTTTTTTCCTGGTATGTAGACAATCAGCAATTGCCGTAACTGGTCACATGCTAAAGGAACATGAGGCAATAATGTTATTTTTTTTATTTTCCAGCAGCAGCTTGCTTCTCTGTCCAAGAATGTAGCTTGCTTTTTCTCTTCCTCCCTCCTACAATGAAATGGCTCTCTGGCCAAGTGGAAGCAGGACATTTCCTTGTCTACTTCTACGTTAATCGTGGTCTGTCACCATTTGGGATACGAAATGCTGCAGAACGTATAGCACGGCATGGGGTGAAGTAGCTGATGTTTCAGCTTGAGGCAGGGTCTTAATCCTGCTGCCAGACAGTTGTCAGGTTTGCACTGTGGTCTGCCCTGCACAGCCCATCCACAGCCAGCGAGGAGTCGTGACTCTATGGCAGCAGCGAGCTCGCAAACCACACGCTTCCGCTCAGTTCTGCTGACATCAAACGGCGGTGCTGGTTCATGAACTCGAGAAGATTCGGGATCGCTTTAAATTAGAGAACATATTTTTTTGTTCACTCTCTCTGGGTATTTTATTAGGCTTTTGTTTTTCTGGCTTTATTTTTTTCCTCATGTAAAAGGCCTAGAGCATTTTTTTTTTGAAGAGTACACTGCATTAACTGAACACTCCTAGCATTTCGGTGACCTACAACATGCACTGTAATTACAAAACAGGCTATTTTCAAGTCTCAGAACAACAGTTTCTGCATAAAGAAGGTTTAACACCCACCAAGTAGCACAGCAGTAGTACATGTAGCTTAAGAGCATGCGCCAGAGCCTTACACTGCCACCCAGAAGCATGAGGAATCATCCCCCCATACAAGGGGACAGGAACAACATAGAGGGATCATCTCTGACTTGCTAGGAATTGCTTGTTTTATCCAGTGTGGAGGAAGTTGCTCATGCTGCATCTGGCTTGGGATTGTGGGGCATTTGCAATGTTCTATCTGTGAAAAACCGTGACATGTGAAAGAAATGCCTGAGCATCAAGCTAATAATTAAAAAACAAAACCCAGCCAAGTTCAGACAGATCTCTGCCCACCTATCACCCAAGGACAGTAACTATCTACTCAGTAGATAGCCCAAATCAAAAAGCCATTTGGAAAATATCTACCTTCTGTCATGCCCAGAGATTGCCCAAACACAGAATTTTTATCCATGAGTGAGTAATCTCACTACTTGTGTGTAAGTCACTCACTTACATCACTGTCATTTAGCATCGCTTCAATGGTCTGTATGGACACAGTGATTCTGAGCTCACACTTTCATAACACAAATCTTGCTGTGCCCTAACCTTAAAGACAGAAAACAAAAAATCAGCTGGTATCTCTTTCTTTGAAATTATCTTATTCAAAGCAACAGATTATTATGGAACAGATTCTCAAGGCTGATTTCTCCACGAAGAAATAGTATTACTAACCAACTAGATCAAGGTCCAAAGTCATATATGTAAAACATAGAATTCTCAACTGTGTCAGATTTCCAAAGAAATGTAGCTTTGGCTCCTCAGAATGGCAGCTCTGCAGAAGATGTAACAATAACAAGCTACAAGCTATGTCTAAAATTTCTACTTTTAAAGTATAGTACATTTTATTTGTGAATATTTACTTTGTTCCTCTACTGCAAAAATACTTTGCCTGAGGACTCATTCCATGAATACAAGGCACAAAGAAAAGAACACATAGCTATTAAATGTATAGATTTGTTATAACTCAATCTGTTACCATTTGTCACCGAATCTTAGGTAAAAAGCAAATTAAGAAAAGTAGTAAAACAACACAAGTAATGAAAAAAAAATCTTTTCTATTGCAGTATATATTCTTTCTGCAAAATAACATTGCAGTTTTCAAGAAAAATACTTGTAAACCTAAGAAATCACTCCAGCAAGAAATTACAGTATACAAAGCCAACATTTTTATCACTGTATCATTTTACTAATTTCAAAGTAATCATATAAACTAACCACTGGCTTGCCATAGTGCTGCCTTTTGAAATATGACACCCTGTAGCATGAAAAAAAGTTGTATGGAAATTTTCACATTTAAGAAGAGCTCTGCTATAAAAAGCTTGTGGTTAACATTAAGCACTATTATACCACACACCCAGTGCTCTCACCTCTGCAGGGAGCTGCACCGTGTGCTAATTGAAAGGGACGTGCAGGTCTTCTGATGTAGGAAAGCACAGATGGATATCAAAGCAAATCTCATCCACCTCCAGGAAATTAGTCTAATACCAGGCTTTACCAGAAGTGGAAAGTAGGGAAGTTTCTCAGAGCTATCCAGCCACTTATTTTGGCTGTGAAGAAAGCACCTGAAATTTCTAGCATTCTGGACCCCAATTTATCATGACAAAGCTTAACCTTTGGCACCACCAAACATAAAATTCCACTCACAGACTGTGCTTACGTACAAACTGGTATGGAAACAATCTCTTGAGCTTACTGGGGTAATACTTTAGAGAGAATTTGCTAAAAATCTACTCCAACTGTGATGCTGAGATTTTTTTAACACCTAACACATCAGTCAGACATGAAACAATTATTATTAAAAGAACTGCACATAATAAAGCACTAAATGAGAAAGTTGCTCCAAAACCAAAACAAAAACACTCCCCCCCCACACAATATGAGGGTGTTACAAGTAACTAGGGAGATATAAATATCATGGTTATCTTTTCATAATCAAGATGTTATGAAAGAATTCCAGTCTGTGTGTTTAACCCATATATCAACTTGTGACTGACCAGCCACGAGCTCATTATTCAGACAACTTCTTCCCTCTGTTCCCAGTGCTAAACTGCACGTAGGGTTTGAGGTGGCTGACGAGTCACCACAAAGTCCAGGGACATACCAGAGGGATCCTGAGAGGCGAAAAAAAAAAAGAAGCAACAAACTGCACAGTGACATCATATTAAAACTCATGCTGAGTATTAGAGAGAACAAAAATGGCCATACTGGTGTGAGAACAAGGGCCCATCCAGCCCATACTCTAGCTTACAGCAGCAAACAGCAAATGCTTGAAGACTATGAAAATAAAAGCAGCCTCTAGAGAAAGTTCTCCAGAACACTCTCTGTTAACTTCTAAAAACTTTCAGCTTAGGGACTTCCCAAGACAGAAGTAATATCCCTGTATTTAAAAGTCTTTGGTAAACTTTTTTTCCAGGAACTTCTGTGCCTGCTTTTTGACCGTTTGTACATTGACAGCATCCACGATATCCTGCACTACAGTCTAATTATACGCATGTGAGAAACCACTTCCTTTGATTTGTTTTGATCTGTCACCTAGTGGTTATATTGCTGCCCCCCAGTTCTTGTTTTTAAGAGGCAGT
>JAWWLV010000088.1:110074686-110087095 GCA_035041135.1 Platyrinchus mystaceus | reverse complement strand
AAGACTGAAATTCCAATCTAGAAATGCACTATTAATTTTTACAGTGACGTCATCATGTTTTTGACTCTATTTCTTGTCAGTCTTACTATTCCATGTATTTTTCTGATCCTTAGATGAAAACTAAGCTGATATATTAATGAAGCCATGAGAACACTAAAAGCACATTCCTGGGTATCAGCAATCCAGGGCTCATTATTTTATATGTGCACTTTACATTTACCTACAACTTCCTAGTAAGAGAGCCTAAGTCCTTCCTCCAGCCTTAGTTCTAAAGCACAAGGAGGATGAATATATTCCCCCATCCATAGGATTGTGAGGATGACAATGTGCCTTTGAAGAGGAAGGAAATTTGCATAGTCCTCTGTTGTACAGAAGCTTATAAATTCTTTATTTCCTTCACTGGCACAATGACACAATGGAGATTTGAGGCAACAGGTTACACCAACAACTCCTCTGCCTTTGGAGGAAAGGTGAGGGATGTTGCCACTGACACCATTACACAGCATCACTACTCCTGAGGTATCAGGTGAAGCTGCTTCTCAGGCCAATCCACCCCAGCAGCGGAGGACCATGCGTTAAGAGTGAAGAACTCAAGAATTTCTGACCAAGGTATGGAGAATCGGTGTACTTGGATGGTTGGTTCAAGCTGGAGGGTTATTGGAGAAACTTTAACAAATAAATATAAATGACATTTTAAAACACATTGTTCAATGTTTTGTAGAGATTATTAAGAACATTAGCCTTTTCTTCCATAGAGATGTGGCTTTTGCTATTGGCAAAGGCTCTTTATAAGTCCATGCTTGCATCCATGCTCACAAGTGTCTTCATATGGACAGTAGTGAGAACAAATAACTACCCCTGAGCAGACTTTGGTATTCAAAAAGATAGATCAATATATGCATATGCCTAATTTTATTTATGTATGTTATTATCAAATCTAATATTAAAAAAACTCCAACACAACTACTAAACAACTAAAAAACTTCCATCAGACTTGTTCTTGTACTCCTCTCTTGTTCTGGTACTCATTTCTGGGTATTTCCTATTGTTTCTTTGCCAGGACATAAAGCAAGATCAAATTCTGGTCTGGTCTTGTGAGGTCACTTATTATATAGACAAATCCAGTGCTATCAGCATAGGGAGAATAGCTGAAAGTAGCAGTAGCTCTGGCTTCTCTGGTAACACAAAGGGAAATCACAAAACGCAGTGAAAGTGCTATGGAGCATGCAGAGGATGCCTTTTGAGCTGCTTCAAGCAAGAAAATGGGCAGCAGCCTCGGGGTCTCAATGAACAGCACCAGGCAAGGGGAAGTGGCTGGACCCCTAGCACAGAAAGCTGTCCTGCAGAGCTCCACAGGTCCTTAAGCAAGTGGTAGACCAAGCTTACCTGTGCTGTGGACCACTTCAGCTTTACTGAGCTGAGAAAAATTCTTTTTTCCACTGTAATTGCTGCTACTATTGATAAACGTGTAGCAAAGGTAAAGGAGGTGTGGGTAAGACAGGTACTACAGAAATCTGTTTTAGGCAAAGTCCTTTCTGCGGCATCCACCCATGACAGTCAGTGAAAAGAGAGCAATGCTAGTGATCAAAAAGGAAACTTCTTTACTGAAATATCCTGGTGTAGATATAGACCAAGTGAAACTTTCTGTGCAAGGGAAGAAGTTCAGAGTCTCAGCCTGTCACAGAAATACTGATTATATGTGATAAACAAAATACCTTTCTGCTTTTCAGGTTAGAAAACAGCCCTTAATAGTGTACGTACTTTGAAGTCATCCCTCAAAAGAATTACTTTCAGAGCTTCATTTTGCTTCTATGCAATATTACATATCTTCTCCATTAAATCATCACAGGTGGATCCTGAGGCAGAGCTCTCTCGCAGTCAAAAACACTGAGAAATAACATTTAAATTCAACATTCTCCTTAACATTGTCTGTTCTGAATCCAGAGCCATCTTAATATTCCTGCATTAAAGGCAAAATTGTACAGAACAAGCGAGAACTTCTAGTATTTAAATCTTACATGGTGTGCAGGTCATTGCTTAACTTTTGTTTGTTTTATTTCACTGAACGGTTGCAATGACACTTAGCAACTAGATCACATCTGGGAGAATTTTCATACTGTAGCACACTATTTTTATATGCCCAAATTTCTTTTTAAGATTTGCATAAGAGACCTCATGACTCAGCAGATCAGACTCAACAATGCAATGACATGGATGAACCCCTGGATTTGAGTGGAAAGATGAAAGCCCATACTATTAAAAAGTACACACAGCTCTGCTTTTATGTTTCTTTAAAATACTTCAACATCTACCAAGCCAATAAGCCAAGTTTACCTACCACAATTCTCTGTTTTGCAGAGTCATATGAATACAGCTCCTTAAAGCCAATTCAGCAAAACTAATTACAAGCCAAGTTGAAAGAAGGGGGAAGATACCAGACATATCATGACATAAATAAAACCTAAGAACAACCTTTTCAAAACAAGAATGAGATCTGTGTGTTCTTAGAGGACCGAAGAAAAGAGAATTGATTGAAGCACTATCGTAAACATCATAAAATTTCTACAAGCCTGACACAAATACACCTGCTAAAACAGGGGGGCCATCAATAACCCCTGAAAGAGTTAACCTGGGAAGAGTTCTGGCAGCAAAGAGACTGTGACTTACAATCAGGCATCAAGGGACAGTTCTTAGACAACCCACATCACTTAAAGAGCTCTCGCACTGGCAAGGGAGAGGAGCATTCTGGAGTTCAGGTATCTCTCACTATTGTACCCAGCCCTTCCCTACCAAAAAAGAGCAGAAACAAAGTCTTGGAAGTTGGGGGAAAACACCTGTGAAAACATATGGATTTTGGAGAAAACCAGTGTGAGAGACAGAAGGGAGAAGGTGTACCAGCACAGAAATCTTGGCCCTGGCAAAGCAAAGAACCCTGCAGTTTAAAGAGAGAATGACATTCCAAGAGCAACAGCAAAATTTGCCAGTACAGAGAAATGTTTATTCAATAAAGGGTGAAACAACTCCCTTACACACACATTTCCCAAGCAAACAATTTTAAGTTAATCAGGGACTTAAATATATCCTATATTGTTTAACAAAGGATGGCATCCTTAGTCTCGGGCTTGGAAGCTGCGTATCAAGTTTTGAAAGCACGGATTTTGCAGTCAGAGTTGAAGACATGAGAAATACTAACCTAAAGAAGGACTGCTGACTGACTTCTTATAAAGGAATCATCATCTATATTTTTTTCTTTTTCAAAACTTTTCAGTCTATATGTGCTTTCACTAAAATAATAGCAAATACAGTAACACTGTACAATATCCCAGGCTTTACATGAAGTACACCGGATCAAAACGGCCTCTGTTGAGTCCTGGGCTATCACAGGGAAAACCAGGAGAGAAAAAAAAAGAAGGACAAAACAATCAAGCCCTAGCAAAACTACCTGCCTTTCCTGCCACTACTACTGAAGTACTACTGGTATGAAACCATGTTCTAAACTCCAAAAGAAACACGTTTGTACCAGCTGATACTCATCCCTACGTAAGCTGAAATTCTTCATTGTTTCTCACTCTGGTGGGAAGACGCTCCCTGATTGCTTATGCATTTATTTCATTTTTTATTTAAAAGAGTTTCCTCTTCTTGTCCAGCCAGGCCAAGGCCCAGCTTCTCTTAATCTCCTTTCCCAAGGAGTGCACCTGGTCTACAGCTGTCCTGCTAGGTCCTTCCCACACTGCTCCTCCTGGTGCTGGCACCCTTCGAGGGAGCAGAGTGCTTCATGCTCCTATTCATCTGCAATTCAAGATGGACCTAAATAAAAATGATTCTCTTGCACAAGTGCATTACTAACCAGGACATGGAAAAAAATATATAAATACAATAATACTAGATCAGTCTTGCTTTAAGTCCTACAAATATATATATTTAGGATATTGTATTTTGACATGTATTTAAACACCTGTTTTTAAAACAAAGTTACTTATGCTCTATATTTTCCTCTTTATCAGTTGTTAAAAAAACCAAAGCATACCTGAAACCACTGCAAAACTGTCCAGTACAAACACTGTTCAAAAAGGAGCCTTTGGGCTGATTTCCTGTATGTAAATGTGCTCAGCTGAAAAAATGTCCAGGGCACAATTCCCAGACTATGATACAGGAAAAAAGAGGAGTTCCCTGGCTTAGCTAACATCAGAAGGAAGACACAAGGGACTCATCAAGAGAAAAGAGGCCATCCGTGACTCCAATATGTGCATGCACATACAAACAGAAGTGCCTGCACATGCATGTGCGCTCCCTTCCCTTCCCTGCCTTGCCCCTGCCCTGGCGGGGTGGGCGAGCTGCGCAACATTCCCTCAAGGGAACAAGATCTTGAGAGATATGACATTTTTACATTCAACTGACTGCATGCAACATTCCTTAAAAAAAAAAAAATATTATCTGTTTGGTTGCTTGAAGCGTCACAAAGATAATATTCACGTCTGTGACCCTGACTGTCTCTGGTCAAGAGGCAGAGAGATTGTGCAGACCGTGTTGCCTTCCAGCACCCCTGGGACGCCTGCCAGAGAACAGGGCTGCTGTCTCAGAGGAGAGGGTCAGAATCCCTCGGCCCTCATTAACACTGTTAGCAATCCCTCTGGCTGACTCGTGAGAAGGTAGATAGCATGCACAGGGGACTTGGTTTCCACAGTCTTACACCTTTGATACTGACATAAACAGCAAAAACACCAGTGCCCTAAAGCTGGGGAGAAATTACTACTTTTTTTCTTTAGAGAACCTTATCCCCAGATCACTTGCCTTTCCATTTCTTCTTTATCATTGCTGTCCTCCAAATTCCTACACCACCACTCTGTTTCAGCATCTGCCAAAACATTCATATCTGTTTTCTACATTGTGGTTACACGTCCATGTGGGCTGAAAATCTTATAAAGCATCTTATTTATACACAACTTAATCGTCCAGATACTGTTTGGGCAACAAGCTATGCAGACTCAAGCAGCATTACAGAATCTCATTTCAAAGCCCGATTCCCCTACAGGAGCATTCATTTCACAGTGAATCTAAATTACTGTCTTTCCCATAAAAATTTGCCTAGGTGCATTTTAAAAGAAATGTTGCCAAGTGCAGAAATGTAACCTCTACCCTTGGAAGCCCTCGAACTAAAGTTTGCTGAAGGCTGGCAGGTTAATCCAGGGTATTACCTGTCTGTGTTTGTTCAGTCCTTCTGCTCTCCCACCAACAGGTACTCCTGGAGATAGGGTACCCAGATAGGCAGAACTGCTATCTCACCTGATAGGGCTGGTCTCTCCATCACACCTTTTGCTCCCATGCCAGTAAAGGCACAGCCTAACAGAAAAGATGATCATCAAAAGCAGTTGAGCATCACGCGCACTTTTCATGTGTCTCAAGCTCATCCTGTCGTGAATGTTCTGTATAACACCTTCTGCTGCCACAGTCCCTGACCACAATTGATCGTGTAATGACAGTGATGGAGTGCGCTTGCATGGCTACACGAGTACTCAAATCCCTAACTTCATAAACTCCACACAGCATGCACGAAAGGCTTGAGATGCAAGCAGATTTCACTTTTTTTAAATTCTAAACTTGTTCCAGGACCGCCATTTTCATTTAAGTCTACTCTGTAAAGGCACCAAAAAAGAAAGTTTTGAAGAAATGCAAGGCCCTACAAAACCCAAGATTGTCTGCCCGACAGAGAGCACCAAGATATGTACCACCCACCCTAGCTCTCTGTAAATGTAAACCCTTCTAACTCACACGCTCATCCTTTCACTTCAGAAGGCAGCTGGCTCTTACAGGACACCCTAAATGTCTGGCTGTGTCTGATCCGGAGAACACACATTAGTTTAGAAACCCTCTTGAAGTCATCCAGGGAGTTTCTCTTCTTCACTGTCAGAGGGTCCATGGCTTAAGGACACACAGTAAACACAGCTGTGGCAGCTTAGCAGTCATTTGTACACACTTTTCCAAGCTACCTTTTTCAGGTTCTTAAATCAGCAAAAACCAGGCCTAACAGCCATCAAACAATTCTAAAAATGTGGTAAAATCACATATCCGTTACAAAATACGTGCTTATATGATTTTGTTGGCTTACTTCTGTTTAGATAATACAGTCGCATACAAATTGCTGTTACATTTTAATAAGATTGTAATGGTAACAAGGTCCACACGAAGAACAAAAATAGTTGCAACTCTTTGAGTAGGGACAAACAGGAAAAAAGACTATGCTAGACCAGAAAACACAGCAAAAGAATATTGAAAATTATTAATTCAACCAGCAGAATGAATGGCTGATAAAATTTTAAGCAAACATTTCACCTCTGTGTTCACTTGCATCTCTGAGGCTGGGCCTTTACCATACTTCCCTCACACCTATGCTTGGACTACATCAAGAAAGTTACATTTTCTGAAAGGACAATAATATCTTTTCACTGCCATAACAGACTCAGTCATACAGAGAACACTGCAGGTGAGAAGATTAAAAAAAAAAAAAATCCATCTAAACACAGACTTGGTATTGAATATGGCCTTCATCTTTTTGTTTTGTTCTCGCTTTTTTTTTTCTTTCTTCCCAGAAACATTCTTGCCAGCTGTTTTGCTGTCTCTTGGTATTCCAACAACGAGCAAACATCACCCCATGGTGCTGGAACTCAAAGGCAGAGTTAAGATTAATAGAGTTATGATTAAGTGCCAGCTGAAGAGGCACGGCCACAAAACCAGACTCTGTGGCTGAGAGCTCGTGGTCCCATTTAAGATCCCCCTGATCACTGAAATCTTCACACTCTTCCCATGTGAGCCAGGAAAGGGATGGCACTTCCAGAAAGAACACAGAGTCACCCTTGGATGACAAAAAGGGTTTCGACATTGAGACCTATGAGTATTGTCTGGTTCCCCAATCAAAGGACATAAATTGGCTCTATCCTGATTCATACATGGGAAACTCGTACATGGGAAATGCAGGGTAAGGACCACAGCTATGTGTAGCCAGGGCATCTCATTCTCAATATGGGAAATATTCCCCAGGCCAGTACATTCTTCAGATAGTTTTTTTGAAATAATTATTACCATTTAAAACAAGCAAATAAAAAAATTCCCTTGTTATGTCCCTTAACCTCACCTATTTACCTTGAAAAGTTAGTTTTACTTCCAGTGCTCCTTGCTGCCAGATTAAGGTTGCTATGGGGCACACAGTATTTGATAAAAGCAATTATATCTACTGGCACATACACATGTGTTTGTTTTATGCCACGGAAATATCTCTATGCTTTTCCCAACTTCACAGAAACGGGATATAAAAGCTACACATGGAAAAACCAGTACTTGTGAATGCCCTCCTCCCAAACTGTAAACATAGCAGGAGACTTCTGTTTGTTTGAAAACACTTGCCCTAAGTGATAATCCTGATGGAAAAAAGGAAGTAATTTTGCTTACTCTTTGCCTTCAGGTGGCTCATTAAAACACCTCCTATAAAAAAAAAAAGAGGATATGAGTCTTTCCTGACAACTTTATGCTGAGGCTAACCATCTTTGGGGAAGGATCCTGGCAGCAAAAGAGTATAAACTCGATTCTCTGTTTTAATTTAGAATTTAATTTGTCAGCAAAACCAAAGTTCATAAAGAAGGCAAATTTTGACAAATTGCAAAATTGCAACTGCCATGAGCTCTACTAAGAGCAGGATGTAACATGAATATGATTCTTCAAGAGAACAAATTATAATCATTGCATCCAAACAAAAAATGCTTACGTTAAAAAGTTCGTTCTGTGGTTTGCCAACTCTTCAGGCTGGGTACTAAGGAGAATTTGCTAACCTCACATTCACAAGATAAAGTGATCTGCAGCACATCTACTACATGTCAGCAGGACAAGATGACGGTTGTCCTGTTGAGTTTTTTGGATTACAATTAGCCCTTTTTTCACCATAGCTACAATACCTTAAATCTGAGTGCACCTCTAAACAGAAAGAGGCAATATAAGCAAAGCAACAGTCTTTCCAAACCTCTTAAGCCTTGCTCACCCAAGTCATTTGCCCCAACAGAGAAAATGGTTGCTTATAAAAAGAGTTATTTATTTGTGTATCTAAAATAAAATACAGCACATGTACTAGGTACAGAGTAAGAATGTTTGCTGCTCGGTTCAGCTACATTATACTCATAAAAGTAAACATTTAAGATATACTATGTCATGTGGATAGGTATAGCATGATAGAGTCTGCACGAAAATGTAAAGTATTACATCAGACACTAAGACTTCAGCAAATAGCTGGAGACATTCAAAGCCTAAAACATTTATCAGACATTTAAGACTGGGATTTACCTAGCTAACTTTATCAACTGGTCCCCTAGACTATCTTTTCAGCTGATGAGCAAAAACAAACTTCAGAATGATGTTCATCTGATGCCCTTAAGAGGAGAGGAGACACTCCAGAAATGCCAACATCCTTCTCTCCAGTTCCTACAGAAGGATTACAGGCCCATACTTGCACAGCCATACCACAGGTGCCTCAAGTTGTACACTGCCTGCCAGGCTGCTCAAGCAGGACCAGCACAGCATAGAGGCAACCTGTAACCCAGCAATCCTCTTGCCAAAGCAGGAGAGATGAGTTCTGAGGTGGTTCTCACAGCACCCGCTGCTCTTGGCATTGCAAACTCCATCATCACATCACAGAAGGCTTCACTGTAAGTTGTGAAAAATCATAATGAAATCTTACTATTAACTGCTCCCTGCCTCCTGTAAATAAATGTACCTCTTGCCCAAGAGAGAGATTTTCCCCATCTCTGTCTCCTTGATGCTGGGAAGAGGGAGATCTTCTCATCACCTCCTTTTGTGGATAAAGAAACAGTTAAGGGAAGAGAACTCTACTCCTATTTCTGCTTTCTTTTACTTTTCAACCATGAAAACACTGTTGTAGAATTGCTTGAAAAATTAAACTAAGTCAGTCACAGAGAAACTACACAAGTTTTTCCACATCCCCAAACACCAAATCAGATGCCATGCTTCAAGGAAAACACCCACTGAGGAACTAGAACGGTATCACACCAAACAATTGCACTACATGTTCTCCCACATACCTTCCGAACTCAAGGAGAAAAACCAACAAACAGTTGCACAGATGGGAATAATGCAGGTGTTCAGCACAGCCCCATGCAGAAAGAGCCCAAAGGATTCCAAAGAAGCGAAGAGCACAGCAGATGTAGCAAGGGTACATGTAGTAAGGGCCATGTAGCCATGGCCATATAGCCAAGAACTGTAATACATCCAGGAGCACATGGTGTGCAGTTCATTCTGTTCTAGACCCAGCTGCAGCAGCTGAACAAGATAGAGCTGCCCCTCACACCTGCTCAGCACTGGGTGCTGCCAGGACCTTATCACCCCTACGGCAGAGCTCTAATTCTTTTGGGTGCGAAGGCAGCCAGGTTATCGCAACCCAATTTAAATCATCAGCTTCCACTCAGCTCTCAGATTTCACACTAACGTACATGAAGGATTTCACACATTCATTTCCACTCTCTGCTGGCATGGGGCAATGGTCCCCAGCATGACAGCAGGCACGAGAGGGTGTCTACCACCTGCAGTGCAGGCGGCGGCGAGTGATGACCCACGGCATGGACAGACTCGCTGCGGCCAAAACCTATCGTTCGCTTCCTTTCTGCCTTTTGGCTCTCTGCTACTCTGGGATATACTTGTTCCTGCCGAGCCAATTCAGTGCAACAGTATGACAGAAAGTCATACTCTTCTCCCCCATCACCTTTTTTTAACTTTATTTTCTGATTAGTTCTCCACTGGTTTAGTGATATGGATCACCAGCACCCAAGCATTGCAAGATGACACCACGCTGCAAGCACACGCAGTGGCCAAACTTCACCCCATATAAATAATTTACATAACTCAATGAGATAAATCATGCTGGAAATTATGAGTAAATTATGCTGTAAAGGGGTAAAAAATCTTCTGCATTTGTTCAGGATGATCAATTCCTTTTTTTCCACTGTCAGTCCACATTAGACTGGTAACTGTACATGCTGCTCGCAGAATGCTTCCTGAATACTTCAAGCAGGCATGACTCCTATTGTGCTTCTGGGCTACAGCTTATTATCTTGGTTTTTTCTGCTAAATGCAGTTATTTTTTTGTGAGGACAGAACAGAGTGAATAAGGATAAACCAGAGAAATAAACAGGACCCAAAATCTCTCCTTGTCTTCAACAAAAACACGTCACTAGCAACCACAAAGGATATTAAAATCAACAGATAAAGGTCAGATAAAACACAAGATAAGGTAGTGCGTACATTAATATCTCAAAGATGCTATTACAAGGTTAATCAGTTATGCTGGCAAGATTTAGATTTGAGCTATTTGGTCCCTATGAAATAAAACCAAAATAATTTATTTTTACTTTATAAACAAAATATAAATCAGCCATGAAATTACTGCTTCAAAAACCAAAACTAATACAATGTAATAAAATCTAAATCTTAGAGTCACAGCTATCTACAGGGATTTTTATATGTGTATATGGCTATAAACAACACAGTTAATCCAATGCAAAAAAGAAACCCAAACTTTTAACACAGGTAAGCCTTGTGCCAGCTGATGACAAATAGAAGAGTGCTTGGTTTATTACATTTTTGCCCTCATTTAGTTGCAGGATCCTCCCTTGGCTGCTTTCAGGAATGCCACTGAATACCATGAACTAGAGGTTTCTTTACCTTTTTGTGAGACAAAAATCAGAAGTTCAGAATTTGCATTATGACTGATTCTGCAATTTCTCTTAATTTTTGATCCTACTGTATTTGTATCAGTGAAACTTAGAAGAAAATAAAGTTGCCTGTTTCACCTTGTGGTTGGCTCCAGATTCTCAATGACTGTTCAACACAAGGGTGTGTGATTCTTGAACCGCGGGGAAATTATTTAAGTTCATTGCATTACAACACAACAAAGAAGAAAAGCAATTGGCAATATTTGTTCAGAAATCTTTGTAGTTGCAGCTTTCACAGAAGTAACTCTTGGGAAAGATTTGCAGGCACAAACCAAAACACAAGGCTTTTCCCATGGCCTCCCTGTGCTCTTTGTAGTGTTCACTCTTGAGCCTGCTCAACATAGCAATGAGGTAAGTCTCAAGGAAGGGGTTAAGTCTAATTCTTCAGCCAGATACATCAAAGGGAAAGTTACCCTAAGTACCACATAAGTCATACTTTAGTATTTAAGAGCCTAGTATACAGCTTAAGAAGAACCTGGAACTCCACCTTTATCAAACTATCACCTCTGCTATGTATTATTCACACAGTAAGAGTCTTAATTGCCCAGACAGTTTGCCAACTCTTTCCTCCCTGTTGAAAACAACCAACCAAATGTAAAATGGCGATTTTCAACAAAAGTCTACCAAAACACACACTAGAGATATTAGTTGCTAAATGTTAAGCATAATATTTCACGTTTCACTAACTACACATTTATATGGCTCCATGAGCCTGTTAGTATCAGCGTATCTTGGCGATAGCAATCCTTCCTTTCCAGCCTTTGAGAGAAACACCTTCACTAGTTCATTGCTTTGTTGATTTTTTTGTAGACATATGTGGGTGTATTGGCCCCTATCAGACAAAGGAAGTGTATCAGGAAATTGAGGTAGAGCTAAACTGAAAGAAAGACTTTCCCATTTAGTACTGAAAACTCTTATTAGTTCCAACACTCTCACTTTACTCGCTGGAACTAAAAATGCTGCAGTGCTAGTCTGGAACTGCATTTTCAATGTGCAATAATCTTGTATTGCAACCATTCACTTTGCAACATTACCTTTTAAAAAGGTATTGGCTAATTTAACTCCAAAAACTTGTATCTTATGCTTTTAAACAAGTTTTTTTTGCTCCCTTTTGTTACTGTTCCACTGTAGCTGATATGCCACAGAAAATCAGGGAACGAGGTTGTTTTAAACTACTCCTGAAGACTTCAAGAGGGCAATCATGCTTACTGTAAATTCGAAACAGAAAGGAGAACATCAGTGAATTCTCTGAACCTCTCTGCTAAACACAGATTTGCTGAACCAACAGAATATTTTTCTGGGCACTTAGCTTTAGAACAAGAATGAGCTCGTGGCATGACAACTGGAAAGCTAGCAAGGGTAGCATTGTGTCTAAGAGTGTAGGATGTCTCCTCTATTGAACAAGGCATTTCTCAAAATTAAAATTGTTACTGCCTCAACATCTAAAGATGCAGGTGGTAAGCTACCTGAAAAGCAATGTGTAGTTTTTTAATAGTACCTTTTCTTGAAATTTTAGAGTACTGTGCAAAAAAGTTTACAAAACAGTATTAACTAACAGGTGTCTTACAACTCCTGCTTTAATTAAAGTGTTTTTCGCTTTTCCTCATGAAATGAGAATTGAAGGTAGAGAGGATGGTCATTTG
>JAWWLV010000088.1:110061327-110074586 GCA_035041135.1 Platyrinchus mystaceus | reverse complement strand
GTAGCACAAATAACATAGCAATCTAAATATTTTTCTCAAACTGTTCTGCCTAATCTCACATTAGCATATGTCATTCATTCACCATTTATGCAGAGTTAATTTCAGTTCTCTTACAGCAAAGATTTACATGTTCTCTTCTTTAAGGTAGTGCTCATTATAAGGAAGTTCAGGGCAGTACGCCGAATCTTTCAGCAACTCATTTCAAGTGCCTTGTGGCCAACAGAGAAGCTGTAGATATTTACCCTGTTGAAAAATGTGAGTGATCATGGTGACAGCTTGATGGCTTCTTAGCAGACCATGTTCAGGGTCTTAGGTTTAAAAAAAAAAAAAAAAGACAACAAAAACCTTTGCCACAAGAATTGGTGTCATTTTTGATAGTGTTTTGACACCAGCCTGGCAGAGACATGTAAGCAAAGCCCCGCTGTTTGCTGTTTGCACAGACAACTTCTTGCAGGTAGCCAGCTCAGAACCAGCCAGTTACAGACCTGTGAGGTTATAATACAAATAAACAGTCCTAATCACAATATGCAGTAAAGGCAACAAAGCCAGAGGAAGAAAAAAAGAAGAAAAATAACGCATGCCAAAACATGAAAGAATAAAGTAGGTGAAACATTCTACTGCTAATGCTTTACAAAAGTGTAAGAAGATGGTCCTGTTCAGAGAAATGCTTCTCATCTTTTCTTTCACTTGAAAAGCAGGACAATCAGCTTACAAGAACTCTAGAAATCGAGATGTTGAGTTTTTTAATTTGTGAAACCAAAAACCCCCAAATGCAAGGAGTTCAAGCAAGACTCCTTGCAGGCAGGTGATACCTTTTTTTTTTTTTTGTCTAAGCTTTTAGTATGGTTCTTTATCCAGAATGCCACTAGTATAGCTCTGCTAATGGAAGAGATAGAAGAAAAATGGGTGGTAAGGGCCTTTAGTCATTAATTTTTTGAATAAAAGATGAATACTCTTCCTACTATATCCCTTACCACTGCTAATGTAAAGAGAGCTGAACTACAAATTCATGGCAAATCCTAAACTGTCCAAGCAGAGACAAAACGTCTTTTCATTATGGGAATTCAGAAATGGTTACAAATCAGTGTGGACTGACAAGGTGTATTATCTGGATTGCAAGGAGGTCAAAGTACCTGAGGTTCTTCATATCAAGTAAAACCTGAGCTTTGTGGGTGACACTCCTCATCTTTGGCATACACACCTTTGAGTCAGTAAATTGCCTTCATTTGATTTTCCAAAAACCTGTCAGGGTTTACCTGCTGAAGAATCCCCTTTTTTATGAAAGGTAAGGAATTAAGAAGCAATTACACTATATTTACACATTTATAAACAATGGGTTGCCTTTTGTTTAGGGTACTGGATCCCCTAATCCTTCCTTAATCTAATCAAACAAATTGGCAATAAATAAAGCACAAAGGGACATGACAGACCAAGGGAGAGGTTGCGAGGAAAACAAAGCAAGGCTTCAGACTTTTTTGCTCCTCAAACAAGTGATCTAGGGCAGGCAAAATAAAATCTATCACTCAGTTCCAGTGGAAACAGGGGAGTAAAGGGCATCCTTCTAAGATTTCATGCAAAGATATAAGACAATAATTCATCATAACACAGTGCCTCAAGCTCCAGTATCAGGCAGTGAGACAACTACAAAATATTTGGATTTAAAAAAATGCCTTAGTTTTACATTTTTAAAAGGTCTGAGAGCATATAGTTATCATTTGAATTGATTTACACATCTATTAGCATTTGATGTTCCTGTGAATCCAAGTGCTCAATAAGTGCTGAAAAAACTCCAAAACATTTGGGTCATGAAACAAAAGTAAAAAAAATTCCTCCCTCAGTAGTGTAAGAAAAAAAAGAACAGTGAAATCGTTCAAGAACCTTCATATTGCAAGTGTTTCAGTTTGGGCTATTGACAGTTTTTTTACACAAACCCTTCCATCAGCTTCCTAGCAGAAGGACTTACTAAGTGAAAAGATGCTTTAAGCCTTGGAGAACTGACACAAGGACAGATTTTTCTCAAGTTGCCTTCAAGGCGAAACCATGGCATTGCAAACCTCACGAGCAGCATAACATGCCTCTATCCCAGAGTTCAAGTTTTCAAGGTAGAATAGGAAAGTGCTGTGTTGCAAGAGGGGTTTCTGTCCTGGAAAAAAAGAGCCTGGCTTCCCAAAACCATTAGCAAGAAACACCAGGACTGGGCAAACCCCCACTTCTTTCTGAGCAAGCAGCCTCGACACTGATGTTGGCGCTTATGAGCCCCTATTAGGATTGCCAAAGCTGGTACAGCTTTCAGTTTCTTTTTTTCCCCCTCAGAAAAGCTTATTTGCCCGGGCCAAAATGAGCTTTGACAAGTGTCAGTTCTGAGCTTTTGTATTTAAAACCAAGCTGAGCATATACTTCATGTTTTACTTTTTTTTCAGACATAACTCCTGAGAGAGCAGCCCAAACTAAAATGCAACACTTTGTAAATCAGAAAGGTTTATCTTTATTTGGCATTGGGTCAACTACAATGGTTTAAAGCTATTTCTTCTTCATTTCACTGTCATCCAGCCACCAGCTTTGAACTTCTTTGTTCAAAACAAAGATATTAAGGACAGCAGCACCTTTCATGGTAACAGTGAAAAATCCAGTAAGAGAAAAAATTGCTAGGCATGTGCTTGGTTGGTAGCAGGCAACAGGAACTTTAATCGTCTAACTGATAAGTATTTGCTTTTAAAAATGTCAATGAAAAATGAATATAAACATGGTCTCAGTGTTATAATCCTTGATCACGCAAGATTCCCAGAAATGGGATGATGATTTGCTTTAATGGTAACCATAAAACAAACAAAAATTCCAAGATTCTGTGATCAGCCAATGCAGACTCTTTTTTAAACTATATTTCACTGTTCTGTTATTAAACCTTTCCTCTAAATCATCTTTGCAATATGTTTTTATTTCTACTTAAACTCAGATACAGTTTCCCAAACACAAGATAAAAATTCAGCTTTCCAACAGCCAGAAACAAAATCCATCTTTTGCACTACAACCTCCTAAAGCACTTATTTAGAAGTATATGGCCACAAAAAAGAAAAAAACAAGAGGTGATTGAATTCCTTTCTTCTTTACTTAGTTGTTACAAAGTCGAGAAATTTATAATTTCTTCACCGAAATTTTAACACACTGGAAGAAAACAAGCATTTTTTTTGTGTGGAAAAAAGAGCACATTGCTTCCAAATTAAGAAACAGTGGTGAAAATTATTTACAGTCCCCACTTTACCTAGACTGTAGTAACTAGAGTGCTGAGTCATAAATTAAACTGGTGCTCTGACCTTTAAGGAACAACTGAGATCATAATAAACACGTCTCGTATGTTCACTTGAGTCCAAGCAGAGGAAGTCTCACAGCTCCTTGAAAAGCCTCAGGACATGCAGTTTCTTAAAGCATGCATAAAACTGATTACTGTTCAGAGTAACTAAAAACATATGAAAAAGAGAACAGACTTAATTTACTTTGAATTTTCACTCTTTCCCTTCTCATGTATGCTTTAAGTTAGAAAAGAACTGATACTGAAAATTAACCATGCATGTGAAGAACCACCAAAACCACACAAAACCACCTGAGAATAGACTGGACAATACAATAGCTATGTGCAACCACACAAGATCTGGGATTTAATTTTTGTTCAGGAAATTATAGGGATTTCTTACCTAGAAACAATAATTTTAATGATGTATGTCCCATGAAGGTATCCTTGAAGATAAAAAATTTTGAGGACAGAAAAGTTAGGAACTACCTTGCTTCACCAAATTTGCATATGGGAACTTTTTCCCATTATGTGTCATACTGCTCATTTTATCCTCTCAGCTACATCTTTCCTCAACCTAAACAAAACTAGACTCTTTCTCCAAAAGTCCCTCAAACACACCGTGGACCTTCAAAGATCTGCATGTGACATGTCTACATCGAGGGTCAGTATACTGGTATAGAAGCCTGAGTTCATGCATGCCTTTCAACCTACTATCTGTCAACATGAACTTTTTTGTCTTTACCAGTTTGGTTACAAACATCATGTTTCACTAATACAGGCATAGTTACATCAGTATAAGTGCACAATTTATTCTAATGCAATTTATTCTTCAAAAGGTGTACTACAAGCTACAGTCTTCATAAGTCTGTTATATTGCTAACAAATTTTATAACAAGGCTTTCTTTTTTGGTTTGGCTGATGTTAAGCTGTGTTAAGACGTTGGTACTCCACTACCCAGTGGAGTATCCAGTTGTAACAGATTGCAGGCAACTTTCAGTCAAATAGATGTAAATAAATTCAGCAAACGAGATACAAATGCTTTCTTGAAACTCCTTCCAGAAAAAAACTTCTTAGACAAAAGCAGAAGGCTAGATGATTATTCAGCTAAATCTATAGTCCCCTAAAAGGGGGATGGAGGGCCCAGACCTGCTCCCTACTTGTGTGTGAGCTGGTTCAGTTTGCTAATCCAGGGAACTACTAATGCAGAGCTGGTGAACGGAGACTGCTCCCAGAAGGGTGTGATGTGTGCTGGAGATGGCACAGGCGAAATGGCAAGAACACGTACCCCGCCCTTCAGGCAGTAGCCAGGACTCTTTGCTCAGGAATGGAGCTAAAAAGCACCATAAAAGAATCTAGTTTCAATTGAAAAAAAAAAAAAAAGAAAGTGTGAAAGCAAATGTCACAGTACAAGACGAACATCAATGTAGCTCATTTTAGGTGCTTCCCATTGGCCTTTCCACCTAGTTAAATTATCAGCTGGACGGTAGACTCCCAGGAACACAGATCATAAAGACAGGAATGATAACAAGCATCAAATACTTCAGGCATTAACAGTAATAACAAGAAACAGGAACACAACAATAAACATCAAATACCGTCACAGCTCTCTGTTTAACTAAATGCAAAACATGTTATTTATGTTACGTAATTGAATTATAAAGCCCTTTCACTCTTGCTTGTGAATAAGAAATTGCAGTCTTGTATCTCTGCAGTCTGAAATGCCTCTCAATGGCTTTAGCAAGCTCACCAAAAAGGTTCACTGTTGTATCACATGTTGAATCACGTGCTGGCCCTGGCATGGTACGTAAATGAACTCACTGACCTCTTTGGGTTTTCCCCTTTATTTCCCCTGATCTTCAGTGAGGATATCGAGCTCAAAGGGAGTAGCAGGCAGGAGATTGCGCTGTACTTTCACAATGGGAAAGAAGCCAAAATACAGGCACAATGACTGGATTCAGCACTTTCAAGCAAACGCGGCAGAACTGTATACATCCTCCTCCAGGAAAAACATTTTCCATCACCACTTTACCAGGAAACCTAATTCAAAACCAACGGTGGGCTATCCCCTTATTCACTTTTCACACCTGGCTATTAAAGCTATTCTCCCACAAGGAAGGCTTTCCTGTTAGAGAAGCTTCCAAAATTGCTTAAGAGCTATTTGCTTTGGTTTGTTATGATGATTTCATGCTGTAATATTCTGAATATTACATGTGGCCTTAAATATTGGGCTTTTACATGGAACATTTAGGTAAAAATACGGTTAACTGTACATACTCAGAAAATATTAGAGAAAGAAAATGAAGGGAACATTAGTCAGTAAAACACATACTTATATATTAAAATATCTCAAAGTTCACAGCGTATTCATTTTCTGAGTTAAAATGGATCCCATTTGACACAGATCATATATGTTTAATTCCAATTTTCTTTATGTGCCATCTACCTTTTCCTTAATTAGTATCTCTTTAGCTACTTATAACACAGACAAATTACTGAGTCTGAGCTGAAATTCTCCTCTTTCCTCTCAAATACAAAGCAAATTTCTCTGAGTAGTTGGTAGGAAATAAATTTAGATGTGTTCTATGTTCTCATTCCATATGAACACATACATTCTAAGGACAAGTCTGCACATGCTTCTAGAGAGAGGAAGCACAAGATTCAGAGCTCATAAAGGAGCAGCCAGAAGCATCTTTAGGTCTTTCTCAATGTGTTACTGCTGCTGGGAACTACAGCAGCTTCTGACACAGCTCATACAAACTCCTTAAGAAAAGTGGACTTTACCTTTCTGGCCTTCCCTCAAGCCCAGGCCAGCGTTTCACCAATATTAATCTTATTTACTAACATTCCAGTGAAACCGCAAATCACTGTTACTTTAATTTTTTATATATGCCAAATTAAGGCTCACAACAGACAGCTTGCCAAAGATTTTATGGGAAGCCTGTGGCATAAACCAGCTGAAATCAGGAATATAAAGAGTATTTTGAAAACAAAGTCTGTTTTTCCTCTCTAGTAGTCTTTGATTATGATTCTCCCTTATACTACAAGACATTCGAGTGTGTGTCAAGAGTCAGCAGAGAAAGGGATAAGATTTTGACCACATGACTGGCATAGAGCCAGCTGCATGACATGCACTACTATGACACAGTGGCAGAATTCGAGGTCACAGCATATGATCCTCCTCTGCCCCTGGACAGACTGTGAAACCAGGAGGGCTTTAGCAGAGTTGAGGTTTCATGCACTTAAATATAGGTTTGCCTAAAGAAAACATTCTGGCTCTGTGCTGTCACAGTTAGGTATCCAGGCTGGCTGGCATCTTCTTTCTCAACCCCAAAATCAGGTTAATCTTAAAAATTTTTACAAATATTTCCTAGACCATGGAATTTTCCATTTGCAATGTTATATTGTTGAGAAATTTGAGGTTATTGCCCAAAATCTTTGTTCGAGGCCACTAACTCTTTCTTACCAGTTCAGAGAGTTTGCAGAAAAGGTATATCGATTCAGACAGCAATAATTTCCATGCAGGTTAAAGCAAAACAAAAAAAAAAAACATGTTTAAGACCAAGGGGATATTCTTCCTCACAGAAACTAGTGAGGAAGTCTTCTCCTTGGCTGAAAACGAATAAACTTGTATCTTCTTACTTTTTCTCTAAACAGGGAGAGGGGAAAGAGGAGATGGAGGGCAGGGAGAGGATTAATCAAGATAATCTTTGCTGATGTTTATATTCTGAAACAAAGGGGAATAAAAATACATGAAGATATATTACATGACGAAGATAGGAAGTAACTTGCTACATAGCAGAGTTATTGGAGCCACAACCCAGCTGTAAGAGACAGGGATACAAACATAGATTATTTCAAATGAGGTTCCTAGTGTTTCACTGTTAGGAAAATATGGGAAGCTAAGAAGGAAGTAAAAACTAATAACATTGTTTGTTTTGAAGATACTGTATTTTGACAAGTCTGAGGAAGTGCTATCAAAAGAGGAAAGTTGTATATCTTGACAATAATGGACTCTATGAATACCTTACAGATGAGGAGATTCTAATCATGTTTGTTTTGATATGAGGCAAAAACTAATTTGCTGCTCATAGTGCCCTAGTTTGAAGCTGCTTCTATAAAAACAAATATGACACAATGAAAAACTGCTAAAAGATTCACCGAGCTACGGAATGTCCTTCCTGCTCACCCTGGCTCACTTTTCACTTCGAAACGTAAAAGGAATGTCACGCATTTGTAAACTATGTCTGGGAGCGAAGCCTCAAGTATCATGAATAAAAACACTCAAGTTCTCTACTATACCAATAAAAATGCTACGTGACTTCTATTCAAGCACAAGCTCGGATGTTTCCAAATACAGATGGTATCCATCACATGAAGGAAGAACATCAGTTATTGCATTTGACATCTTTCTTGGGAACTGCACCCCTCCTCACTGAGTAGAACAAAGTCTCTGGCATACTAGAAGTTGCCAAGACTTTCTGTTTCTCTGTCCTTGATGCAATGCATATTCTCTATGGAAAGGAAAACAAGAAAGGGAAAAATCTGTAAAGCAACCATCCATTCCGTATGCTACACCAATTGTTTTCCAGCTCAGTTTTTATTACCTAATCTTACTGCAACCCTGTCTCCAGGCAATTACACACTGAAATACATATCAACAGCTCAGTTTTTCATTTGTATACAACAAATATTTGTAAAAAACCCTGCTGTTCACAGGTTAGCCATTTGCAGCTTCTATTCAAAAGAGCAAGCTGTAACAGTGTGCTAAAAGATGCCCAAACCTGACTGGGTCTGACTGACCTGTTGCTCTGGCCTGGTTATATTTCCCACCTCTAACCTGGCCCTGTAGAGGAACAACATAAAACTATACATGAACCTGCTTATTTCTCCTGGAAGCAAACCTCAGCACCCAAGCTGTATGCTGGGAAGATCAACAGTCTGCAATTGCTGTGGTGCACGCACTTTCTTCTGTCTAGGTGATAAGTCTATTCTATCACTTCACCAAAATCAAGTTTGAAGGAACCAGGAATTCTCAATTTACAGCAATGAGGTAAAGGATCACCATTTTACATTCCTTAGCTCACATAGGCAAGTTTTTTGTAGGTGTCCATGTCATGGTCAACTTGGAACCTGTTCTTCTAAATAAATTCACAGTGTTTAAGACTGGTTTCCCCACTTATCATTCCAAGCATCTGTTTGCTGTACCATCAACTGTATGGTATGGCAAAAGTTGTCAGAGATTTCCAGGGTAGCCATGGGAATGAAAATGTACCTATTTTCAAGTTAATACATACCAGCTACAAGGAAACAATATTAGCATTTTAGCACAGTCTTAAAGACTAGCAGAGAAAGGATGCAGTCGGACAAGGTCTAGAAATTTGACAGCTGCCAACAGTGGCTACGCAGAGCAACACCCAGGTATTTAAAAGCTGAACATCCACCTTTTTTCTTTCTTTCTTCTCCTTAGTGTTTAAAAAGCAGCTTATTGTCTGGGTTTTATCTGTTTACAAGTGTGCATCTGTGTATATGTATGACAATAGGAATTCTCGCAGCAAGCCAAACTGAGAAAGATGGATCAGTCTGATGTCTGGTCATTCATGGGTGTGTCCACACCAGTTCTGCAGTTCAGATCAGTGGTGTCCTTTTGTGGCAAATCTCTTCATCTTTCCTGAGCTTTGGTTTGGATTGTGGAGCAGCCTGCTGACATCACACAATGGATTCTTTTCATATGAAACTAAACCTGGAGATGCATTCCAACTGCTAAAAGGCATTCAGTCCACCATGAGCAGCCTACAGCCCATCTTGAGTAAAAGCCCGCAATGCATACAGCAGGACCAAATCTCCCACACCAACTTTTACACCACACAGTGCTCCTACCACATCACGTTACTTGCTAGTACAGACATGTCTGTGTCAAAAACATGTTCCTGTTCCTTGGAGAGTTTGTCTTCTATACGCACAATTCTACCCGCATCCTTTGACAGCTCCATTATTTCAGAAAGACACATTACAGTGGAAGACCATGAAGCCAGAAAGACAGACAATTTCCCCAGCTGTACAGCAGCACAGACAGTGGAATCAATGCCACAAGAAGGAAATCACTAAACTGTGCTGTTCACAGTACGTAGCAGTGCTAGGCACAGGGATGATCAGATTTTGGTGTGCACTGAAGCTCCATACCCTACAAGGTTCTGGATGTGTATATTTATTAATAATGAAGCCCTTGGCCTACAACCAGCAATGTTGGCACAGGTCTTCCTGACAGCTGTATATATACTCATTTTTTTGACATATTGATTACTGGAGCCATATCACACATCCCAAAGCAGAGTGATATCACATTCAACTCATTGCTACTTTGCAAGAGGCAAACCTTGATTTAGGTTAAGTTTTAAATGATAGTTTGTGACACAGCTTCTAATTTTGATCATATCATGGAATCATTACGGTAATCAAAAGAAAATACTGGAAAAAGATTAAAACTCAGAGACAAGACTTAAAAACCAGGAGAACTGAAAAGATAACTGAAGAGGCTTACTAGGAGTTAAGCTGAGTCTGAGAGACCTGGAGACCCTCATGAAATAATGGTAAGCTATTTTTTCCTTAACCACTTGTTCCTTCTTTCTATCCTCAGTCTCCCTGGATTATTTACTAGTTTAAACAATATATGACTTATTTCTATTCACTGCTTCAAACTGCTTATAAGTATCAGTCTACATTCTTGAAATTTCATATACTCAGACACAAACATACATTGTGTCTACTCTGCATATTCTTTAAAATTTCTCACAAGGGGTTCCTCTAGTCTTTACAAAAACAACTGATTGACTTAATGGCACTACTTAGGATACTCAAATTCTGACTACTAATTTTTAAAATGTCATATTTTTACTACCATAATCTCACCTTTACATCAAAATCAATATATGATCCACCCTACCCAGCAAACAGTTAAGTAATATGCAGTGCAGTTCTTGAGCTGAGTTGTTCTGAACTCCAACAGAGACTAACGGATAAACAGAGTAAAAGACAATTAATGATAACAAGTAGCTGACTACTCAAGGTTTACCATTAATCTGGCTTTCTTGCTCTTTTTGGGGCACCCACTAAAATCACCAAGAAGTAAGTTGTCATGATGACCCTAAGTAAAGTCACAGGAAGGGTGTAAGAAGAAATTGTTCAAGATCAAAAGTAAAAATTATTTAAGACGATGACACAATAACAAGAAGTAGTATTTCAACTGAAGCATAGATGTAAATTGCTGAGATTTCACACAGCTACCAAGACTGCAGTGCAACTAGCAGCAAAACATATCAAATAGTAGGGTGATCAGAAAGGTATGCAAGAAAAAGTAGCATGAGGAGACCAAGATATCTGAGAAGGCACAAGCTTACACTGCCACAAGCAGAAAGCTCTTTGCAGGGCATGTCTGTATTAAAGACAGGAACCAGACTGTTTAGTATGATATTACTAGAAAGGACTCCTGGATTCTACTGGGGCAGATTCAATTACAAAAAGTTGACTGTAAAATGAGATGTTCTTACTACACTGATACATGTTGTACCAAGATGTTCCCTGGAAAGCTGGACAACATTCATGCATAATTACTTTTTTTTATAAGTTTGGGGACAGAATCTTCACAAAAAGGTACATTCTGTGACTCACCCAAACTAGAAAAGGGACAAGCAGCTGAGGATTGTAGAATAGGTTATGTGGAGTCAGGCAATCCAGTTGAGGCATGACTACCCAGGTCAGATGACACATCTATCTAAAAGGGGTCACAAGCAAGGCTGTTAGTTCATGGCTCTTATTCTGAATTTACTGACAGGTGGCTAGAAATAATGTGTGGCCTATATTATTTTCCCAGTATAGTGGTGGGTGCCAGGACACAACTCTTAGAAGAGATTATGCAGCTGTTATAAAATCTTGGAGGGAACTGGCAGATATGGGTACAACAGCTTTCTCTTGAAGGTGGGTAGCTGGTGAGGTTAGAGTCATTACTAAAAGTGTATTCTATTGTGAAATTTTGTGATAGATGTGCAGCCTACTATTATTTCTGCCTGCAAAAATCACCAGCAGCTCATGTGCCCTCATTGTATTTACCTTAAAATGACTAAGACTGGGACTTTTTCACAGTGGTGAGCTAATAAATGAGTTCACTGCACATCATGGAAACAGTCTTGTCCTATGTTCCTGTACTTCCCGCACAGAATTACCCTTTTCCTCTTTGTTGTCATTTGATGAGGACCCCGCTGGACGTAACGTCACAGGGCAAAAACTGAGGAGAGCAGTTAAACATGATCAACCTACAAGAGGGAAGTGTACTTTCTCAGGGAAGTTGTGCACCAGTTCTTCTTAAACCAGATGCTGTAGGGTTGTGGGAGATGTGTGGGTTCTTTTTTTTTTTTTTTTTTTGGTATTTGCAAAACGTGCTAATTTATGCTACAGGTTCAAAATTTATTAGTTGTGGTTAGAAGTAGTCTGCAGATCATTCACAGAGTCATAGTTCTCCAGTAAGCTGTAAAAAAGGGCTCTGCTCTATAGGCAGAGGTACAGAGCTGTGAATGAAGAACAGAAAATTTTAGAAATTAGAAGCAAGAGTAATAAAGTTTTTACAAACTTGTATCTCATTAATGATACGCTCTGGGAGGTCATCCCAAAGTGCTCACTGCTTGTTCAACAGAAAAACAATACATACACCCAAGAAGATGTTAAAAAAATATACCTAATGGGGGGGGAGGGGGAGGGGAAGAACTTTGTAGGGGCAAAGGGGCAATCTGATCACCAAAATTGTATTTTAAGAGGTGGTACAGCTTGAAATGACTTCTCCCTCAATCTTGTTTCTGGCAGACATTAGCAGAAAACAGGAAAGGGCATTTTCTGTTCAGAAAGAGAAAACTGGAAAATACACAGAAAATTACTTGTGAAGTGACTGCTAAAACAAGAGAGGACAAAACCCAAGCACCAAGCTTTTACAATTATCTCCTAATACAGCAATCCAATACCTGGCTACATTTCAGCTCCAACAATTGCAGCTGGAGTCCCACCTCAGGAGAAGTGAGAAATACAAGCAAATAAGTGCCAACTGGGTTTCAGTCTCAAATACTTCAATATCTTCTACCCTGAAAGACATTTTGAACTGCAGTGGTGGTAAAAGCCTCCCTGCATGAACTCCTTAAGTCTCCTTTACAACAACCCATTTACTGAGGAAACAGAGAAGTGTCTGTATTTTAGCAAAACAACCTGTTTTCCAAGTTCTAAAAATAGAAAAGAAAAAATATTAAAACTGTCTGTCATTTTGAAAGCACTCACAAGCATTTCATCCTAAGCAACACAGCCTCCCCCCTTACTAAAAATAAAACAGTACATTACAGCAACATTTTTTGCTAGCTTCAGCCAAGGACTTGAAAACCTCCCCTCAGCCCAGACAGGCCGTAAGCTGTGAGTCAGCACTTCTCAGCATTTCTGGAAATTCCTCAGCAGAGCATCCACCCTGCAGCAGGAAGCTGCTTGTTCACTTTAGCTGGTACCAGGAAATGGACGGGCGGTCACGGACCTCACCTGAGGTGGGGACACAGCTCAAGAAAATTTCACCAAAACTACCAAATGTTCCCCATCCTACCAGCTTCTCACACCACCGCCGAATATACTGCCTGGGAATAAATTTGGTAACTCCTCAGTTGGCACCCAACTACAATTATGTTCAGTTTCAAAGAATAGGAAATATAAGATTAACTAAAAATTTAACGTTGGACAAAGGCACTGGCAAGTTTCTCTGGCGCAATTTTAATGGTATGGGCTCTCCCAGCCCAAATATAGAGGCAGCTCCACTGCAACAGCCAGGGGCCAGATCTGTCTCCTGCCCAAAAGAAGTCTGCATTCAAAACAGCCATGCCCCTTCAGGTAAAGAGGGGGGTTCTCTGGTGCTTACAGAGAAAGTGATTTTTTCCCCTCTCAAGAGGGTGAAGAA
>JAWWLV010000088.1:109984226-110061227 GCA_035041135.1 Platyrinchus mystaceus | reverse complement strand
GCCCCTTCAGGTAAAGAGGGGGGTTCTCTGGTGCTTACAGAGAAAGTGATTTTTTCCCCTCTCAAGAGGGTGAAGAAGTCATGGGTTACGAATTGAAAGGACACATGAACACAGCTCCATCTCTCCCTCCAACAGTCCTTGCTTCACACAGAAAATCTTACAAGCGACATACAACACTGTGTCACAATGGGAGACAGATCCCACGCCTGTCTCGGGGACACCCCAAATCTGCCTCTGCCTGTACAGGTTATGAGGCTGTAGGATATCTCATCCCCACTGAGTCACAAAACAGAAGTCCCCACACAAGCTCTTGGTGCTCAATACTCTCAATTGTGTGCAACCACCAAGGTGGAGACACTGCTCTTGAAATGGAGATATAACATGCTCTCAGGTCCATGTAAGAATATAAAGCAGTTATTTCACAAGTACTGCCTGTGGTGAATGCAATTCCTACATTACCCGCCTTGGACTGAGTATCCACTCTTGTTTTGCTTCAAACACATGCCTTGACAGGGACATTAAAGAGGAAGAGTTAAGGGAATAGGAAGTACTTTGTGAACATCAGTAATTGCATGTTCTGACCTCTCCAGCTTACATCATATGTGTTATCCAACAACCACAAATCAAGAAGGAAACCGAATTTAAGGACATTAATTTTCAGCACAACACGTATGTTAAAACTAACAGAACAAGACAAATGTTGACGTTTTCCTGCTTGTTTCTTGCTTTATTATATGTGGCTATTCTCCCAGAAAAATCTTGTCTTTTTTTTTTAATTAACATTGGTATAAAGGAAGCTGCCTAAAGTTGGGTACAAAAAAAAAATAAAATGTTTTTCTCAACTGTTTTTAAATACGGAGCAATGAGATTAAAGCGAGGCAGACAGCCAAATACCTCAGCCATCACAGTCATTAATAAACGCATTTAACATTCGTGCAGCTTTCGAATGCAGAACATCTGGTTCCAATTCCCAATCTGGCTTTTAATAAAAGTGCCTCCCCCACAATACTTTTATTATAAAGTGTTCTTTTCCTCCGCGGGCTCTCCCCCTTTCCCCCCCTCCTTTTTTTTTTTTTCTCTTTTTGGAAGCGGCTGTTCCTTCCTTCTTGCTGGAAGCCACCTGACCACTGCCAGGAAGAGGAATGCAAAACATTCCCAGGAGCAGCTCCTGACGTCAGGGCGGCAGCATTCCTCCTCCTCCTCCTCCTCCTCCTCCTGCCACGGCCGGCCTGGAAAGCCCAGGCCTGGTCCCACTGTGGGCCCCGTGCCTGCTCCTGGGGTTTTCTTGCTCCCCCCACACACCCCGAGATAGAATAAACCTGGGATGGGGCTACGGTGCCCTGGCCAGGTGCCCTGACGTGGGTTCATGCTGCTCCAGAGCCTCTCCACATACCCAGCCCTTCTCCCTGCCCTTTAATAGGAGTCCCTGCTTTGGGTAAACTTCAGGCCTGCAGTAGGCTTGAAGCAGCTTAGATGCTGACTTTTACAATTCTTTCCTTTTACTTCTAGTTTGTTCACTCGAAGGCAGGCGGCAGGAGGGTGCCAAGGAAAACAGGGACACGCTGCTGCAGGACGTTTGTTTTTTCACTCTTGAGACATTCACAAGAGACATGACATGATACCCAGGCAGGCAGCCTGCATCCAACACGGCTCTGGAACACAGATCTTCTCAATTCCTCTTTTCATACAGCATCTATCTTCTAACACATAACAGAAGAATTTCAACTCTGCAACTCTCTAATTTCATTTATCGGAACACATTAACAATTACTGGCATTATTTTATTCCATCTTGAACTAACTGTTATCTAAAATTATACAGGAGAGTCTTGGTGGAGTTGCAGTCCTTGAGTTTAGTTTACTCTTTTCAATATGTTTAGCCCAGTTAGTCTGATCCTTTAGGGACATACATTTTTAAAATTCTATAATATGTTCTGCCTGGAAAAAAAAGTATCTCTGCCTATTTCAGTAAACAACTGTATCAAAGACAGTGAAGAGCAAAAAAAAATCCCAGTAGCTGTTACCAGATCCGTAATAAAACTGGGAGTTTCCTGATGCCACCATGCCAAGAGAGCAGGATGGTCCCTTGGGAATATGGAAAAAAAAAAAAAAGAGTATGGAAAAACCTTCATTTCTAGAGGATGTGAATAAAGAGCACTTCAAGAAACACTTTCCCGTTTCACGTGTCTCTAATTATTTAACAAGAAGTTTAAAATACATCATTTCATCACTCCAAAACCAACAAAACCCTAATGCGTGGATATTAGTTTAATCATAATTTTCTAGGGAATACAAAGGAAGCCAAAACTCATCCCGAGAAGCTAAGGCATACGACTGGTGGTAGTAAAGTATTCACATATATCACTTTCCCCTAAAATATTTACATAATAAATATAAATCTCCCAATGTTGACTGACCACACTGAAGAAATAAAGGTCTGGAAACACTAAGCAAGACAGTTGCATCCCTTTCAATATTAATTGTAATTAATCAGCTGTTAGGGTTATACTGTCTGTCCAGCTGAAGTCCTAAGCATAAAGATTCAAACAAAACTCCCAGTTCCTCAGCTTCTCACTCCATTTGTGGCAATTTAAGAAATAAAACAGGTTTGGGTTTTCTTCTAATGTAGGGACTTGTTACCAAGAGGTCAAACAAGTGTCTGCCCTCTGGCCAACCTCATGTCATCTACAACTTTTTTGAGGAAACCTGCTCTCTGAAGAACCACAGGGTAAGTAAACATACTGCTTTCCTGGTAAGAAGCCTGCAAATGTTGGTTATACCAGCTGGCCACATCTGACCAGCTAAAACCCAAAATCACACCTTTTTTGCTCTCTTCTTCAGAGGTCACTAATATTCAAGTGATGTATCATATAAACAAAGTGGTATAGTTGAGAAAGTGACAACAAAACTCATTAATTTTATTTCGTAAAATTTGATAGGGCCCTGGAAAAACATTAGTCAGCTTCCTGCAGCCATTGCAGCCAGAGGCTACTTAAAAAACCAGCTGATTTGTACTTTTATATATACAGATAAAAATTTAACTGAAGTTCACTGATGTCAGACAGCCAGCAGTATACATGACTATTAAAAATAATATCTTTTTTCATGTTTTGCAACAAAGTGAGAGAAAAGTACAAGACATTTCTATCATTGAAAAAAATAGAAGTAGAGAAGAAATGTAACAAAAATATTATATTCCCTATATAAAATATAAGTAGTGGCTCAGTAGAACTGGTCAATTTCCTAACCTAAATAGCAAAGAAAGTGAAACATGTCCTTAGTACCTTCTGAAATTAGGCACAAGCTAAGACGGCCGTAGCAACTGAAGAATACTATACACCTTTTGGTTCTAGACATTTTTTCTCCATTTTCTATTTTATACTACATGCACAGATAGATATACACAAAGTTTTTTTCAGCTATATATTAGGTATTGAAAAGTTCTCCTTTTTTCCCCCCCTTCAGATTTTTTCTTAATAATTTTATCTTATCAAAATGTAAACGCATGCTAATCATACTAGGTCACTTCTGAAAAGTAGACTTTAGAATTTCTGAAGGATGAACATTTAAAAATGTTTGACTATTTAATCCCTAGTATTGAAGTTTGGAGGGGGATTAGAACAGGCACAGTGTAGAGAAGTGATGAGAACTGGGGTGTGTTCTCAGCTTCCCTTCCTCTTGTGTTTTAGCTGCTTATTCATTCTATTATTCTTTTATCATCAGAAATAACATTGGGATGCCAAAAGCATAAATGAAGTCACAGCAAGAACTTCCTTCTATGCATGGTACACAGAATTAATCTTCAGGTGTGTTTCAGGAGGCTGCCTCAAGAACCTGTGACTCATGAGCTTTGTCCCAAGCATGCACTGCCATTCAGTCATGGCCAACTTTCTCCTGGCGAAGTCTGGCAAGTGATTTGATCTCCACAGATGAAGTAGACACTAGATTGGAAATTCAGCCTCAGTAGACTACAAATACTTTAATTAAAGGATTCTTTTTCATCAAAAATTTACACAGAGTAACACAGTGATAGATATTTGCTGTGGCAGAACCACAGCAGTTTACATAAGTTCTAGAGGGAGAAGCATCTTTCTTTCCTTGAACTTACAGAAAAGGGATTAATTCATGAGTAGCAAGGTTTAGAAAGCAATGAGTGAAGAGGAAAAGAGATCAGAAAATGGAGTTAATGACCAGAAAAAATACATCAATTGTCTTTTCCTGGTTATTTTTTTATACCTTTCTTGCTGAGACTGCCATTTGAGTGGATAATTTTTTCTCCAAGACTAAAATTTCAATTGATATCAGTGTGCTCTGTGGCACCTGAAATACTGTTCACTGCAAAGGATCGGAAGCAGGGAAAAAAACCACCTAAATTTCATAGTTCACTTTTACATCTGGTAAGTGAAACAGCCCAGACACCACCTGCTAATGATGCACAGCCCTGCCTACAAAGGGCTAAAAGCAGAGCCTCCAGAGAACCAAACTGCCCCTGAGGTTTTGGAAGACTGTACTGGGAGAAAGCGTCAATTCCTTCACAGCTCCTCACTTTTGCACACAACCTACACAAACTCCGTTTTGAAGCCTGTCCATACTTTTTTGAAGTACCCTTCCTCCTCTTCCCTCTGGTTTTTCTTGTCACATGTCTCTGTTTTCTGCTGCTGGCTGGATGTGGCAGTGGAAGTGCTGAACAACAGGAGTGGATTCAACCCTGTTGCTGACTCAGGTATGAGAGCCTGTGCTCATCAGATTTTGCTACTGCATTCCAGATTTCGGTACCCGAAAAAATTCAGATACTTATCTAAACCAAACTTCCTGAGGGTGAACTATCCCTAGCACTAAGACACTTTGAGCAAGAGCCCATCAGCTCAGTGCAGGAGACAGCATGCCAACTGCACGTAAAGCAGTGCCTACCTACAGAACTTGAACTTTGTCTGCTTGGGTAAATTACCCAGTTAATTACCCTGGTATTCATGTTTGCATTCAAAAAAAGGATTCACAGAGATGAGGTCAAAACATTACACTGTTCCATTAAAACCTTTATTTTAGGCAAATGCACTTCAGAAAACTTCTTTTGTCATGTAAAATGGAACCATCTGTATATAAATTTGTAGAGCCATTTTGATGTTAAGTTTATTAATATAATTATGTCGTTACTAAGCTGTTTACTGTTTTAGGCTCCTAATAGCTATGAGGGCTTGTTAACAATAATCTGAAATCACAGGGAAGTCTCTTCTTTCTCTTTAGTTTGAAAGGAGAAAACAAAACTCTAAATGTGTTTATTTCCATGTTTAATATTTGCATGTAGCATCTACTTCCTTTAATGTGAAAATTTTATGATCACAAAGCTTTTGCCTCAGCCAAATTATTATCACAACAGTGTAAGACTGCATTATTTAGCAGTGTTTAAAGAAAGTCCCAAGGTGAAGTATTTCACTTTATTCCTGAAGCAGGAAGACTGTTACTGCAATTACTACAAAAAGAAATAATTACAAAAATTACAGTGGTAATAATCTACCATATCTTAAATGGTTTCTTCTTTGGAGTTGGAGATGATTCTTTTCCAGTTTCAATTTTGAAAAGCAAAATTCTCCCACACAGCACAGCAAAACAGAAAGCTTTTGCTGGCTTGTCTTTTTATTTGGAGAGACGGGATGTAGCAGATTCTGCCAAACTGCTAAAAATCCCAACTGGTTTCTGAAAGCCTGTCTTTAATTTTTTTTAGTACTAAGGAGTCATTATCTATGGTTCTTATGGACAGCTACTGGGGCATTTGTACAATAAAGAGTGGTGGTAGGCAAAGTATCCATATAGAAAAAGATTTTGGTACCCAGCAAACAATCTTTGTTTAAAAGAAGCCAAAGCAGTATTAGAAACCTTCAGTGTCTATTTAATGCAGGGAGTGGCATAGCCAAAAAACCAGCCAGGAAGGGGACACAAATACACACACACACACAACTTCACAGACTGATTATTTAAAGTCTCGAAAGTTGAAAAGTATTAGATACCTTAGCTCTGCCTTCCTACCTTACAAAAAACAACTAACGAGGTAAGAAGTCCAACAAAATTGTCATCTGTGTTGCAAATAAAGTTAAGTAGGAAGGTGGGGGATTACAACGTAATGTCATCCAATTCGCTCTCTGCTTACCGTAAAGTACATAAAGAATATTTTATTTCTTTTACCCATTCGACCTCCTAAATGGATAAAATCTATTACATCTTATCAGAGGGGCTTTGTAAGGAATAAGAGGTGAAGCCAGTAATTAAATATGTTGAAAGGTTCCATGATAATTTAAAATCAATGATGGATTTACCAGAACAGAATCAAGAGAGTCAAGAGGAAAGGAATGGGGTAACATAAACCAAAAACTTTTGTACTTTCCCTCGAGGGTGGAGAATTAGCATTAGACAGAATAAAATGTTAAAAATCACAAGTCACGAAAGTCTTTGAGAGGATAATTTGAGGAAGTTAAAAGTGGAAATATGAAAAGAAAAACATCCCCACCAGATCCAGGAACAGGTCTGTTAGGTTTTCAACAGGTTAAAAGCTCGTCATAGCCAGGAGGTAGCTCTTAACAGAACTGTGGCATGCGAGGAAGTTCTCGGTTTCTCCCCTGGCAAACTCAATTCAAGGCAAAGTTTGTAAATATCCCGGGGGAGGGGGCAGAAAACGACACGGGGTTTCAGAAACATTTACAAGTATTTTGCAGAAATGAAACTTTATTTAAAGAGATCAGTTTCGCTCTCCCGGGTGGGGGGATGGTTGTCGGCATGCAAGTTCAATGGCAGCCAGTACGGAGAGGTGTCGCAGAGAAAAAAAGTTGTGTGAGCAGTGCTGTGACTCTCCTGTGCATCCCCACGGATAACGCACCGAGTTATTACAAGCTGTGGAAAAGTGGATGGCGCACAAACCCGAACAAATCCCGCTTCTGCGGACTGTCAGGCGCTGCGGCCGTCTCGGACCGATCAGCCACCCGAGAGCAGCTTTACCTGGGCTCCTGCTGACAACATTGCCACCTTAGGCAGCCGCCGGGAAGGGCACGGAGCTGCGCCCGGGGCTCGGGCAGCCTCCCACCGCCCCGGGGACTGCTGTGCCAACGCTGCTCAGGAAGGTGTTTCCCCCACCACCGCGCCGCGCAACCACACTGCTAACTTACAGTGTTTTATTTTCAAAGCATGTGATTGATTTGATGCAGAGTACAGCGCAATCCCAGGAACCACCGGTCTCATACAACCGAGGGATGAGGAGCGCGGCACACAGGAGGAAAACGCGACAGAGGGAACGCATTCTTCACCACATGTAAAATATAGTGATGAATGCATCGCCAGCGTGACTGCTCGTGTCACTTCCAAAATAGCTCAGGAAGCTGAGGAAAGCCAAAGCAGAAGTTAAGGGGAGAAGAGTTTCGCTCTCCCTATGCCTAGACCTGAGGGCATCTCATTCCAGACTCCATCCCCAATGCATTTGATTACCATCATGCCCAGTTTCACTCAAGAGTGGCAACAAACCACATGTACTACCCTGGCTTCCACATGTTCCTAATGGAGGCTTTACACATGGCAATATACGCATTTTATATAAGTTTTAACATCTGATGAGATCATATATTAAAAGGCTGGATTTTGTCTTGCCAGCTTGCAGGGAGTATTTTCCTCCCAATCATCCACAGTCCATGTACAGTTAATAAAGCAGTAGCATTATAACAGCAGTTAAACAAACTACAACTAATAATAAATTCAATATATTAACTAGTACATACAGCCCACATACTGGATGGAAAATGGCTCTACTTAGACACAACCGAAGTACACCAAAGCAACTGATCACGTGGGATAGGAAAGGGCTTTCCAAGAAAAGCTTCAAAAAAATCAACACTGCAAACAAGCAATACCTATATTAATGTAAAAAATGGGTGTTTAATCTAAATGGGCATAGAAGGGCCTTACATGTAAGATTACACACCTTTCCAAATATCAGAGCTCATCCAGAAAGGTAGTTTTCAATATGTAGGGCTTTGCCTAAGAACAAGATTCGTGATCAAAAGTAAAGGATCCCAACCCATGAACAACTGGAACACATAGGAAGGGAATACTTTTATAAGTAGTCTAATCGAAAAAAATAAATAGATATAAAAGTTGCTCCCTGCCCTCTGCCCCCTCCAGAAAAAAAGAAGTGCCATTTACATTTAGGCTGTGGAAATAACTTCTCCTTGTTTTCTCCTCTAAGCTGAGCTGGTGCTAAGGGCAATTTCAGGGTAACCAGTAAACCTAATAGGATTCCATTCCTTCCTGAGCAGCAGTCCTCCAAAATCAGGAAACTGAAGTGATCCGCAACCAAAGGCAAATCTCAAAACTAAGGTGGACTGTTCTAGAAGTTGATAATGTGGTATGATGATGTTTGTTTTTCAAATGGGTTTGGTTTTGAGTATAGCTAGCAAACAGCTCCCTGCTATACAGCAAGATTCAAAAGCAAACCCCTAGAGTCAAATATCTCCCATCAAAATTAAACAGTCGCCTCATGCAGAACTTCTCAAACTCTAAGCCAAAGGAGACTGCTAAAAGACAAAGGAAACACTGAGCAATTTATTTGTTTTAGTATAAGAGATAAAAAGTAAGAAATATCTGGGAATATAATAAAGAACTATCCTATTCTATATAAAAAGTCTTCAAATAATTTGAATGACAATTATGATATACATATACTGTAAATCTGGGCTCCTTTAAGCCTACAAACCAAGTTCCAGCAGCAGCCCATATCAATAAAATTTATCTCTTCCTCAATCTGTACATTCACAGTGCATAAAACAGTACCAGCCCTATTAAATTAATATTTATGACAAGCTCAGGGAACCAGAAGACAAGCAGTATTTGCTAAGGCACAAATGCAATGTACAAATCTCACATAGTTGCAGTGCCCACTTTCTAAAAAAATGAACCTCAGCTTGGAGGAGCAATTTGTTTTCGGGAAACACAAAAGACAGACATGCTGTGCCATGCTGGGAAGACAAATGAAAACACAAATACAATCAACGTAATTTATGGGTTTATACTGAATCTAAAGTGTTCTCAAGTTCAGTGCTTTCAGTGTGTGCACACAGCACTGTAGATATTCTGCCAGCTTTTTTTCGGAGTAGTATGATCCTCAATGTCTGTCTCAACAATACCTCAGAGATGGCGAAGGGGGTATTTCTTCACAGCCTCAGTTCAAGTTACAAGGTATTAGAGCTGCAGATGCTGACAGACTTGGTTCTGCCCTAACAGACATGCTGTGAACAGCAGCAGCAGCAAGGTGGACTTGCAGTCCCCTTTTTTATGCCAGCCAGCCAAGGGCCAGGGACTATGGACAATGTTTCCCAGGAAGACTATGATGATGGGCTTTGCATAATCTGCTCTACAGCAAATATGCACCACTTACTAAAAAAAAATAAAAATCCAAGACTTAAGGAAGGAGAAGACAACCATCAAGACAAAAAGCATCCACAGATATGTTCTCTAGGCTTCTTTAACTCTTTTATCAAGGAGAGAGACAACAGATAAAATTTCAGAAGTCCAACAAGGTTAAAGAAAGGGAAAAAAACAACCAAAACCATACACACAACAAATGTCCTTTCCACATATTGCCAAGTATGGTTTTTTTTTTTGGAGCCACATCAGTGATTTGGCTTCCCAAACACACAGTGTATCCCTCAAAGGTAAAATTAATGGTTGTACACTACTTGGAATGTTATAGACACTGTTCCGATACTTCTGCTGGGAGAAACTCAGTGTTCCAGAAAGCTGTACTGGGACACTAACTAGAGGAGTATTTTTTCAAGACATCTCAGGAAGCTGTCAAAGGAGCCTACCAGTCAGGGAGAAGTAATACATTGCAATCTGCACAGTTAATGTTGACTCAAAAGACTCCAGGAAGAGAAGCTCCATCAAACACACAAAAGGCTGCGCTGAATGTTTCACAGCTGAACTGTTTCATATACCAGAGTACATTCTTCTGCCAAAAATACATAAAACCGCGGGCATTTTTTCCATGAGCTTTTACTGAAAGAAAAGTAATCTGCCTGGTAGAAGTAACAGCAAAATTTGTACTCCCCCTTCCCCGACCTGTGCCCCCACCCCCTAGGATAGCTGAGATGTTTTAAATACTGCATTTTGGGTAGCAACATTCCAAATCTTTCAAATATTTGAAGGCAACATTCCCCTTTTGAAATACTTGGGGGTTTATTTATTATTTCTGCCAGGACTACAGTAATTAACTGTTGCTTACCTACACTTAATATCACATTCAGGAGCAGGAGTCTGAGAAAGCATACCTTCATGTTGTAAGGAATCACCAGACAGGACAATCTGGCAAACTCACACTTTATGCATCTCTTTGCCCACAAAACTGCCTAAGGACACCAGCATCCTCAGCACGAAAACCCACTGTAGTAAAAAACATCCAGCATATTCAAAGCCCAACTGCATACAGAACTGCATGTAAAAATCTTACTCTAGCTACACACCTACCATTATAGTAGCAAATCACATCTGATAAATAAAGAGAATGGCACTTGGCCTGTAAATTGATTCTCCACGATTCTCCACGATGAGCTATGGAAATGCATCTTATTTCACAAAGTGACAGTGCTAAACAGCAATCCAACAAGCAGAAACCATCATTTTTCAAAATTTAAATTTTAAAAAAAATATTATCTGATTAGTCTTAATCTTAAACATTTAAACAAACCCATTCACACAATCAAAACTTGCTCTTTAGTGGTTAAACTACTGCAGGAATTTTGGCACATAGTCTTTTTACAAATTAAGTATTGTTTTACACGTCCCAAATGTGTTAGTCATAAACATTAGCAGAGGAATACAAATCACAACTTTTTAATAACCCTCCAGTAATTCTGAACTTGTTCATCTGAACTTATTTAGCTTGTTTTTCCTTCATGACTGGATAAAGCAGACTGCAGTGCCAGGTCTTGGCTCCATCGGTTGCTCATTAAACAAGATCTGGAATTTAGCATTGGATTGAATACACATGGGAACTCATGTGAAGCTGCTCATATATCATTGATAGCTCCGTTGCTAACACAGAGTTTATCCAAGACCGTACATTTTTCGTTGACTTGAACAAAGCTGTTCACCATCCTCTGTTTTTGACGTCAGTGGACAACTACCCACTAACAGTATCTGTCACTACAAAATGCTTGGAATTTCCTCACTTATAAAAGCTGGAAAGTTTCAAGTACAGACCTTTCATTAAAAAACAAAACAAAACAAAGCAATATTAGATTTTTCAGGATAAGAATATTTTATGAATATTATAAGACATTTTCATTCTCACTGAATGGGTTTTTTTCCAGTAATTTAAGAATTCAAACATAAACAGCATCACTGACTATAAAGAATGGATGTTCAAAAACATAGTTTCCCTCTTCTGTTCTTAAAAGCCATGGACTCAAATGTATGCTAATTCCTCAACATGTAAGCACCACAGTGAGGTGATTCAGGTTTTTCCCATTAACTGGACACTACAGTCATTCCAGTAGGATTCAAGCTGGATGGTATCTATTATTTAACAAAAATGCAGAAAAACACACCCAGAGTATAAACCAGGCTATTCACATTCACTGCCTCTTTTCTACAACTCGTTTTATTCTTAGAAGCAAAACAGCCCATACTGGAGAGAGTCACCCTGGTGGAGTCTCCCTCCAGAGCACAGAATTACCTCCTCAGAACATGCAGTGTTCCTTTTAAGCGAGCTCCGTGCAGGCTGCCGGGGTAGCCTATGGCACTTGTGTGAGCCAGGAGCACAACAACTGACTGCATGTCCCCAGTTCAGACACACATCTGGGCAGGAAGACCCATAATACCCTGATGGAGGCTTTTGTGCCGACAACAACGCGTTTCAACCGTGATCTAAAAACCGAGCTGCTGCTTTGCAAACACACCACTCACTTCTGACCCTTCTGATTTGGCCGAAAGCAAAGAAGTGTATCAACAAAACCTTGCACTTCATCGATACAATACAGTGGAAATTCCCCTTTTTCATCATGTCAAGATACCATCAGCTATTAGTCCAGAGACAGGCAGTCATGTTTCAAAATCCAGTTTTAATCTTCTACAGAACTCTGTATGTACAATCTTGAGCCTATCTTCCCCCAAACGTGTTTCCATTCTTTTCTCTATGGAAAACCCCTTTTATAGAGAGCTGTTTTTAATCTTTGTTCTCCAGGGTACTAATATTTTGTGTATGGCATTCATATAATACATCTATCCATGCCATAGCTATAAAAATAAACATGTCTCTCACTGTAAAAGTGTGAACATGTTACTATGTTTATTAGACATAGCCCACATCCGAAATACCAGGTATCTGTTCCTTCAAGTGGTTGTGGCACATCACAGAAATGGCAGAAATTACTTGTTCTCTTGGAATCAAGCTGTGTAATTCTGTGTTTTTCCAGTTATGTCATCCACTTACAAAGGAACATCACTATTCATTGATTTGATTACTAAGAAATTATTTCAATTTTCTACATGCAAAGTAAACAAACACAAATAATATTAATAGCTTAATCTCTTTAGTTCTAGAGACATAAAATAGCATATACCTAAGCAGCTCTACACATACAACTTTCTCCTTTTACATGAAAGGATAGAAAAAAAAACTTTTTAAAAGAGCAAAATGAGCAAAATCCTAAGGATTACCTTGTCAAAAAAGACAAAGCAACAGAAGCATTGAAGAAACTATATTAAAAGCTTGCTAGGGATATCTTTCAGTTCATAGAAAGTATATGTATTCCTGTTCTCTAAAGACAACTCATCTCATTTGAAGTGATTGCATTAGGAAAGGTATATCCTAGCAAAATAAAAAAATTTAAAAAAACCCTGCAGCTGTTTCTGCTTCTTCTGAAAGAAGCTTCAATTTTCACAACTGCATGATCTCTGAGAAGCAACTCCAATCAGATGATATGATCTGATCTTTGGCTCTAAGGCCATTCCCATATGTACTTTAGAAATAGTGCCCACACTGGCTTTACAGCTCTGAAGTTTTGTAGAATTTTATCTTCTGAGTGAGTCTCATCCCTCTTATCAGGGTTCTCCCACTCTGCTATTGTTACATTCTTTCTTTGAAGATGTTAAGGCAGAGCCAACATCTTTCCGATGGGAGGGATCTGACTGGTGATCTTTTCCCCCCTCTTTTCCATCCATTTGAATATTTGTAAGTGTATACAGAAGTGGCTAGATTTCATCAGAGGAAGATGGTGAACACTAATCATTTGGACAAAACTGATCTATCAAGCATTCAAAGAAGGAACCTCTCTGTGGAGTAACCAGAGAAATTGAATGTATGCAAAAGATGTTCTATACATTAATTTAATTCTTACTTGTATTTTACCTTTATGGAACGAGAAAATTTTAAAGGATATAGATGCTTTCCTTACAGAGCAGCAGGAGGTCATTTCTGCACTTCATTAATATGTGAAGCATAGATACTGCTTTCACATGATCTTTCTTGTGATAGGTATTCTACAACAATGCTTCCCTTGTTTGGTGAGACAACAGTGATAAAAAGTCTCCATCTTCATCAAATGCAAGCCAAACACTCTTTAACATGAGCCATGCTAGCTCAAAACACCTATTTCATGTTAGTTCCCTGTTGTTGCTCACCCAGATGATGAAAGACTATGCAATGTAAGACAGTGTATTAAGTAAGACAACGCAAAAATCACAGTAATATATCCATTTATCATAAATCCTACTATTGAGTCAACAAAACACCCTACAGCATACCCAGGATAATTCTAAAGTAGAAGAATACCTAAATCCACAAGACTGCTTCTTGTACATAAATTTGCTCAGAGCTTGCTTGCATGTTTCTACAGCAACTTCCATCATTGGCCTACATTAAGGACTTGGGATATAAGGTTTCATCCCTGTACATTAGCTGATCTGCAGCAAGGTTTTGTAGGAGCTCTTCTTGGCAGTAAATAATTCAAACTCTTCTAAATCTCACTGAGGAGAGACCAAATTTAGCGCTATGCAAATAGAAATGAAAAGTCCCCATTAAACACTTTCTCCAGGCACTGGAACACTTTCAAAGTTGAGTAATTATGACTCCCCGTGGTTTCACAGGTTAAGAGAAACTAAAGAACAACTTTGAAGTTGCTTGTTGATGTCACAGATTTAAGTGTTTTATATACTTGCCATACTGAGTTCTTAAAATAAACTATCTCAGAGAAGTTGCACAGGGAATAGCGGCTATCCAGCCAAGGAGCCTGTCTTCTGCAGTGTTTACAGGCAGTGTAAGAACAGAACACAGTGGTTCTGTCCCCTTTATGCTATATCAGCCTCCAGTTATCAGCACCATGTGAACCTCCTGAACTAAAGGCTTCATACCAGACATTCACATTCAATAGGTGTGGATCAATCTCTGAGCCTGTCCAAATCAAACGTGATCTGTGGCTTATACTTCTGTGGCCAAGAATTGTATTAATATCACATACATCTAGTGGTTTAACTTCAGAAATACAGGAAAAACATTTCAAAGTTGTTAAATTTAATGGCAAGGAAAAGGCTTCTAATCAGCACCATTTTCTTCACCTTAATTTATCTTGAATATTCAACAGTGAATATTTAACCTATGAGCAGGAGGCAGGAGTATCTAAAGGAAACTGTCTATCCCCAAGCCTTGCTGTCAGCAGTAAAATGAATTCCTGAAGTCTCTAAAGATGTCAACTCTTATCACTTTTTGTTAGGTATGGTAAATTATTTCTATAATTTTTAAAATTAAAAAAACAAAAAACCCCAGGTAAGTTGAAGCCATAAAATCACCACCAGTAAAACAGTGGAAGCCTTTGTTCCTGTTCTCTCGTCTTTGCAATAACAGTCTTTGCTTTTTGCTGGATATGTATTTCTGCAAAGTGAATAAAGACTTAGTAATCAATTTAATTAAACTCAGTAACAGACTTTTTCTTTTCCAACTGTTAAAAACACTTAGTGATTCAGATTCGGTTTGTAAAAAATTATGAGGTGTTCATTTAAAATCTTAATCCAAGGAATTGCTCAGGTACTGCAGAGACAACCCAAGGCAAGCCTATGCAGGCAGGGGCAGGCAGGGCTGAGCTCTTTTGCCTGCTGTGTTCCTGGCTGGCCAGACACAAACCAGGTCCAGCCCAAACCACACAACCGTCTTCACGTGATGTGTCCAAGTTAATAGACCTTATTTAGATACAACACTGCACTAATACTTCCATATAGCCTCAAGATCAGAGCAGGCTCCCATCAGATGTCTCAGTGGCCAGGCAGCTGAGCTCTGTCCTCCACCACACACGCTGGTTTGAAAGCATTACTCACCCTAATGCAGTTGTTTTCCCTATAGCAAGTGACAATTCTCACATCAAATACCTTTCATTCAAGATTGTAAATATGTATCTTAAGACACTAGGTCTGAAGAAATTCATGTCTAGTTATAAAGAAATCTGGGTTCAGTCCTGCAAATGCTTGCTCTGAAGCAAAGCTTCTCTGAAAGCCAGTGGGATGTCTCTCATGAGCAATATCCAGGTTGGTAAGACTCTTATAACCAGTCCCCTGTCAATATTTTATTTTTTAAATTAAATTGCTTGTATTGTACTGCTTGTAGTACTGAAGTTTCATGGGATTCTGTATACAAACAAATACCAGCAAGTATATCAATGCATCTCTAAACACTGCTTCCTACAGTACTTATGTAAGTCCACTGCTAGAGATGTTTCACATACCAAGCTGTGCACCGAGTTCACAGCACATACAAATACAGTTACAAAAGCAAAATCTAATTTTACAAAGGCTCCAGAATGAAGCATTCAATGTTTGCTCACAAACAATCACACACAGAAGTCAGCAGCCTGTGTGTCCACATTTTACTCAGTTTGCTGCTTGGTCAGAGAGCAAAAAGCAAAGTCAGAATTTAATTCTGGGGTTTTATTTTAAAGATAATGGGAAATTTTGCTCTCAGGATGCTACTTTACACTAGTGTTCTATGTGTCCCAAAACCATGCAGGTCATTCAAATATTGTCTCCCCTTGCACCTACTTTTTTTTTTTTTGTTCCTTTTTGCTTCAGACTGGTGATATCAATGAGACACATAAATATGCTTATTTCAACATGTCAGGGTTGGATTTAGTTAATTTGTTTTTACACTAGTCACACATTTGAATTGACAGACAAGCATTTTAATGTGAACAGTATTTGTTTCGAATGACAGAAGTACAAATTCAATGCAGAGTAACAGAAATTACGTTTCAGCATTCAGAGCTCTCAAGTAAGAGTTTAAGAGAATAGAAGCTTGGAACCGTGAAACAGGAAACTTTCATTAAGTGTACACATCCAATTTCCAATTAATGTAAAATAAAAGGGCCAAATTATAATCTAAAACAAAAACATCCCTCACCCTCTCCCCTCCCCGCCTCCAGTAGATTTACTTTAACAGTATCCAGCCCAACTTCTTTTGAATTCTGGTTGAGTAAACAAAGAAACAACTGACATTAAAATAATTACGAAACAATAGAAAAGAGGACTAAAGAAGAGGTATAATGTGTTTTTTCCACTATTAACTGATGTCTTTATGAAAGAGCCTTCAGAGTCATATAGGTAAGGAGAGCAACTTTCATGTATCCCCTGTCCAAACATTCTGGTTTCATGAAATAACCCTTTGCCTACTTGAGAAGCAGACCTCCCTAAAATAATAATAATAATAATAATAATAATAATAATAATAATAATAATAATAATAATAAAGTAAATAAAAGGTGGTATTTCTGGAAAGACAGACAGCTATGAAATTTTCTCAAGAAATCTCAGTTTACGTATATATAGGAATTAATTTTATGTCCAGAACATCTCAGAATTTAAACAATGAGAAGACTACACTAGTACAGTTGCAGATGTTTGTAGTCTGGAAAGAACTGTATCAGTGCAGATTTACATCTTCCCAGAGCCGACGTGAAACAAGTTGGAGCAGTCCGAGACTTACACATGCTAAGTATACTACAGTAACCGTTCAGGAAAAGAAAAAAAGGAGGAAAACAACAAGTTGAATCATACTCTAACTAAAACACTTCTTCTGGTACAAAAATCTGTGTGTAGCTTAAGGTCTACACAGAAGGACAAAGCAGCATAAATACAATGACTTGAGGTTTAAAAACATCAGAGGAAACCTGAAGAGAAAACCAGAACTAAGAAGCTTGTAAGAGCAAGAAACAAGAAGAAAACAGAGGCAAACAAAAGCCTGTTGAACTGAAGAAGCTTGTTGAAGGAAAAGATAAATTAGAACTAAACACCTTAGAGGTAGGAGGAAGGAAAAAAAAAAAGCAGTGACTTATAATCTTATCAGACTAGGAATTAAACTATTTCCCTTCAGTACTGATCCATTTACATCTAAACTATCAATAATTGTATCTGTAGCCATTATAAACCACAAATTAAGTATCTTCTCTTAATTTTTGAATTGCATCCAAAAAGAGTTAGACGACGTCTTAGAAGCAAAAGATTACAAATTGGGGAACTCAAAATAGATTTGCAGCTATCGATGAGGATAAAAACCAGATACAGGTTTTTGCAAAACAGGAAGAAGTATTTTGCAAAAGGATATGGTCAAACACTAGAGGCAGCTGAACTCAGGCAATGAATGCTGAAATACATAAGAAAAATACTTCCTTTTTTTATCATTTGGGTGGAGAGAAGTGAAAAGAGGAGTAATATTCCCACTTCAAAGTTCCCTTGAACTAGCTGCTTTACTAGAAATCTCATCACTTTTTGCTACCCCTTGAAATTCAGGTAAGTAAACCAACTCAGAAAAAAATCACAAATGTAGACGAAACATTTTGAAGAATTCCAGAAACGGTTGTGCTGAAGAAGGATTCAGGGAACTGAAAACTGAACCGAATGCTATAGAGTTAATACAGACTTTTCCACTGAAATATTATACCCATACTCACAGGAACAGATGAGCATTCCTGAACTACTTTGCTTCCAGAAAGTATGCACTTTATTGGCCTTATCATTGATAAGACATTGCTCAGGCCTTCCTAGCGCTCCAAACAGGAAAATATTAGTGAAAACACAACTGAAGCCCTGAGCAACACTAGAGGCATTATGATACACATTTAGTTATCTGACCTATCTTCAAGATATCTGTCAAATCCCTCTAGCTGCCAGAGACAGATGACCACAAGGGAGCCCTGCCTTCCCCCTTGCCCCCCAAGGTCTTTCTTGAAACAATGCAGCCAGAATTCTATCAACTCACTTTGTTCTGCAGTGCTACAGCAAGTGTGGCCGTTCTTCCTACTCACCATGGGGGATAGATGTGGATGACGTCCTGTGGTCTGCTCTTGAGGTGAGCTGCTGTCTCTCTTGTGAAGAGGACTTTGAGTATCGGTTCTTCTGCACTGATGACAGCATCCTCGGGTGAAAGCGTAGCAGGAGACTGTTCCAGCTGCTGGCAGATGGCAACTTGTATTGTACACTCCTCAAATATTTCTAAGATCTTCACAATTAAGACACCAGATTTATCTGGAAAGTAAATTAGAATGAAAAATAAAAATGCAAAATCTAGATGAGGAGAAATAAATTCTGGCACTCTAAAGATGTGCATCTCTGCTCTCTGCACATCTGTCCTGACGCAAAAAATTCCATCTATGAGTAGAATGCATTACCTTACCAAGAGACCTATGTTTAGGTTTTGCAACAATTTTTATTTTCTTTCTAGATACTATTAACTACGGAGAAAAATAGCCTACCTGCACTTCTTCCAAACACCAATGCAATCACAAACTCCCTACAAGAAGCCCTCTCCCACTACATTTGAACTTTTAAATCTTGCAATTCATCCACTTTGTTCAGTCTTTTTTTATTAGATGCTGCAAAAAAATACATTTATTTAAAATCAGAATAATCACACTGTTTAAAGTGAAGTTATGTTTGCCTTCCTTGACCTTTCTCAAAGTAGTAGTTGTCAGGGACCAAGTTAAGAGAGTACAAAGCATCTAAAAGCTGATGATTCATATTTAGAGACAAATGTAGAGAAAGAGGGAGTAAGATAGATGCACTGCCTAAAAATAATTATTGCAAAACTGATCATCCATTTTACCAGTAGGCAATCAGGGTATGGAAGGCTCTCTTGTTTTAAAGCAACATGAACAGACACCAGCATCCCCACAGTTCGATTCTAAGCACTTTTGTCTATGCTGAACAAGAAACAACTTTGCACTGAGATGAAATTACCTGTAGAGCCCTTTGCAGTCTGCACAGGGCAACAGCTATTTGGAGAGACTCTGGTCTATGCTGTAAGATTTGTTCTCACTCTCACCTAGCCCACCTCCAGATCTGCACTCCAGTCACTGAGGGGAGAGTAGTTGTTACTTCCCTGCCGAACGCTTTGTCTGTTTGGTGGGGCAAGACAGGGTCTCAGAGGACAAGGGCAGCAGAGCCCCAGTTCTACCCTTTTTGATTCACAAGTTGCATTGGGAAAAACACAGCATCCCAAGAAAAACAGCTGATATAAATTATCGTCTTCCCACAGCAAAGAAACAGGGGAGGAACAGTGAATATGATACTGGAACTTAACAGCAGAGCTGTATAGTTATTTGTTTGTTTATTTTAAGGCTCATTTCACAACTGTGAATGTTTTTCCTTTGGAAAATAAATGAAAATATTTTAGTTTGAGTTTATGAGAAACTTAAAAAAAAAAAAATTGACCCAACTCTCAAGAAATCCAAACCAAAGAAACCAGGCCCTAAAACCATTCAGATTTATTAAATTAAATTCTACAAAAGAAAAAAAAAGAAAGAAAATATTTAATCCCTGTCTTTATTAAATTTTGTACCAAAACTGAAATAAAGTAATATTGAAATATAAAACTGAAATGTTCTCAAAACTACTTTCACATGAACCAAATTTTCATCACATGCAACATGCTTCTGCAAAGCATTCTGCTTCCCTTGAACTGGTATTTTCCAGCAGGATAAAGGGTTCCACTGACAGTCTGTTGTAAGATGTACATAAGCCATTTCTGTCCAAGCCATTACAGCGTGACCTCCTTTTCCAGATCTGAGAAGCAGAAGCAGGAGAACCGGTCTTTTCTTCCAAGTCCTTTGAGGCTAACTGATGAAGAGAGAGGGTTGTCACCGCTCTTGCTCCTCACTGCTGTCACCTTCTCAGAGAAAGCTGTAATATTGTAGTGCCACCCTAAATACTCACTGCACTGTGTTAATGTTTGCTTATGTGCAAACTTCTGCCAAGGGTGAGTGCTGACTAGTTTTCTATGCCTAAAGGGGAGGACTTAGAATATTCACACTTGAATTCTGTTTTGCCTGACTAGCTGCAGTTGTGGTCCTCTGTCAACCCCAAGTCATCTGGCATGCATAAACAAATTCTCCCAACCACAAAAATTCTCATCCTTTAAAGTAATTGAGCACTTACCTCCTCCCTCTAGACACACTGCACAATTTGCATTTGCATCCACTTAAAAAACCAAGTCACAAAAAAATCAGCTTCAATTTTGAAACACACCAACAGTTTATTAAAAAAAAAAAAAAAAGTATTAGGACAGCTTGTGAGAGAGATTGCCCATCACTTCTGAACTACACATTTCTTACGTGCAGAATTTTATGACAATTCTTACTGGCCAGCAGTATACATGTTATTCAGCTGATACAGCAGGTTGAAGAAAATGAATGACAACCTAATAGCATTTTTCTTTTAAATACCTCTGACCGTAAACCAGTTAAAAATATTAGGTAAATCAAGAACTATATCTATATGAAAGCATCTAAAAGACAATGGAGTAAAAAATATCCTACCAAGGTACCAGAGTCTCTTGCAAGCCTGAAGTTGCTGCAAACACTGGGAGCTGATACTAAATGAAGCAGAATGCTTCTACATTAAAAGCATCTCAATTTCGACAACTAGCCAAGTCTCACACTTGGCACACATGCACGTTCTACAGAACCACAATCTATTTGTTTATTTAGATGCATCGAGATAGTTTAGTTTAATTACTCTGAAATTATTATTACTGCTGATGATAGTGTTTTCTTGAACAACATGGCAAAGCACTTTGGATTGCTGGCACGTGATGAAACACCAAAGTTCAGAACGTAGCTTCAGTCTTAATTCATTTGGCTCTTGCATTGTTATGTCAATCAAAAATAAATCAAACAGATGTGCACACTGAAGGCAGAATTTGTGGATGAGGAGACGGGTTGGATCACTGCAAGTTCTACAGTTTCTGGAGAAGTTCACTTGTTTGTTCGTCCATGTGAAAAGCTCACTTTAAGGCTTTGCAATGTTCTCTTTCACCCTTGGATAACTCACAGAAGTTCTTGCTTGCTTGCTGAAGTTCTCATTCACTTAATTTCAATTGCAAAGCAGAATTACAACCCAAGAAATTCAAACACACAGATGTGAAGATTTCATGGCAATACCTAGTAATCTTAAACAAGGAAGAATACCTTAAAATAATATGTATTTTAAAAGGTGAAATCAATAACTATGCCCATTCCTACATTGCATATTCCTTCATTTTCCATTCTGCTGTCTAGAACACTCATAAATTTCTTTCTTCAGGGTTAGTTTTTAAGAAAATCAGTGAGCTAATCCAGCTAACTGCAAAGCCACCAAAGCACAGAAGCATATACTAGGGAGAGGAGAGAACAAATGATGGAAAGGGGGAAGATGGGGTAGGAAGGGACTGTGGAAGGATGGTACTTTGCAGTGACAGTCCAACCAGGCTGGATTAAGCCAGCTTCAAACTGTTTCCAGTTAATTCTTTTCTGCTGTGGTGCCTCTTGCCCAGGCTGGATTGTCCCCAAGAAGCTCCTGCAGCACACAGGAAGGACAGACGTGATGAAGTCACTGAGCAGAGATAGCGGCTGTTCAAGGTGTGGTCTGCAGGCACATTTGGTACCATAGGCACATATATATTCTACAACTCTTGGCCAGACTCATCTTTTTTGAGCCTCAGTGTCCACAATGGACAGACAACACAGGAGGGTATTGAAAACATGGGTCAAGGCATGCCTAGTGTTTGTTACCTTTCAACTACCAACTCTAGGCATAATGCTATGTAATAGAAAGATCATGAGACAGAGAGAAGGAATAAGAACTGCAGGTACGTATGGAATGCTTGTTTAAAAAAACCCTTCAGTTTACTTACTTGAAGATAACCTTTACTCTCCACTGCACATGCACACTCGCAGAGTGAGCATACAGCTGCCTGGATGCATTTAGAAACCTTCCTGAAGCAGCAATTTGAGGACTGCTTAACAAAGCTCTCACAGAATCCTCAAGTTGAAAGGAACCCATAAGGATCATCAAGTGCAACTTCCTGCTCCTCGCAGGATCACCTAACACTAAATCACAGAACAAAGAGCCTCCTGCAAATGCTCCTGGAACTGACAGGTTTGGTGCTGTGGGGAGCCTGTTCTAGTGATAAACCATGCTTTCAGTGAAGAACTTTCTCCAAATATTTAATCTGGTTCCAGATGCCTCTGCATCAGTGAAATGCTTGAGGGAGATAAAGATGGAAACCCAGATAGCTGTTTGATCAGTTCAGACACAGGTGCATTTCTCAGCAAAGCCCTGGGTGCTCTGGGCTCGGGTGACAGAGGGCTGCTGCAGCTCAGTGGTCCTGGAACAGAGCCTAGCATGGACAGCTGCCCCTTCCAGCATCTCTGCATAGCCTTCACACAGAGTCAGCTGGAAAGTCAGAGAAAACATCCACTGACACAGGATCATTTGAAATATCTGTCCCCATGAATATAAACAGAGGGCTTATTCATCCCAGGGGCATGAAATATAATTCGATCCCTGATATACAAGGCTCAAAGTACCACAAAGAAAGACAGAAAGGCACTGATAAATCTGGCTGATAGGAATTTTGAAGAGATATTTGGGATGTACAACAAGTCTCCTCTAAAAAAAAAACAAACACCCACATTTAAAAGGAAGGGAACTCAGCCACCATGGCCTGTAATGCTTCCTCACTTCTAACAGCATCTTCCATAAGAAGAAAAACCATCACAAAGACATGCAGTAATATGCTGGCTACTAGTGAATCGAAATGCTGGTCACAGAAAGTCTGAAGTACAAGAAAAAGGCACTTAAAATAACAAGGCATGAACCAAGTTAGTCACATCACTCTTTGCAGAACACTGCCATAGTAAGTGCCACCCACTGAAAGGCAACAGACTGCACAAGTGATCCAGAATGAGTGAAACCAGCAGAAGAGACTGGTAGGACGAACAAGCCATTTAAGCAGGGAAACATCTCAGGTAAAGCCTTTCTATGACTGGCAAGAACTCCCATCACCTCTCAGACAAGAAACAAGAAGCTCTAACAAAGATGAAGAAATCCTGATCCAAACCTAGGCAAATGGAACATCAACCTCTCACTGCTACTGTTAGAAGAGCCTTTGAAATCAAAGGGCTTTTTGGCAATATAGCAATAACGGAACAAACCTTGGGCATGATTTCCAGAAAAGCCTGATGCTCCATAATTGTGTGATCCAAACAGGTTTACATTGTATGCATGGGTTCAGAAAAACAACCCGTAACTTTTTGGTAGGAGAAAATCCTTTATTTAGAACTACTAAGAACACAGACAGAATTCTGGCTCAGAAAGCCCCCGAGTCAGAGATCTTTGGGACATCACTGGTTGAATACTGTGAGAAAATATCAAGTGTTAGCCCTGTTATCATTTTTCCCAGGCGTTTTGGTAGCTCTTGTCACTGCCAGAAACAGGATCCTAAGCTAGAGGAAACTTCTGGTTTAACCACCTAACAGATCTGCTCTGGCATTCATAGTTAATTATTTAATTCCAGGTGTCCTCTGCGATGTTGGCCTCTCATTCCAATTTGCAACATAAAGTAGCAAATTGCAGACATGAAGTAGCTCAGTTAAACCACAAAGATAATTCAAGTGCCTGGGAGATGAACAAACAAATTTCACAGTGAATACATCAGTTTTCTTGGGTAATTATTTTGATTTCTGTTTATTACTTCGGTGCATGGGGTGATGCTGCCCTTCAGTCACATACCATGTCATATACCATGACATCAAAACATGTTTTGACGCAGTCCTTTGCAGATGTTCTGTGTTACTCTGAATTCTGGGAGACTTAAAAAGAAATAAAAAGAAGGAAAAAAGGGGAGTGGGGGGGATCATTCACTCTTCCTTTGGAGATAAGAGACCCTGAGGTCTTGAGTGTTTTGAAGACTTCAGCATGACTCTACAGTCTCTGGCAGACTGAATGCCCTTAATCTTCAGCCCTAACACAGTGGCTTCACAGCAGACACATATATTTAAGCCACATCAGCACTGAATGTACATGGTCACGAATGATGCACTGGCCACGCCAAGGGCAGCCTAGGAAGGAGGCCAAGAAAAAAGCCAGCCTGCTTTGACTCTTAACAACAAAAAAGCAATTTGGAGAGAAGGAAAGGAAAAAACATCAAGGAGCGCAATTTAAAAAAAAAACAAATGTTCAGACATTCTGGCTTCAGTGCCTGAAATATAACTCTAAAGTTTGTTTTAATAACTCTGTAACTACCAACAAGGAAGACAAATGAGGAGAAAAATATAGAAATTATGATCTCTTGGGAACCACATATTTTATGTTCCTCTCGTGACAGTGACAGGAAGCTGAACACATTGCAAGGAGAGGATCCATGGCACTTGATGTATGGAAAAGCATTAGATGCCAGTACCAGTAAGACCAATGCGTTTCACCTCACTCAAATGAATTTTGCTACAATGCTACTGTTCAAGTGTTCCAAAAGAGCACCTGTAGCCTTAAACAGAAAGTCCTCAAAAGAGAACAAACGTTCTTTAGAGCCAGTTGATAGAAGTCCAGCAGCAGAGCAATCCCTACGAGACCTACAGGGTGAGAAAAAGTGTTTCAGGACAGCAAACTGAATCCTACATTATTTGAACGGGTTAGCTGGGATAGCCACTGAACTGCCACACAGATCAGCTCAGCAGATGTAACAGTAACATAGCTGAGAAGTTAAATTATACTTTCTCTTAACTGACAAATTCTTCAGGAAGATGCACTACAAGAAATATAATACAAGAAATAGTACAAGAAATACAAGTCAAATTTCTACTAATCCTAGCTACAAGCTTTTATAAAATAACATTTCCCACTGAAAGTACAAAGAATTGTGGGTGATTAATGTTGCACTAAGAGTGAAAGTCATTTTCTGCCTTTGGTTCAGACGAACAGGGCAGATACACATTATGGAATTATTAAGGAAACAAAGAAAACCACACCTTATGCTTTGTCTAATAAAGCAAACTAGCAGCACACTTCCAAATTTCTCTCCCTCAGTTTTTTTTTCAAAGGCATTATTTTATCCCAACATAATTTAACTTCTAATTGTTGAATGTGGGTTCCAAGACTGCAGTTACTGCATATCCCCCTGGGAGAGCACATACTATCTGCACTGAAAGAATAGCCAACCACTTTCTGGTTCAAGCCACAACATTTTACTTTCATTTTCAAGTGCAAAAAGTAAAAAATGTCATATTGCAGGCATAAATCAAAACAAAAACATTCTTTTGCTTGGCATCCCATTATTGTTCTTCCTCCTTATTTATGTAAAAATTGCAGGTGCAGGCATAACAAACTCAGAAAGCATGTAGATACCAAGCAGACCCTTGTAAATCCAAAGTCAATGCTGAAAACCAGGTGAAGATTACAACATTTTCACAGCCTGTAGAAGATTGCTATTCTGGTCCATACGTGTTGTTATTCTTTCTGGGCTGGAAACTTCTGAAGCTATTAAAAAGATTTTTCTCAAAAACACAAAAACTCAAGAAGTCTCGCAGGCATGATGGCTTCTTGCCACATTTATACTGATTTTTAAAAGGCTGCTGAATTTGGCTATGCTTTAAACACTATACTTTCTTTATAAGAACACATGTAAGCTACTTAAAGTAACTACGCATGTCATTATTGTTTCCCAAAAGAAAACAAAAGAATACAAGGAATTCTTGTTTGAAAAAGACAAGTTTACATTTGGGGTTTTTTTCTTCCCAATGCTGTAACAAGTTCAGACAGTTGGCTAGGAAAAAAAAATTGGCCACTTGCTATATCTCTCACTTATAGTATTAACTTTTAAGTAATAAAACAAACCATCAAGAGTTAAGAAAATAAGCAACAACTCGTAAAATTCAGAATTTTGTGTTTTTAGAAGAATTGTGCACAGTAAAGGAAAACCCTGTTAAGGGTTACCCTTGTTTTCTTCATCCATGTGCAAGTTTCATGGCATTCAAGCTGCTGAAATCCTTTTTTCCCAACATCTCAACTAGTCACTGAAACTGGAAGAGGGCGAGTGATTGTTAATATCCTCTTCTGTAAACATTTCAGCTTTCCTGAAAATGTGGTATTACATATGAAACCCTGTGATCTCCAGGGCTTCACCCTCCTCCCTTCATGTGTGTGCTCCACTTGCCTCAGCAAAATGAAGATTTGTTGCCCCTTGAAGGTCACTTCCCCCTCAGAAGAAGGAGCAGTTTGGGAGGCAAGATCAATGGTTTTGGTTTATTATATACCCAAATCCAATTGTAACACAACCACAAATCTTAATCTCAGGCTAATAAGAAGCAGATATCTTGCATTAGACTACAAATAATAGAGAATAATATGTCTCTGCATTTAAGGTAAAGAACTGCTTTGATGATAACTGCCAGAAAAAAAAAAAACCAAACAAAAACCAAGGTAAGATGTACAGAAAGTAAAATTTTGGAAGTTACAAAAGGAATCTACATGAATTTGCTTTAAATATTATTTGTGTCCCCTCCTATAGACACAAAGGTTGTCTGAATGTAACTCAGAAAAACACTATTTTTTCTTCTGCATCATGCAATCCCCATATAAGCAGCAGATGTTGACAGGAAAAAGGTTTGGGTTTTTGTCATGGGTTTGGTTGTGTTTTTCCTCTCTCTCTTTCAGCTGTCCAGATCACCTCTTAGCTCAAACAGGAAACTTCATAGGGAAGTTGCAGCACTGCATACAGAAAAAAAAGCTTGCAAATGGTCTACAAGCTCATGCACAGAGTACTCTCAAACCATCAGCTTGGCTGATCGGAGACGTGCTGTTATGCAGACTGCACCTCAGCCTCCCTTTTACATCTTGTGAAGAAAAGAAACTTCAGGATTTGTGGCAAAGAACCCGACATCCGCCTCTGTTAGAACTAAACCACAGCAAGCATCCGACCAACGCAGTGTAGCACGGGCAAACTTTGGTCTTATCACCCTTCAGGCCTCTGTCTGGTATGGTTAGCTTGATTTACAGAAGTGCAATTACCAATCACCTTGCAGAAACACATATCCCTAGTGAGTGCCTATCCCAACACAGGGACAGGCTGCTGAATGGAATTTTGACCCAAAATTGTCAAAATCAGAGCAAGTGTGAGGATTTCTTCTACCCTGCAGAACGAATCGGCCAAAAGTGAGACCCCCATGCACTGTATGAAAACCAGAAAGTGCGTGCTGAAAGGAGGTGCTCTCTTCTGGGCCATGATTCATCCTAGTGACCAAGAGCCAGCCAAACCACAATGGTTACTTACAGAAAGGGGTCAGGGAGCTAAAAGACAGGAATTTTTAAAAACTAAAGCCAAAAACTAGGGGGTTTTGGATAATATGAAGACTGATGTAACCTAAAAGTAAGCAACAGCAGAATAAACGCATAAAATTCTGTAACATGAAATGTCTAATGGGGTGAATTGCCCACACTTCTGAAACATTTTTCCTTAAATCTCAAATGCAAGAAGGATTTCAAACTGATATCATTTGAAATTGCTCCCCTTTGCTTTAGCAATGAACTTCTGATCTGCATGTCTATGGGATATCCAAAATGATGTGACAGCTCTCCCAGCAACTAAGGTACTTCAATCCTCCACATTAATCTTCAGGCTTCTTTAGGAACTCAAACAAGTTTGCAATTTGAGAAGTTCTTTCCTCTCAGAAACAGTCCTGAAAACAATGCAGTTTAGGAAATATTACTGGGCAAAAAAGAGGAGAAACAAAATTTGAGAAGAATCTCGACTTGAACCTAAAGTGATGAAAGCTAAAAGTGGTATTCCTTTGCCGTGCTGACACTTCACATTCCAGACTAGAAGAAATTAGAAGGTTATCTAGTTACATTACTAAAATTTCAACCATTCCAACTGATGTCGTCCAAACCAAACACCAATTTTATTTTGGTGACACAAAAAAGTATGGCCATTCTAAGAATAAAATTATCAAAAATAAATTTTGTCCTGGATGGAAAACTATCCCCAAAATACTATCACAACTATTTTAATGGTTATTTTATAATCCTAATACATTGGAGCAAGGATTGAGAATTGGAAATGAAATTTAGGTTGTGATGTTGAAATGTATTCCTAAATTATGGCATGTCCAGCATTTTTCAGAAATTTTAGCAAATGCTTACAGGGTAAATGAAACAGTAGTTAGTCCTAACTACTTCTAACTGGCCCAAGTTCTTATACGTTTTCAGTATGATGGCAAAAGGCATATCCAGGAAAGAGTTCATCTTCTGCCAAAACTAAATAATCTCAAAGACGCTCATCAGAATTTTTTAAATGTACTTAAGAATAGAGCAAGGTATTTTCCCATAGCCTTTTTCTCATAAAATGCTAACGAATTCTGACTCATTTTCTGAAAGAAAGAAGAATAATCAAAGAAAGGAATTCAGCCAGAGGCAGATGTTTAGCATGGAATATTTCAGCCTAGAAGTTAGTCTGACAAACACAAGGTTTTGTAATGGTACATGTGAAACTAGGACAAAAAGAATATTAGCATGTTAGCAGTGTTGCAGGTCTGTTACTATAGAGAACATTAAAAATTTTCATTTTATTAAAAAGACAAACCTATCCAGTATCTATTTCTGTTCCATATATCAGAAGCAGCAAGAGGATGTCCTCATACCACATAAGAATGATAAAGAAATCTCCTATCCCTTAGTAACTCAGGTGGAGGTGTAACCAATGCAGAAGGCTTCACTTGTTTGAAGTGAGCATGCCTGTATAATTTTCAACCTAGCATTTCTGAAAAGAGTTGGCTAAAGACATTTCTGATTCCCCAATAGCACTTTTTAGTGAGTGTTCAAATACTGGTGAAATTCCAGAGGACTGAAAGGATGATGATATTGAACTACTATTCAGGAAGGGCAAACAAAGTGGCTTACAGTAACTGGAGACCAGCTAGCCTGTCATCAGATCTAGGCAAAGTGACTGGAAAAATAAGTAAGGAATTAAGGTCATAAATACAATGTGCTATTCCACATGGGTGGCATTTTGAACACATAGCACGTAAATTGCCACAGGATGGAAGCCCTCCAAAGCTCCAGGGAGAAACTGTGAGACTAGCCCACAGTTTGGGCATGACTTTACATCATACAACCTCCTTAAGAAAATCTGACCATTTTCACTGTGAGTAATGTACCCTTTAAGTGGAATACAAAAAAAAAAATATTCAGAAAACTAGTTTTGTGAATTAGTGGAGAATTATAAATGAGTAACAGAAGTTTCAGCAGGATTTGGAAGTAAACGCTCATGCTAATAAATAATATCATCAATGACATAAAACCAAGTTAAAAACTGTAAGAAACTGTGGATACCACAAATTCATGACTAAAAGAGGACAGGCTTGAGATACACAATGATCTGAACTCTGTGGTTGGCTGGGCATACTCAAATGAAGCCAACCTGGATACAGCACAAATACTTCACCGTGTTCAGGCAGAAGAAGTAGGAAGAGTAGCTGGGGAGTGGGAAACAGGATCTCAGAAAACAACAGCTATAGAAGTTATAAAATCATGTTGGACAGTCAATTCAACATGAAGTCCCAGCACCATGCTGTGACCAAAGCCAAACCAGACCCAAACACTTATCACAGGCCTTGAACCTACAGGAGGCTAAAAAGTGAGCTGGATATTAATGAGACTAAAACTGGAAGAATATAGCTCACCCTGTTCTTAAGACCATGCTGAGACATTTTAGAGGGTGCAGTAAAGAGCCATGCAAATCACTTGAACACTGATAAAAATGTTTTAGAGACCCTTGAAGAGCTCAGTCTATTTAATTTATGAAAATTGTGAGGCAGTATGGTTTTGCTATGCAAGTGCCAGAAAGGGAAAATGTCACATGCTAAAGAGCTCTTTAATCTAATGGAGAAACAAGAAACAAAAGAGAGGAACTGAAGCCAGACAAACTCAGATTTGGAACTTCTAAAAATTTGGGAGTAGAATTAGGAATATACTCTCAAGGCAAATGATAGATTCACTTATCCACATGTTTTCAAATTAAGACTAGAGGACTTTCTGAAAAATGAATGCAAGTCAATATGGGCTCAGCTTTATACAGAATAAATGCTTGAAATTCCATAGACTACCGTCGCACACACAAAAGTGATTAAAAAACTTAACAATTTCTTTACAATTAAACTCTATGAACCCGCTACCTCTTGAGAAACACTACTGAAAGGTGGTGCTATCAGTCACCAGATTTGCCTAACTCCCACCATTTCTTCTTAAGAGAGGCCCACTGTGGTTATGTTCATATTTAGTGTCACTCACAATTTCAGCACTTATCCATGAATTTTTATCCATGTTTGTCTGTTGGCAAGGAGCGACCACAAAATAAAATGAACAAGAGGAAAGAGTGATTACAAAGAATCAAACAATAAAAAACCAAACAACAAAAAATCTGCACACCCATAAATGAAAACTTGAATTGTCCTACAACATGCTAAGAACACCATTTTCCCATGTGATGCTGGAAATCAAGGAGTTGTGAAGAATCTAGATGGAGACTACTTAAAATATGTTCTTTACCCCTTATAATCAAATACTTTGATGACTGAGACATTACCAACCATCATATTTAGCAGAAATGCAATATTAGCTCAGAAGACAATCAAAAGAGCATTAAACCCAAGTCAGGCAAAACCCACAAAGACTATAAACTTCACCGTTACCCCTATATAGGCCATATATACATATGTAAGTATATATTTTCACAGTAGTATTGTATAATGCTTCTTACCTGAAGGGGTTTTTGCATCTGAAATACACTGGTGCCTCCAAAAGCTAATGGCAGATCTTTCTCTGTTCTGCAGCCGACATAACCTCTCAGCTAGCCCACCCCTGCAGAGAATAAAGGAAAGCTCAATTTTGCCAGGAAGCAGAATTCAGTTTTGCCAAGTGACAAGCCATAGGACAGATGTATATGTATACATACATATCTATGCTTTGACCCTTAGACAGAATCATGTAGTAAAACTACATTTTGCAGATTAGTTCTCCTAATTTTGATTTTCCAACAGATACACTTCCAATAAAACACACACTTAGAGTCAATACACATAATAAACAGTTTCACTGTCTGGGTGTCCAAAATTTTCATGTTTTCAGTCCCATCTCCAACATAAGGTTCCCAACTTTTCTTTGCACTTATGCATGGATCCTAATAGACAGTAGAGACAATTGAGAATTCAAAACAAACCAGTGCAACCACTAGTTATAACAGGTTGGGTTTTCTTTTCCCTCACAGATTTGTTTGTCTGTTGGCAAGGAGTGATCACAAAAATATTCTTTTACCCCTACTTGACCCTATGATTCATTTCACAAGCTGGGTCAAGTGTGCAGTTTCAGTGGTCTGAACACTCTCCAAGATGAAATTAATTTAGCATTCCCAAGGTGAGGAGCAGAGGAGTGGCATCTAGCACAAATACACTTAAGGTAACACTAAAGCAACTCCTACTCCTGGATTCAAAGCCAGAAGACATAATTTCTCACTTTAAGAACAAAAAGATATATGTGTCAGAAGCTGTCTCTGGGCTACTACAAAGAGCTTTGGACTACTGTGGGAGTGTCTGAACGTTTTTCTTTGGCTTCAAAGAAGTTATTTGCGTAAAAACCTACTTCATTCTTTCCTTGTAGTGTTTTTCCAGAAGTACTACTGAGTTTATCAATAAAGGTTTCTACTAAGGTGAAATGTGTCCTTGGGTTAAACTCATTTAGAAATCAACAGAGATAACACACAACCACCTTACAACTATTTGTACACATGAATAGAATTTTTTAGTTCAGAAAAAAAGACAAATAGCTTGGTAAAGCTCACACTGCACATGTGAAACTGGGAAGACACACCTGTGAAAACCAAGAAGAAGCTAAAAAGGCTAAGCAGGACTTCAAGTAAGCTGTAAAAAATCTCTCTTTGGTTACCAGTTACTAAGCAATTTAAGTTATTTCCCTCACAGACAAATCAACATATTATATGAAAAGCAGTTAGCAGTCTCAGCTGAATTTTTAATGAACAACTATATCCTTTGTAAAATTGTAACTATCACAAGAATTATTAGATGGCATGGCTAAACATCTTGGTAATAAAGATCACCAAATGAACACTCTGAAATACAAGAGCCACATTTGACCCAGAAGAATCTATAGAAGTTTTGTAGTTTACATCACTGCATCTCCTCTATGGCTCCTGTAAGGCAGAGAGGAGAGAAACTCTGACTCTTTCAGAGGAGGAAAAAGTCCCCAAACCCCCAAAATAAAGAACTCAGACTTAACAAACAAACACATTTAGGATATCTTGGGCTCAAATGAAGTTTAAGGTGAGCCTAACAACCTTGTTTAATCCTGGTTTCAAGGTGGACTGTAAGGCACAAGGGCAACTGTCCCAAACCCCTACTCCATTCCCTCCACAGACAACAGTCACAGAAATGTATTTTCTTAGTTCAAATAATGCTAGAAAGCCTTAAGGTACCTTCAGAAGAGAGCAGCTATTACCGGCTTACAGCCTAATTTCTCCCTTTTTCCCCAAACAGGGCTATGGTTGTGTCCAGTCAATAAATTCCTACTCTTCTGCAAGCCGACCACTGTTCCACAGGAATGTCCTTTAGCATGAAGCAAAGCAAGTTTCAGGTTTTGTGGCTACTGCACACATTGCTATTTCTGTTTCAGGCCTGATATGCCTACTAGGAGGGTCTCACTGACGTTCACAGCTTCATAACTAATTTGCTAACCATGTCTGTATTAGGATAAGAGTCATCACAATGGTCCAAGAAAAGTAAAACTGTGACTTTCCTTAGCAGCCCTCTGTGCTAAGAAAATAGACTATTATTTATTAATCATTCCAAATGCAAACTGAAAATATCATAAAGCACTTTGTATATTCTTGGTTGCAGAACACAAAATATAACCACAAATGCATTTATGAGAGGTTCTCAACTGGTCATTGTAAATATTTTTATAATGTCTGTTTCATACCTTGTGAAATTGGAAAACAATTCAAGGACATGCCATGCACAAAAGGAATTTCTATGGCAAGAGCAAGAGTTAGAACTTTATGGTTTGTTTTTTTTAAAGAGGTAGAAACAAAGGAGTTTAAACACCACTCCAAACCCAGGAGGATTAATCCCCTTTTTAGCTCAAACACGTAAAACAAACAAAGAAAAAGGTGCTTTTTTTACATAATCTATCAGATTTGATGATAATAGCATTTGAAAACAACTACTTCCTTCTCATACAGTACAGGTGCCCATATTACTAAAAACAGTTGTGCATGTGCTGTGAGATACTGTGAACTATAGTCAGAGTCACTCCAACATGTGTGGATTAGAGGTAAGTCAACATTTGGTGTTTATATATATATATATACTTGGAAAATATGTTTTGATTACTAATGTATGATTTCTGTAATCAAGGGAACCAACAAACTATTGAAATAACAAAAGCAAATTGAACACATTTGAAGAATTGTTAATGCAAAGGCTGTTCAGTGAAGCCAAACCACTCAGATACTATCTCCACTGCCCACAACCTTTTTATTTTTAATCACAAAACTTTCAGTACAACTATTTTGTCCCTTTTAATTCCCTGAAGGCAGACAGATTTAACAAGCAGCAATTCACGTCCTATTCCCATACTAAATCTGAGCTTGTTGAAATACTGTATTTAAAACAACACATTGCCATTACTGTCTATGTCCAACAATATTCACATGAAGGACAGCTTCGATGACCACAAAAAAGCTCAGCATCCTGCACAAAAGCTTTGTTTCTGGTAGTTGCCCCTTCCCACAAACTTTAACAGCAAGACTGAAGAGTTATGTGCCACCATGTGACAACCATCACCAAAAGGTAACACTGACCCTGATCTGTGACTCTCAGGCTGCTGGTCCCTATTTCCCAAGTCCAATGAGGCTAATGGAAAACAAAAGAAAAAAAAAAAACCGAAACAACAACAAAAAGAAAGAGCACTAGTGAGCATGCTGTGTTTTGAAAAGTAATTTTCAATCTTTCCAAAGTGTTGGAGATGTCTAAAGGCAAGAAATTATTTTTTAAGGTTTTTATTCAGCAGGGCACTTACCAAAAATAACCCCACATTCATCCAAGTGTACTCCTTTCCAGACTTCACTTGAATTTAAGAACAGTGAACACTTAAGCATGTCATTACAGAGTTGCCTTCTCATATACACTATATGCAGGACTCCATATAATGCAAAAAACTAAAGGTTATGCAAATATGTATCTTCATCTCAGGACTAGGCAACTTCCCTCCTCTCCTTTCAAAGCAAATACAGATCTTCTCTCCTACTTCCACATTAACCAGTGAAGTAACTGACTTCTGCCACACTCAGCTGCACCTTTCCACTCCACAGGGCACTTGCTAAAGGATGAAAAATGACCCCTAAGCATGCAGGCATTTAGTTTGTCAACACTGCAACCCCATCAGCCAGTTTACAACTTGCAAAATAATAAGCAGCACTGAATGCTGACAGTCACTACCAAGTGCTACTTTAGTGTACATAATAGCACGGGTCCATATGAAAGACGTGATTAAAACATGTTGGCCACACAAGCACAAGTCTCTACAGAGGCCCACCTCCTCTCCAGCACAGAAGAGAAGGTGTTGACTTCATGAGGCAACAAGGGATCAGAAAGAGTAATTTCAGCTTTACAGATCAGCCTCACTCAAGCTCTGACTTGACAATAGATTCATCAACTTTCACCTTGGATGAACTACCATTACCATGATCTCTGGCATTATTCTGTACCAGATGCTGGATTTTCTTGCACCCTGGTTGCTGACATTTCAGTGCTCTCATCTACTGCACCCACCCCGAGAGGGTTTTTTTATACACCATCAAATCAACAAGGCAGACATACTGAAAGTCTCTTCTAGAGCCTTAAGGATTCAAGGATTTAAGAGTTCAATAAGCCAAAAGTCTTTTTAAGTCTGTGTAGTCTCTCACCACTCTTCTTGCAATCATTTCACAATGGTGGTCACCTCTACAAAACATATGTGGAACAAAGATACCATTTTTGTGATTCCCCATAGCACACTGAGAGACAGAGGTATCTTTCAGCAACTGCATTAGACAGAACTGACCATCTAGAGAATTAACAGTGTCTTCAGCTGTAAATTCCATCCAGCATACACCAGAGACATCTTCAACATGACCTTTAACAATTCAACATTTGCCAGAAGTGCCTGGACATTATACCACTATTACTTTTGCAAATTAAAAATAGTACTTCATCACAGACACCAAGGCTTCATCATTCTTGTGTAGTGGGATTTGGTTTCCAGGTCCTAGTCGCCTCAGACAGTGCAGAGGAAGAGACGTAAGATGCATTATAGACATAAACTGCTGAGAACAGGTTGGGTGAGCACTTTCTACATCCCACATGGCCTCTGGTGAAAGATTTCAAGTAAAACTGTATAGGTAGTTGATTTTCCCACGCCTCTTTTGGGGCTTTCTCCTTTCACAGTTTTCAGAGCATTGATCACCCCTTCTTACCAGCCACTGAAAAAAAAAAAAAACATCACGAAAGCCAAAAAGTTTACCACAGCTTTCTGGCTCTTCAAACTCCTTAAAAGAAAAAAATTATTTCAGGTTGTCCTACCTCTCTTACAGCAGAGGCTCTAAGCAGAAGTAAGATGATTTAATAAGAGTTTTCCCAGAAATAAGTTATCCCCACAAGATAAGGGAAGAGCCTTCCCTTCAATTCTGAAGGTTTTGGCTTGCCTGAGCAGAGGTCTTGCATAGAAAAGTAAGCACCATAGTTACACAAACCAAAGGCACCAAAGTTACTTCTCTCTGATGGGGAAAAATGTACCCTGCTAAACCATTCCGATCAATAAGATATATGACACATCAATTGGAGAAGGCTGTCATCTTAAGGAAGGTGGGTTGGTTGGTTTTTCTACTAAACATGGTGCTTTTTTTCCCCTATTAACACCAAACACCTGGCCAGAAACCATCCACAGTTTTTAAAAAAGGAAACACATTTTTACTTCCACTACGTGCAAAATAATTTTACTGTGTACATTGCCAGTGATTACAAGTGGTACATCTGTTGTGCATCCATGATATTCTTCATTTATATTCTCCTAACCCAACAAGAAATTTACTAGCAGGGAAAACTTAATCCAATAGTTAGAATTAGCATAAGGACATGACCATCTAAAGGGCTAGTCTGTTGCTGTTACACCCTCATGCTACTTGTGGATGCATATAAGAATGAACAGTCCCAATTTTAGAGTAAAAGCCTGCTTCATTTGTGCCAGCTCCCTCTTCCCTTGGCAATTTCCTTTATTTTCAGGACTTCAGTTGGCCTCATGTAACAAATGGGTTTCATTTTACTGCACATAGTATCAGGACATTCTGTAATTTTCTCCTGTTTTGATAACACAAGTTAATTTTAGCAGATCAGAAATGTAAGTGGTCTGCATACAGCCAGACATAAGATAATTAAACAGAATTTCCCAAGATTTTATCTTACTCTTAAACTAAAAATAGCCACTCAAGTATTAAAAAAACCCCAAATAAGCTATCCTTCACAACTAAAAGCTCTTGCAACATGACAGATTTAGAAGCAGAGTTAACAACTTATAGCTTAAGATACCTATTTCCTACACCAAACTTCAGACTTTTTTTTCTGATGGAAATAAAATCTAACTGGAAAAAGCAAACAATTCATAAAACCTTTAAGAAATGTTTCCTTGTAGACAAGAAAAGTTGAGTGCACACATTTTAAGTTTTCTTCTTTATAAATACTGAATTAACCCAGTTATTCGTTTAACCTATGTAACACATGTTGAGATTTGCAATACTCTTAATTTCTCCATTCTTTCACAAGGGAACTTTGAAAGACTTGGAACTAAAGCAGTTTAGACATTTCACCCCGTAGCACTAACATGAATTCCAAATCTAAAAAGAGGAGTGTCCTGAAAACTTATTTGGAATATATCCCTTCAGGTTTGCAAATCCCTTGCATAATTTTCCCACAAAGTGCTGACTCAAGCTGAGAAACTGAAACTTTGTACGGAATAAAAGAGCAGAAACATCTAAACCCAACACCCCTTGACCTGATCATCAAGGCAATTCATCTCAGTATCAAGTATCACTAGTAGCACTTAATTACCAACTCAGTAGCTCACAGCTGCAGTACAAGGAAAATTACACTACTCCCACATCCATCAACAATTTTGTTTAAATAAAGGAAGGCAGCTACACAAGACAGCATATAATACCAGTGTTTAAGGTGAGGATGTCCTAGAGCAGTGGCATTGATGGTTGTGAATGAGGGATGATATATTTTGCCTCTGGCGTGACAAAGAGGCACCTCCTACAGCACCAGCCCAGCACCAACACCCCTGAAGGGCAAACAACACAATACAGATTACCTGCTCTTGCTTATGAACCATGGGTAGAAAGTAAAATAATCTTTACCTAGAACACTTTTGAAAGAAAAACTTACATTACAGGGGACACATAAAGGCATATAAAAATTTGGCAGTAGGCATGGGGGGGAGAGGAATTGCTTGTCACACCTTTATCACCTTCAGACACCAATCATTTCGCAAAACCCCACTTAATTCTAACAAAAGAGGACTGCAATATGCCCCTTTAAATGTGGCTCATCATAAGCAACACTGGATATTGTGCATGTGGCTCTTCTCTTTGCGTTTTTTTTTTTTTTTGTTGTTTGGCTTTGCTTGCGGTTTGGCGGTGATGTTAGGGGGTTTTCTTTGAGGTTGCATAGAAGAATGTAGCCATCGAGGTTACAGAGGCATAGCTGCAATCAGGTAATGCAAATATTAGTGCAGATTGCAGCATGCCTAAAAATTTTGGAAGGGACTGTTACATACGATATAAGATTTTTACACAAAATATTAGCTAAAGTTTTTTGAAAATATTATCTCTGCTTTTGAAGATAGCTTTACTCATGTCAAACAGCAAAGAGATGAAAATTAAAATATTTTCTATTTTCTTTAAAGGGGAAACAAAACAGTAGGAAGCCTACTCTACCTACATCAGGACTCTTCCATCAAATAACCATATTCAATACTGTCTGGATTTGGAGTGGAACCTATTGCACAGGAGTTTGCATAGGAAGATGGCAGCTCTACCAGCTGCACCAATCCTTGCTTCCCTAGGCACCAGCCTGGAAAAAGAGAGCTCAGCTAAGTAGAGACTCTCAGTTCTCTTCCACCTCCTGCGCAGTTCCAAATGGTCCATCCAAGTTGCAGCCTGTGGTCCAGATCCAGCTTGCAGGATGATTTACCTGCTCACTGCTTTTTCTGCTGTGGCCTCGATCTGCAGCAGAGGTAGGAAGGAAGGAGAAATAACGAGCCAACAACTGCTTTGTAGCTATCAGCTTTTTAACTAGAAAGAAGGAATTGTCACCTCATCAATCAAGAAGCTGACAAACCTTTCCCTGAACACTGGCCTTCAATTCACAGCACTGAAAACCTGAGCTTTCCTATTGAGGATGCAAACTCTTATATCCACTGTTAACACATCAATGAAAATGTTCTCTATCAACAGTAAAAGGAAGGATGGGAGAGACATGTGGAATTAATGCCCTGAACAGGAAGAGTGAAAAGATGACAATTACCTGGATGAGCAAAATAACTAGATAAACAACACTCATAACTAAGGAATTTCCTGCCTGCTTCTCTGTTCCTAAAAGAACACAAAGTGGAACCACAGGATGGAAGGTAAAAAAGCCTGCAAGCTCTGCTCCTCTGGCCACTGCAGACAGATTACATTGCTTTTAAAGCAATTTTTTCTCATACACTTCTTTCTGAATATTTTTGCTGTAAAACATTTTTAACGCAAAGATTGTTGATAGGAGAGGTCATCAAATGAAGCTGGAACTCAAAAAACCACAAACCCACTAAAGGGAACACCTTCTGAACTGCTGAAAGCTGAAAGAGCACCTGGGCAAAATACCACTGTACACTTGTCCTGTTCTTATTACCTTCACACACACTTGCTTTTGGCCACTAAAAGGCATTATTGGGGGTTACAGCTTTGGTCTGACCTAGTACAGCTGTGTCTGTATGTTTCTAAAGCAACAAGAAAGCTTGATTGCACAAGCAAACCACTTTAAGTACAGAGATCCTCAGTAATTAGGACTTCCAAACATGTTTCCTCAGTCAGCATTTTGAAATAGCTAAGAATATTTTAGAGAAAAATAAGGTATATGTATTAACTAAAGTGAAGGTTTACTTTTTAAGTAATTGATTGATTGATTACTGTACATAGAATCAGCTGTAAAAGAAAAAACAACCACATAATTAAAAATGCAATAGGAATTTATAGCAGCAACATTTGTAATTGTAGCCTTCACAGCTAGAGCATATTTTCATATACCATTTAATTTGACACAACTTTCATTAATTCAATATAGGAATTGAGCGTTTCTGCACTGTAATTAGCTAGAATATCAGGCTTCCACTGCTTAATCTCATGCTGTTTTCTTTCAGCAGTTAGGTATCTTTTTAATTTATTTAATTTAGTCACAGAGATTTAAATTTCAGATTAAGAATACATCCTCCCTTTGCCTAAATACCATTCTGTCCTACACTATCCAGAACTATTGCTCATCTACCCCTTTCCCACAGTATATTGGATAATTTTGCACTGACAAATCTGAAGAGGACAAAAAAAACCCCAAAAACCAGAGGTACAGTATTTCTGCAGACTATCTGAAGAGGCACAAAGCACTGTAAGGATTAGAAGCTAAAACAGAAGTATGTCCACTCACACATCTGTAAGGCAGTGTAAAACATTATTAAAAGTGCAAAACCCATATCGATTTGTACACAGGAGTTCAAGATTGAGAGCTTTCACCAGATTTTAAAACTGAACTTAGATCTTACTTGCCTTTTTTGCTTGCTTACAAATGACATTCGTAACTTTTTTGAACTTCTACTTTTTAACTTCTTTAACTTTTTTGAATCTGCATCTCGAAAATGTTTATCCTTGAAACACATTCCTATACTTCTGTAAGTATTATTTTACTTAGAATTTTTTTTTTTAAAAAAGGAATTCCTTAAGGTGGACAGTGCATTTACCTCAGTAGCTTTCTCTTTTTGGCAGACTCGGACGGGCCTCGGGGGGCCTTGCCCGGCTGCTTCCCGGGGGTGCGGAGAAGAGCCTGCGCAGTCCTCAGCCACTCGCTGGCTGGCCGTGCTGTGACATCCCCAGTGTCCGCTCCCAACCTCGCCTGCAACCTCTCAGAGGATCCCAGAGCAGTGGTGGCCAGGCTCGTTTCTCCTTCTCCCACGCTGTCGTTATCGGATGAATACTCAGATATATCTGTCGGAGTTGCCTAAACAGATAAAAATATAAAACTTTTTAAATAGAATGCTAATGAGATACTACAGCTTTATGTAGGCAGTTTTATGTTCCCTAGTAATCCATAAATGGAATGCCAATTTATTAACGTAACTTGGACAACTCCTCTGTAAGTGCACAGTATTCTTTTGTCAGTCAGCACGAGCTCCTAAATATAAGACCATCTCTTGAGGGACAACTGGGATGAGTAATGTTTAGGTTTTTTAAACAACTAGATCTGGAGAATTAAGCCAACGCTTACCTCTATCAGGAGAAGTTTCCAGAGTGGTGTCAGGATTAAAGCAAGTTTTGAGGAAAGCATAGAGAGGCTAATGAGTGACAGGGATAGTGACTGGCAGGAAAGCTGAGACAAAGGGAGCTTTCACACTGGGATTCAAGTAAGCAGGAAGGTCAGCTTCCATAGTATGAATGGAGGGAAGAAACACATGCCTCTGTTGAGAGCTTGTAGCTGTCAACAAGTATGTAACCTTTTGTTAAAACATGATTTTGACCACTAAAGCAGGTCTTCACCCATGCCCAGCACGCCTATAGCTTCCCAGGAGGGTTTCAGAAGTTGAGCATAAGCTGTCAGGCTCTATCAAGGTAGCTCCAAGGAGGATCAACCACTGGTCAGGAGTAAGGGCTGTGAGCCAGCAGGGCTGGAGGTTCAGACCCATAGAACCTTGCTGGAGCTCTTCTCCCAGAGACTCACAGGACACACTGAACTCATCCCACTGAGAAAGGGAGGAGAGGAGAGGAAGAGAAGGCCAAAAAAACAACTGCAAAGACACATGGAAGGCTGAGGAGAGGGCTGGGTGGGAAAATTCACCTGTTTTGGCTGAGCTTGTTTTACTCTCCTCTAGGACTTCTGCAACAGCAGGGCAAGGCCTCTGGGTTGCCACCCTCAGGTGAGCTCTGCACAGCTGTTATGTACATTATGCTCTCTTGAACCAGTATTTGAGTATTAAGCAAAAATACTTGAAAAGTGGCATTTTACTTAATACAGACAAAATTATCTAAACCACTGAAATAGGCAAAGAAACATGAGCTGGGCTCAGTCTTTAGGAGCTAGTTGAAAAAACCCCAAACCAACACTATCTGCAAGTTCTGGTGGGGTGAGCAGTAACAGTCCCGTCACTGGGACCACCAGCACTACCCCAGCTCAAGGAGGCTTGCCCAAAACTGCCCTGTGGACAAGGCAGGTTAAGGAACTCAGACAGATCCTTGGAAGAACCAAAACCCAATATAAAATAATAAGTTCACCTTATCTATGGGAAACTGGAAAGCCCCAAAGACTGACTTTGCTCCAGATCATGCTGCCCCAGTCACAGAATAGGTCCTGAAAAAATTTAAGCCTGTTCCTCTTGGTCAAATGCAGTAAGCAGTGCTCCACACAGGCTGTCTGACAACTGGTTCAGATAAAGACTTCAGAGGTAAAAGAGGGAAGGGAGGGAAATCACTGAATTCACTAATGCTGTTCTATGTTATTAATTAATGTAATCATCTGAAAACAGCGTTTTTCGACTGTGCACAAAAATAAGTTCGGCTCTTGCCAGTTCTCTAATACATTCTTCACGTCAATGCTGAGAAACTGTGCTAATGTTCCGAGAGCTTACCTAAGTATTCTGGAAATTGGAAGGACCTTTTAAAGTTATCCAGAGAAGTAGAATAGCTAAAAGAATGTAATTAATATCAGTCTGTTTTAAACACAACACAGTCAACATTTGTCCCTTGGCAACAATATTTCTCTGAAAACAAACTCCTTCCACATTGGAAATAAGCCAGAAATAAAAGGTTTCAAACACTATGAAAGCAATAAGCAAGCACTTCATTCTTAAAACACCATTCCAATGCACTCTCTTGCTTTAGGAATGCTTTAATTTTGCTCAAATAGCTACAATATCCACTGCACCTAAAAAAAGGATGCAAACCTGAAATTCTCTGAGCAAGTAAGATGCAAATGAGGAAAGCCTTTGGGATATGCTTCAGGTTAAGCGCATGTTTTAATCCCACTGACTGCTGTAAGAGTTAAGAAGCTTTCCTAACTAAAGATTGTCTAAAAAATAATTAATTCTTCTGTTAATATTTATTACTGTATACTTGTTTAGACTGGAATTCCCCAAGGAAACCGTACTTTGGGGGTTTTGTTTTGTTTGCTTGTTAGAGGTTTTTTATTGCTGTTGTTTTTTTAATTGGTGAGTTGGAAATTTTTCTTAATAGAGGAAACTATAAAAATGGAAAAGAAGAAAAAAGAAGAAAAACTCAGCTTTCCAATTTTGTACACTATTTAACTGTAGCCACCATCAGAACTATAGTCTAAAAAGGAAAATATTTTCAAAACATGCAAACATGAAAGCATCCAGTAAAGGAGCCGGCAAGTCTATCCACATTATGGTGGGGAATAGCTGGCAAAATAATTAATTTCTTTGATTCACTTTAAAACAATCCTTAGTAAATAGTGAAGAAATTGGGGGTTTTTTAATCAATATCTTAAACACTGTGAGGACATATTTTCAAGAGTTGTTTGTTGTGTTGTTTTTTGTTTTGTTTTTTAATTAAATAATATTCCCAGTAATATCATTAGTTTCTGAAGAGCACCATTGCTAAGCACAGAGAATTATAAATTTAAAAGTAGGTGATTTTTCCACATGGCTTATTATTTTTAACTAAAGTAATTTTTGGTTACAGTGGCTGAAAATACAATGGTCCCCAATACACAGAGGCTCAGTTTCCCCCACCCAATCCCTTCCTCTGACCCTTGATTCCAATGTAATCATCCCCATCCTGGGGTTTTTCATTACTGTCTCCCATATATTCCAATCCTTCGAAATATTTGGTATTAGACTGTTTACTAAGATATACCTATATTTTCCAATGATGGCCTTACCCTGACACTCTCTTTTATATCATGCTAACCACTTGTCCATATGAAGGGGCTGACTGAAAAAAGAAAAGCAGGGGTTGGCCTCAATCTCTACCACAAAAACAATAAACATGGTTCATTTTGTTCAGTTTTTAAAATAAATCTTCTCTGTGACTGGTTTCATTTGAAAACTCTAAACACTCCCCTTTTATGGCTCTTAAGGAAAAATGACTTAAGTATAAGCGCACAGACTACTCCCATTTTTTCTGTTAAGATTTGACTACAGGAAATTAGAGAAGTCCATGATTACTGTATCTGAGCATCCAGGACCCTATATTGTAAAGATAAGCATGTTTAAATCAAAATGCATCAAAGAAGAGCTCTCAAGATGAATTGATTTATGATGCATTTTTGACAGCACTCACAGGCTAACGTAGAGGATGGTACAAATACAAAAATAGAAATCAGAATGAGAAACAGCAAATATCCTTCCCTTGCCCCCAGCCCCCCTGACTAAGCAGCTAAGACCGCTAAAGAATATATGATTACCTGTGTCAATTCATTAAGAAAAAAAAAAAATCACAAAAAAACCCAGCCACAGAGACAGTAAAATCCTGGCCCAAATTGTTCAAAGACAAAACCCTAACTTCAGTGAAATGAAGATGGCATTCCAAAAGCACGTAGATTTGGGAATGCATGCAGCACAGAAGATACCACGCTGTTACTTCTGTGACCAATATTCCCTCCCTCATCCTCAAGAAATTTGCTTCAGCTGCCTCTTCAGCAGTAACTTTGCAATCTGCACAGTGTTTGCCTCTAAAAAGTCTGAAAAAGTTACCTTTTCACTTCAACTCTGATGGAGCAAGAAATATCTGTATTTGATCAGTTTAAAAAGCACTTGATATTTTTTATTCATAAAACAGCACATTAAGCTAATACAAGAAGTGTTCCATTTCTATTTGATGTTTCCAGATTCAGCACAAAAAGCAGAACTGTACAAAACTTTCTGTACAAAAATCAATCCTGTTAAAATAAATAATAAATCCGTGGTTTTTTGTTTTAAAAAAGGCTCTCATACAACGATTGCTAATTAGAGGCAAAGTGATGAGCAGTTACAAGAGTTTCTCATCCCCCTTGGCTCTCCTTTCAAGATACGTCACTCAGTGAAACTTTTCTGCAGAAAAACGTCAGTATACACACCCTACATTTGTATTAACACTTTCATGAGTTCAGTCATTGTACATTCAGAAAACGTTGTAAATCTTTCCCAGTTGATATGAAGACACTTCGTAGATAAAATACTCAATAAAAGCTCACAGATATTCAGACAAGTTCATCAGCTGAAACAAAGATGCTTCAGGATGCTGCAGTACGTCTGAATCTCCTTAGAGACAAAAAAATGGATATCAAATTCTGTATAGATGATAACTTTTTGCAGATGGAGGTCACTCAGTCTGTCATTTCCTTCCCTAAAAATAATAAATTTATTCTCTCCTATTATCTTGCTACAGCCTAGCTCAAATGGCAGAAGAACAAATAGGGTTTCTCAGAGCACCCATAAGGAACCAGACTTTCTCAAGGTCACAGAGCCAAGTTATGTCAGAAATAGAAGTAGTATTTCAGAGTTTCAGACTGTGATCACTGTACATACAAAGACAAATTAATCTTGTGGCATCTCCTTTCCTACTTGTTCACTCATGTATCTTTGCTTCTGGCTCTCGAATTTCTTTCTATTACCTCCTGCCTGTTTTCTCGTGGACTGTATTTTTCTCTTTCGTGAGAAAATTCAGAATTAATTTGCATTTCCCCTAACTGCCCTCTCATGACTGGTCTCAAGATGGGTGAAAGCAGACTGATATTAACACACACACACAGAGTAAATTCAGACAACTATCCTATCGCCTCTCCTTTTATACAGCCTTTTCCTTACAATGAGCAATGCTGCACTTGCACTCCAGGTACTCTTTGCTGTCCTGCATGCGATGGGATTCAAATGCAGCAAACTTCTACCCCAGGGAGCTGGTTACAGCTTGCAAGGAGATTTGGTATCTTGCATGGTAGTCTCCAAAAAACAAAGCGAGCAGAAAAGCCACTGGATTTGCTACAATGAATATTCACAAGCATAAATCACCAGTGCAGTGTGTCAAAGGCCTAGACTATGCTAATTGAATGCTCGAAGCTAACTCCACCAGAAGCTGGCTTGCAGGATTATAGGGAGTAGGGTAAAGGTAAAAGAAATGAAGTTTCCCCTTAATTAATCAACACAAAATTAATTCAAGCATTGTGTGCACAGATAGTACAGGATATTATTCAGCTCTATAAAGATAATTAAAGATACAAAGGATTTAAAGCTTGTAGTTCTCTTCAAAGCTTTGTGTTTTCTGAAGCTTGAACTGGAGCACTGAAGTCTATGCCAAATATTTTCCTAGTATCTTGAGAAATAATTTGGTTCTTGGTAAGCTAGCTACTTTCACTCTAGAGAGATAAAATTCAGATATTCCCTCATACAAGAAACTTCACGTAGAAGTGCAGAGCTAGGCGTGTGCCGCTCTGTGGGTGACACCAAGCTTTCTTCTCACGGAATAACCACAGGAACAGCACGCAAAACGTGCAAGATTAGGTAGCAGTGCGTGGGCAGAGATAATCGTATGACAAAAACGAACAACAATGAAAGACATAAATCACTAGTAAGATATTTTTGGACTTGCAAGCCCAAACTGACACAGCAGATTAACTGAAATTTTGTATCTGGAACAACCACCCAGTGTTATTACAGAGACAGCATATATTTAAAATGGATCTCAGATAATGCCTGGTTGTTTAGCCAAGTACAGGATTCCTCCTCAGCACACCAGACCATCTGATCTGTCCTAAATATTTATCAGTGGTGTTGGTTCAGTGCACTAGGAAATAGTGCTCCACACATTAACATTAACATTTTGTGGCTGCCATTACAGGAAACAGGGCCATGTGCTATTCAAGGGCACTGGAACAGCCACTTCAAGCACTTTTCTGGGACTCTTTAAGAGCAACTACCGTTGAGCTGACAAAAGGTTTGTTTCTTCCTCCCTGCTTGGCCACAGCTAAACTTCAGCATCATCTCCCTTCACACAGACATGGGAATTAAATCTTTCTGTCTCCCAACTGCCACCACCCCTGGGCTGGAATGCAGTAGTTATTAGCACACAAAATCATTTATGCCAAGTAGCAAAGAAGAATGCTGGAATATGGAGGAGAAGTGTAGGCAGCAACACTGTAATTATTCAAAGCAGAATTTGGTCACAGACTGCACCCTCATCTCCTCTTAATGGTGTTTTGAGACCTTTAAACAAGTGGTTAGGTCTTCTCTTCTATGACTAATCAAAAAGGATTCATTGCATCCAGCAGCCCAAAGCTTCCTATCGTAAAGGAAATTGATTCATGATTATCTCTGGAGGAAGCAGGCTGGCTACTAAGCCTTAAGCACCACTGCTTACATTGCTGGGCTTCCCTTTGAAGAGCTCCTGGGGAAGCCTTACCCATGCTTGATCCCATTTATTCTGCAAGCTCTGTCAAAAATACAGCTGCATTAGCTACTGTCTTAAAAGGTTATCCCAGAAGTAGGATTCAATCTAAAGGAAAAATATCAATAGCTGTTATCAAAAGAAAAGCAGATAGGACAGAGATGTTCTCATGGACTGAGGGAGTTGAAACGGCTTTCACAAAATTCTGCAGAAAATAATGGAATGATATGGCTGCTGTTAAATCCAACAGCCAGCTATCTGGCACTGGGCTTCCTGCCCCAGTTCTGAAACCAAGAAAAGGTGTGGAGGGTGACAGGGACAGGAAAACTCCCTCTTCCACTTCAAAGAGTGAGGAAGTTGAAGCACAGTACACAAGCCCACAAAATGGTGGTTTATATCACACATGAAATAATGATTAACAACATAAATAACTTGTAGCATCATTTATCAGCTCCAATATCTTGTTTAGATCATACTGCCTTGAAGTGGAAAATGAGATGATGATTAGGATTACATGCAGTATGTTTGGCTGTGCATTCTTTTTTGTAAAGGGAGAGGTGTATTTTTTTGTTTGGTTTGAGCTCTCACACAAAATAACACATACACCACTGGCAGGCAGTAGTATCCTGCATGCAGCACTAATCATTGCAGAAAACAAGAACAGAAAAAAAATAATGTTAAAATAAGATTTTGCACATACACACAAAAATCAACACAAAAATCTGATCTTTGAAAGAAAAAGCTTTGGGAGAAGAGTGATTGAAATTACAACAAACCAGACTTTTTATAGACCTAGTGAAAAGATGGTATTTACTGATTTTTTTTTTTTTTGTAAGCCAGGCAAAGAACACACAAGTGGTAAGAAAGATGAAATCAAAGCCGTAACTTCTAATCCCGAGCAGAAACCTCAGCTTTCACAAGACAAACAGGTTAAGCAGGCTATACCTCTGGAGATAGATCCACAAGCTGTTCCAGCCTGCCTCTCCCAGAACAGGTTGTTCTGAGGCATGGATCAGCCGACCGAAACAGGTGAGGCTCTCTTCTCAGCCCAAGCACCTTTTTATAAAAAATAAGTTCATAAAGCAAGGAGCAGTGTTTATTTCTAAGCATACGCTGTAGATGTAGAATTTAAATAGTGATTCTGAAGGTAAGACTCAACAAGGAGCTGTCTGCTGGGCACAAGGGCAGGAAGGAATTGTAGGGGACAGTGAACTCTTAAGGTGCAAAATGGGCACAAAGCAGGAGTTTACCCAACATCAGTTAAGTGACACTGATTTGTACAGTATGGAGTATAAGGAAAACCCTGCAGCAATCTTGACATCTGTAGCATTTGTGCTGCATCTGTACCTCTTTAAAGAAACATTTTAGTAGTTTAATGAGCTTTAGCATTAAGAAATCAATCTATCACTTCCTAATATTATCTTATTGTACCACCTCTTCATTAGTGATCAGAGTAACAGTCAACTTCTAGAAGATCAAATAACCCTGAAAAATGTTAACACTAAAAGTGCTTTTTCTGCTTTGTCTAATGGGTTTTTTCTATCATAGAAGAACATCATCATTTTCTTTGGGAGTTAAAGACAATTTGGACCAATTTACGCACGCTGTTAGCCAACGTTATGGTCAAGTGAATTACCATAACCCTTGCTCTCCATTCCCTCCTTAAAAAAAAAAGAGGGGAAGGGGGAGACGCCACTTCACGTGTTGCATCTTGCAAACTATTCAGGGACAGAACCAGGTCTCCTCTCATGCAACTGCATATTATCCCACGCAGTTGAGCTCTCATCTTGATAAGGATCCTCCGGATGACAGAGACACAGGTTTTCAAATATAAATACCTGTCTCTGATAGGGCATACAGATAATTACATCATTTTGCACAGAAGCCTCAACATTATACAGCGAAGTTTGGGTACACAAGAAAATTGCAGTCAGGTTATAATACCACTTAAACAGGGTTTCGTTCTTGACACAGAAATAGTTACTTTCATGTTTCCAAGGAACAGATGTTATCGCATGGTTTGATAACCTACTTTCACATTCTTTGTTTATACTTATTCACTTAGTTTCATTTATTAAAGTTAGTGGATCCAGGCCATGAAACCTCAGTTTTATTGTCTCTGGTTTAGGTGATGCTATGGTAATCATCCAGGTTAAAGCTCGTATGTAACAAGAGGACTCAACTGAAAGGCATGATTAAAAGCCAAATTATTATTTATGAACTAAATACTAAAGCACCTAGACTAAACACCTGCAGGATTCAGTAGGAACTGTTAAAGGAGGAAATACATTTCCATCTTTAGGCAACTCTTTTGTTTTAACTTGCAATGGAAGGCAATATCTTTTAACAGACAAACAGACCATACTGTGGGAAAACAGACAAGTTTTTAAGCACTAAGCCCTTCTATAGGTCTCATAAGTTTGGGGTTTTTTCTCCAAATAGATCATTTGATCTAAACAAATTAAATCTTTCCTTATAAAATTGCTTATCTCTTTTATATTTAGCCTATACAATTAAGAATAACCATCCAGCAAGTTTTTTAACAAGTTCTTTCTAAAAAAGAAAATGTTTCTCATGGTAATGTCACTGCATAGACAGATCAGGGAACAGTCAAGAACTTTAAAACATCTTTCATATTATATATTCTCTTTCAAAAAGTAGATGATAACTGCAAGTATGTTATTTTTGAGATTAAAGGAAGCAATTCCAGAATAATCAACTAAATGAGATTGCACAAAGATATTCACTGAAGCACAAATTATACACACTGACTTCTCATCTTTGGTTGATCTGCTGCAATTTCCTGTGAAAAGCCTTAGAAAAGCACTTATCATAAAAGAAAAAGAAAAAAGAAAATGAGAGAGAATGGAAACACAAGTGGCACAGTGTTGTATAACACACAAATGCAATACAGGCATAATTTCTGCAATAATGCTCAGCATTTAGTGGAAATTTTTTTTGTTAATAATTTCCACAGGGGTATAAAGAAACATCTTGAAATTGAGATTCGGTGATTCCAGCTCCAGCAGTGCCAGTGTTCACAGCTACAGCACAGGCAGCCTAAGGAGACACCAGGCTGCTGGGCAGCCCAGCACATTACATTCATTTTTTTCTACTCCCACTCACTCCACATTCTTCTCACTTGACTGTGCTCCCCTTTGCCCCATTTGTTGCTTCACAGCTCCAGAGGAACTGCCCCCAAAGCCTAAAATAGTAATTTCAATTCTTCCCTCCTCTTCATTTCTCACTTCTTCCAACCCCTTCCCTCCTCTCCAGAAGTCCTTCCACAGCCTACCTTTTCTAGATCATTGTGTCATGGTTTTGCACTGTTAAAACTATTTTAAACAGCAAACATTTCAGGGCAGGAAATGTCTTACCATATCTGAAATAGTGTGTTAGTGATGACAGCATGTGCATGCATACAAAAGCACCAATTTCACCTAAATTGATTTCTAACATTGATGAGAGCACCTATATGCAGACTGAAGAAACAGAAGACTCATTTAATTGCTTTTCCAAGTAAGCCAAAGAACACCAAACAAGAAAACTACTTTAAAAAAATACATTAAATTTACTCGGCTAAAGTTAATTCTGTTTGGATAAAGAACAAAGAAAAAGAAGCCCAACACTAAGTTTACAGATTTTCTTTCAGATCACATGCCTAAACTTTGGAGGAACAGAAGGAAAATAAAGTAACCATCGATTGGGTAAGGCACTGTAATTGATAATTGTAACGTTCCTGCCAACACCCATTTTATAGAGATTCAGAAGCACTAATTGCTGTAATACTGTCTTAAGTTTGACACATTTAGCTGCACTGATTCTTCGCAGTACATGAAAAGATTTCAAAGTGAAGACTTTAAATTAAAATTCCTCTGAGACCTAGATTAGAATAAAAACACGTGTGTGCTGTAATATAGGTGTGTTACATTACACTCAGTGACACAACTGCCATAATATGGGTATAACACATACATTACAGGACACATGGAGACAATCGCAGATATTTAGAACTTTTATCAGTAAATAAGCATACCACATAAACCTATCAGGAAAACACACTTGGAATGTCCCAGTAAGGCAGTAATCAAATACAGTTCTTACACAACTAAACTCAATGGACTTTAAGTTTCTAAGAACTGGCTAGCAACTGACATGGGGAACTTGCAAAGAAAGGAGCCCTGAAATACAAACATCAGTAATTTGTACCAAGCAATTCCTTATAAGGATTATAAAGCTTGCATAAAGTAGGAAGATTAAGAAGAATTAAGGTAATTCTTCTCAATTACAATCAAAGAGAAAAAGAGAGCCTCAGTGCATGTCTGCATACTTTAACACACTTGAAAAAGCAATAGTTGACTGGTTTCCACAGCAGTCACCAATATCTTTTGGCTTCATGCCTCCAGTATCTCAAACCAGATCGAGAGATTGTGATGGCTCAATTTCACTTCCATTCTTAAAACAGTGCTTGCTTTACTTCAGGAAGGGGGGGGGAAATAATGTTACACTGTCATTTTCTTTTTTATTGTGTTAGCACACATGGAAAATGCAACCTCTGCAAAATTTGTGTATGGGGTGTGTTCCCCCCCCTTTTTTTTATGTAAGAGAAGCTCAAAGCTGACAAGATAATGCTAAAATCGTAGAAGTTAATTCAACTTCTCAGAAAAGCATTTAGAAATATGTCCTTCGAGATACTATTAAACATTCTCTTCTTATTTTCCTCTTCCCAAAGTAAAAATGTTTATGTGATATTTGTCCTTCATACTGAACTCTGCAGCTAGCAAGTTTTTAAAAAGTCTTGTAAATCTTTTTCTCTTGAACTTGTAAGTGACCTATTAACATTCTGATCAAAAACTGGCATGTTATGTAAGAAGCAACTAAAAATACTGTGCGAGTTGAAATTTCCTGAAATGTTTGGGGCCACAAACTTTTTATTAAACAGCAGCTAACTCTCAAACACCAGCAAGCCTAAGGTCTCGTTCTGAGAGCTGTGAACAGCGCTGAGAATTTGGGGTGTGGGGAGAGGAAAAAGCCAAGTTGAGAAAGGAGAAGGACAGTAACAGTAGCTTTGAAGGAAGTGCTCAGGGAGTTCTGCACTTTCGGCTGCGCCATTTTTAGGAATTGTCTGGGACAGGCAGCTCTGTTGTCTAAATGCAGAAGTGCAAATGTTGGCATCCACGGCATCAATTTTGTGCTCATCTCACTGGCAGCTATTTTAATCAGAACTTTTTTTCTTAGTGGTTAGAGAGCAACATAGCATGCAGTCACATTGCTTCAGTAGCAACAGTCACCAGGGTCTATGATAACTACCAAAAACACTGCTTCATATTGTATCCCACTCTCAATCACCAAAGAGATACTTGAGCATATATTAACCTAAACTGCTGCCTTGATGATCTGCATTCCCCAGCTCACAGCAACAGTAATTTCATTTTGGTCAGAAAAACAGGCAAGACATTTCAGCAGAGTTGGTTTAAATATACATGATTTAAAAAAAAAAAAATCAGTCTTTTACATTCAAAAAAATGTCACATGCTTCTAGGGTCATTTTTCAGGGTACAATAGAGGGCAGGACTGCAGTGGCACAAGATCTTGCTTTCTACTTGCCAAAAGCCCAATAAATTTATATTGCTGTTTTAATGATTTAAACTCCAACTCATTTTCCTTTCAGTTCATAGGACAGTAACTACACAGTTATCAACTCTTCTCAAACATGACAGTTAAAGCAAGTTTTGAGGCAACAGCAGAATGAATGGTACCATGTTTTGTTCTAGAGTTATCAATTCTTTAAAGCAAACTACACACTAATTATAAATGTTATTAAAACAAAGCAAAAAGTTCAGTCAGTTAAAAAAAAAACAGAATAAGAACAAACACAGCTCTGTCACATAATGGTGCAAGATGATTTAATCTAGGCATAAGGGGGAATATATTTTCAGGATTCAGACAAGCATTTGAATATTCTTGTAGAAAAGATTATTTTTCAGTTTTAAACTCTTAAGTCAAAATAATGCAAAAATACAATCACAAGTGCATCATGTAAGCGCTTGGTATCCAAAATGCTGACTTAAAGTTTTCCATGGGAGCTACTGCAATTCAGAGCATTAATATAACCTTAAAACACACCAAGACTTCAGGATAAAAACCCTTTTGACATGTTTATTGACATCTGCTACAGCCAAATATACACTTGGAAATCTTAGACATGTTAAATGCATTTTCCTCCCAAATTGCCAAAAGCAACTGGATTTTGTTATGTACTAATCACTTAGGAGGGAGGGGGAATTGAGTTTCTAGATCAAAAGTTGACCATTTGTGTCAATTTCGTACCATCAAACAAGTGATTTTTTTTTCTCTTCATTTTACTATTAACAGAAGTCCTACAAAATTGCATCACTACAGCCAAATACAAGTATTATTATTCCTGGAATGCACTTATAGAAGGAATGGAAAGCCTACCCTATGTAAAATAGCAAAAGTGTACAATTACATTACTACTTAATGAGACAACCACTTCTTAGGGAAAAAGCACTCAAGAAATTGAAAATTCTACTTAACAAGTCACCCACACTCCAGCACCTCAGTAAAAAACCACATCGACATGCAGACTAAGCACAAGCATTTACATTTATTCTTTTAGATTTAAATAAACCTGTCATTTTTCATTTAGGAAACATCATATAATTTTCTCCCCAGTTTTAGGATTTTCTTTGTGTACTTCTATACACCTTATTTTAACTTGTTAGCTTGTTCTGTCTAAACTATGAGTAGTCTGCCTACAAAGGGGTTCCTTAATTCTACTTTTTGCAGAATAGAAACTTCAGTTATGTTCACTAACTTCTTCTATATAAGGCTATAATAATCCAAGATAAATTTTATTAAACAGAAGAGGAACATGACTGTATGTAGAAAGCAGATGCATGCACCTATACACCCACACCTCCTTGCCCCAAAACTGAACTTCACATCACTCCACAACCCACTACACACACATACACGCTCTAGAAATTGGTTTCAAATACATAAAACGATTCCAAGGGCTTAAATGCAGGACTTTCATGGCAGCTGACTTTACAGCTGAAGGATTATACAAAAATATTGCACAAAAATAGGGAACAAACAGAGCAAAGTTTTCTTATACTCAAAATCTCAAAACTTAAGGTCAATATCACCACTGGTTCTGTAGTTTCAATAATACTATACTGATAAACTAGGACTTTGACAACGTTAAAGCAACGCCTTATTCACATACTGAACAGCAAGTATAGTGTTCCAGAAAACATAGACACACATCAGAAGAGCCCCTCTATTTCATTTGACAACCATTTAAAAAGCACGGTGTAAGGAGAGGATACAGAAAGCGTATATATGAAGTTTGTTATGAAAGCAACACTACTGGATTTATATTCATGGGTTTTCTACATATTATACTGCTACCACATATCATGGCCAAGACTGTGAAGAAGGGGTGCAGAAATGTGGCCTCTATGCAGACAACATACAAAATCACTTTGGTGGCAGCAGAGGAATGTTATTTTCTATACCACCACCATAAGATTTTGCTTGTGACTGATGAAATAAAATTAAACCAGAAGATTTCTAGGGAGAGAGTATAAACCAGAACTTAAAAATCCCCCAAACAACAACAACAACAACCAAACAAACAAACCAAACAAACAAAAAACCCACAAAGAACACACAAAAACCCCCAAAGCTCTGTGGAGAAATCTGGGGAATTCCCTATTTCAGATACAGAAGAGGAAACGATAGCTGTAATAAGTACCCAAGGATCTACTTTAAAAAGCAGATGATGTTTATAAAGTACTGCCTGAATGGGTGAACCTTCACAATAAAATGTCATCATCTAGTGGTATAAGTGCAGGACTGAGTCAGGAAGCCTGACGTTTAAGACTGGATCTAACATCAGCTCCTATGGTTTGGGGACACACAACTGACTCTCAACTCTCAACCTGGTTCTCAAATTTATCTTGCACAGGTGCTAGACACCAACTCCCTTGTAAAAACACTGAGAACCACTAAGCCTTAGCATGCAGGGGTGAGGGAAGCAGAACTGCAAGGCATCTACATTTGAATTTAGTGTAAGCAGATGTTCAAGTTTAAAAGACTTTTGAAAGTCCTCACTTAATTGTTTAACTCTTCAAAACAGCAGACTATTGATCACTTTGATAACTTCAGGGAGATTGCAACAGGAAAAAAAGATGTTAAAAGTGTTCTATGCATGCAAATACATAAGGTTCTCTTCAGCTATAAAAGCTAAGACTTGGGCTCCAAGAGGCATTGTGACGGCATTTGGACATCAAAGTCGAAGAGGTTGGTCCTTTTGGACATACCCAGATGCAGTGCAGCTCTGCAGACTCGTGGTTTATGTCACATTTAAGCCTGTGAGTACAAAGGTGGTACTTCTGTACCTAAGCCTGTTTAGGGGCTTGATTCAGTAGGTGTGGGTTTATGCTCTGCAGAGATTTTCACTCACAGCACGCTGTACTGCTTGAATTGGAGAGCACATCCACAACTGTAAACGCAATTCCTCTGTAACACTCCAGACATTTCAGCCTAAGCAGTGAGAAACGCAAATTCTATCAAGACAATCTCTAGATTAAGAAATTTAAATCCCTTCCTCTAAGGAAAGCTCTCAACCCACCAAACAAAGCAATGAGGAGATAATTTCCATCTCTCCCTCGAAGGCTGGGCCACTGCAGAAAAAACCTCACAAGATTCAAAGGGTCTTGAAGAGCTTCAGTCCCTGCTCCACATCAAACAGGCATTAGATAAAACACAGGAACACCAGGGAGCTTAAGTGTTCCTTGGTCAGAAAGACAGTAGCTGGGAATCCTGGTATTTAGCACTTAAGCTCATCTGTTCATTGTATACAAAACACAGGCATCTAAATCTAAGTTTAATGGCTATTTTGCAGGCCAGAACTTAGATTCCTGTAGCTCTGGCATGATGATCAGCTGCACCGCAGAAATCAGCCCATTTCTGCATCTGCCTCCAAATATGCTGCAGCTTTTTTTGGAAAGCCACACAACTCCCAAAAGGCAAATCTCCCAAAGCCAATGCCGATCACAGCAAATACGTGACAATTCAGTCCTCTTTAGCTGCCTAACCAGGTTTCAATTACCACCATTTGGAATTTTACAATAACACTGCACGATCAAGCACAATTTAATGGAACTTTCATTTGTTAGATGAGTTCCTAGCCACTTCTACACTTCCTCAATTCAGGCAGTGCAGAAATTCAAGCTGCGAAAACACTGGATTTTGCAATGCCTTCAGGACTTCAGAAAATATATTTCAAATACATCAAAGTGGTCAGATAAGTTAGTACTCAATAGGAAGTTGTTTCTCGAAAGGAAATTGCAAATTTCAGTCAAAGAGGAAGATGGAGAGTTAGAATTAACTAACTGTTCCAAAAACTTTGGCAAGCAGGAAGGGCTTGTGAAGGTTGAATGAAGAAACTGCATGCAACCACATAAACAAGCTCAGTTTAGGACTATATAACTACCTTAAGAATATGTCTCCAATTAAAAAAAAACAAACAAAAGACAATGAAGGAACAACAAAATGAACAACAGCAACAACAAAAAAAATCTCTCAAATAGCATGTATTTCCAAAAGGACTTAAGAGATATCCTTGCAGTTGGGTATCTGCGATGTCAAATTTGGACCTATTTATTTACCCATTGGATAGGCTAATAATACACAGACATTTATACTGTGCACCTCCAATGTATTTAAAACCAGAACACTTGCTATATTTTGTTGAAGTTTTCCCTATCACTCACAACTTTCTAGCATTCAAATATCTAGTCTTCACTAGATATTTGAAGATTAGGGATTATTTCATATTCAGCCAGCAACAAAGCAATTCTTATTTGGTATTCTTATTTGGCCAGTTAATCCATTTAGCTTAACCTGTGTTTATAACCAGTTCCCACATCGTGGGCATCTGGACACAGGCACAGAAAGGGCAGTGGACTAGATGGGTCTTTGGTCTATCCTATATAGCCATTTTTACATAATTCCTCTGCAGCTTACAATGTTCCTCTCAGCTGGGGAAGAAAGGCATGCTTGTAGAGTCATTTAATAATAAAAGTTAGAAAAAAATGGTACGGAGCAAAGACTGTGTTCTCTACCTGGCCAGCAAAAGACACTTACTTTGCCTTTTCTGCCTCAAAATATCCACTTCAAGCTTTAACTATATATAGAGTATTGGCAAAACCTTTCCAGTTACCTTGTTACTGTACCTGAATGTAACTGGGAATGTGCCCAGTTCACAGACATAGTTTTACTGTAATACCATGATAGTATGGGCTTGGCATGATTACATCACACACATTATCTTGGCAGTCAGGCAGCAGCAGCTCCACCAACTGAGCTCAAGGCCAAGCCATCAACAGTTGTGCTGAATGCAGTTGTCTGCACATTTTTACAAAGGCTTTTCCATTTCTTATGTCTGCTTTAATTTTCTGCCCTTATCTTAGTGCTGTACCAACATCCCTACGCAATGTTCATGTATACCCAGCAAGTTGTGGGAAAACATGCAATAACAGGCAACAATCTATAGCCCTGTCATGATCCGTTTTGCAAACATGATGCTCAAAATTTTTCACTCATGGTGGAGTAAAATAAACCATGCATAATTAAGCCTGAGAACTCTGCCAGGTGCATGTGTGTGTCTTGGAGCCACAAACTTGCTCATTTCTGAACTCTGGGCCTTTCTGTGTGAGATCAGTTGCTACACCACAAGCCTAAGCTCTTTTTAACCTTCTCAAATAGTATTCTCAGCCATTTTTTAAGCCTCCTCCCAACAATATTTAACCTTTTAGCCCAAAACTAATTTTCAGAGATGACAACAAAAATAAACCATGTGTGCCACCTTGTGCAATCCATGCATCTGGCTCTATTTGATAGAACTGCCCTTCTGGTGTTGTCCCTTCCTCTGTGTGGCATCTGCCCTTTCCTTTCCTCCTCTATTCTTCCTCCTTACACACACACACAAAAAAGTAAAAAAAATGTATCAGGCAAAATATCAAACAGAAGAGAAGTAAATACTGGCAACTGTATTTCAACTAGAGTAAAAGATTTCTTTCAAAAATAGTTGCTAGTATTATTAAGGTCTCCAAGAAATAGCACTTACTAGGCTTTACTAAGTTGTAGAACTAACACTAGGGATGGAGGGTGTGAACTAAAACACTGATATGGTAGTGGCAGCAGTACATTTTTCTTATTTTAAGGAAGAATCCCAATATGCTGGAAGTCAGAGAGCCGCATTTAGCTTGCATGAAGTGGGACAGCCAGCAGCCAAGCTGTGTCTTTGAAGAGCTGTGAGGACAAGTACTCCTAGCTCATTGTTCAGAGGAAGAGAGGCTTTCTGGAGGCCATGCTTCTGAACCATGCATTGAAAAAGTTGCTTTCCACACCTATCAGCAGCTTCAGTAGCCCAGATAGACTAAAAACTCCTCCCCACATCTTCAGAGCCACAATCACCTTCAAACACAATACAACAGTACAAGAAATCCATTGAACGTTGGCAAAATGATCAGAGGCAGTAAGAAGAGACACACAATAGCGTACTTGCAGAGTTAGAGGCAGAAAAAGGAGTTCACAGTAACATGTCTCTCTTTCCTGTCCTCACCACCACCTCCAAAAGTAAATCACACAGCCATGTACACTCCTGCACAGTGATTAAAGGTGACGATGATGACTACAGGCCATACTATGCATCTTTAGAGGGTTTTCAATTCAACACTGAGGGGCCAAATGGGGCTACTGTGCATCTAAAATAGTTTAGTCTGATTAAAGGTGTAATTATATAGTTAGTCATAATAGCTGCCATACTTTAAAAGAAACCCACCTCTCCTTCAGGGTAAGAGAAGGAAATTATGCTACTTTATTCATTCAAACACACTCTCAGTTAAATTCAAATACAGCATGTGGACTAGATAAATACAGTGACACACAGCCACAAACACTTAGTAATCCAAGATAGAACAAGGAGATGAATCTCTTAACCTATAATCTTTGCAAAGGGAAACTAAATCTTATGATTAAGAGTTCTGTCATATCTGTGCAGGTATCAGTGGAGGCTGCGTGTTTTCTTCGCAGCTGTCATAAGAAATTCATGCTGGTTTTAGGCCTAAATATGAGCAAAGACATGGCAAACACAGAGTCTGACAAAGAGCTTAAAAGATTTACTTGTTTATATGGTTAGCACGTAACATCTATGGATATCCACATATATGCTGCAGAGGGGGCAGACTATTGCTAGGAATCTTATTCAGCACAAACAAAACAGAAATATTTTCCCTCTCTTCTCACTGTGTTTTCAACCCTGTAACACATCTGTTCCATTATTACCACCTACAGCAAACCATCACTCCAGGTCTTCGGGAATAACAGCTTCTGTCTAGAAGGGGTTTCCTTGGCTTAGGTCACCTTTCACAGAGCAGTAGGTGATCTCAAATAGCCTCTACTATTCAAGTGTTAGAAAAGGGGAGGGAAGGTAATTTCTGTATTTCTTTTAAACTAGCGCTTCTGGTTACACAGGAGAGAAGGTGAAAATGAAATGCACAATAGACAAGCTTTTGTTTTTCACCATTTTTTTACTGATACTCAAAGTTCACATTTAACACCATTGGAGATATTTAGAGAACCTTCCCCAGCGATCACTGCCTGGAGATCCTCCATGAGATTCAGTTTCTCAAGGAGACAAACTCAGTTCACTTGAACCCAAAGGAAGGAAGACAGGGTCTACACAACCTCCTGATCCACAGCAGTGCAGCCCCCTAACCAAACAACAGAATTGGGCTAGATAAAACACATTTCAGGGGAAAAACCAAAGGGGAAGGGTAGGAGATACAGGAGAAAGCTGTCATCCTTGCCCATAAAGTTTCCAGCTATTTGCATGGATACTTTTATACTCTCTGAAAACTCTCCTTCTGGAATAAAATACTTAGAGCATTTGGTGTACTCTGAACAAATAAATATACTGAGTTTTTCTGTTTAACCTTCCTCCTCCTTTCCTTTTATTTCTTCAGCATGGGCTTTAGAATTTTGAAATATTCTATAGTTCAACAACTTAACATACATTCCCCACACTAACGATTTGATGACAGAGAAGGCTGACCAGGACCCAGCTGAGGCATCACATTCCACATAATTCATTAAATAACACAAGTATAAATCATCTTTATATGTGCACAGTTTTTAATCACCATCCTTTGCCCAACATAGCTCAGTGGTCAAGTCCCAATAACAATTTTATGAGTCCTGTCATCTCATTTTTTCCCAAGCATTCTCTCCAGTGATCCTGTAGTTCCATCACTGCATCTCCCTTGAGCTAGATTTCCGTGCCTTTTACATGCTATCTGCTATTCTTTAAGTTTTTACACACTTGATAAGAGAGAAGAAAACATAATACACGAAAATCTTTTGTATCTTGCATCAACAGAACTATACAAGAAAAAAACACAGTAAGACACATAAAGCAATAAAATTACAGAACACCACATACAATAGTTCTATGGGAAAGAAGGATGAGAAAATATTCTTTTCCAGATTTCACACCATTTTCTTCCCCCACACACACCCAAACTGGGTGAGGTAGGAAGCAAGAGAGTTTCTTGCTTCTTTTAATTTTGCCCTGAAACTTACTTTAAGTAATTGCAAGTGAGTGACACCTAGTGATGAACACAAATCTGATCATCCTCCACTCTCCCACACAGAGAAGATAAGCCAGCAAGCAGCAACAGGTAACTCAGGAGTGGGTGTTGAATCATGGGAACCTGACACTACTATGTTTCTCTCCCTTAAAAGCCAAATATCAAGTGAGCCAAGACGTAGAAACTTGGTGCACAGCTATAAAAAATAAAAATAAAATAGTTAATATGTCCAAATGAGAGATGGTGAAAACAGATCCAAATCATGCCCTGCAAGTTCACTTCTCCATTCTCTTTAAAACCAATCAACTCTCTCTGGAAACACCAAGTTTTCCCAGACATGTAATTCTTAATTAAAAATATATATCCAAGAAGCAAACAGGAAGAATGGGTTTCTCATCAAATACTAAAATATCAACAGCTGTCTCAGAGACCACTTAGTGATGTCTCTGGCATTACAACTGCTATCCAGTTGTAAGGATTTTAGAAGCTTGTCAAAGACTCTTATTTTGCCAGTAGTTCCAAAATTATTGCTCACAGAGCAGTTACTGGAAGTGAAGGGGAGGGGATCTAGTGTGATTTCTGGTAGGGTTACAGGAAGGAAAAGTATGCTGCTATGCAAAGTAGCAACAACACAGTCCCCTGAAAGGGAAACTGGAATAAAGAGACCAAGAAAACTGGTTGGATTTTTCAACACTGTGACTTGGGATCATCCTTTACAACGAAAGCTCACCCTGAACAAGAGATTTCTTTACTTAATGCGTTTTTAAGAGCAGTCCAAAGCTACAGCGCTAAGAGAGCAAAACACAAAATCCTGTAGGAAAGGGAAGTGATTAATCTAGCACAGCCAGTGCTGCTTTCACACACTATGTGCCATTTCATCTATTTTTGTCATGAGCAGGATTGTCACTGGAAACTCAGGATTAGCTCCTGCTTTAAAGACACAAAGTCTTTACATCATGATTAAAAGCCATTCAAGGACAGGAGTAAAAAAAAAAAAAAATAAAAATCAGTAGGCAGAGAAGAAAAACACTTAAACACATGCTAAAACTTGCAGACCTTTTCTGTTCAGAAAACCCATGGCCATCTCCTTTTCTCTCCTCACAGTTTCATGCAAGGTTGGGCTACTTTTTTTTTTTTTTTTTTTAATCCTTCTGCAAACACTGAAGAAAATCTAAAAGCCTGTAAAATTTGAAGCCCTGAAATCTCAAGCTCTCCGGAAAACTAACGCAAGAGAGCCACCTACCAAGCAAAGGCAGGACTGATGGGGCTTGGGCAGCAAGGGCCGCCACTGAAACTTATTTGAATGAACTTGACCCAGGTTGGCGGCCAGCCAGCACCCTACGTCACCCCGTGACTTAACAGAACACAGTGTTCTTGGCACCCGCACAAGTATGTGTTGAAATCCATGCTGGAGAGAGAGAGAGAGAGAAAAAAAAAGTCAGTGCATGTTTCAAATTAATAAAGGAAAATGGTAAGGAAAAGGTAATAAAACACAAAGGCAGCATTAGATGTTTTTAAATGTATCTGCTGCATTTTCCTCCTGCTTTATTAGTTTCTTTATTACTGGTGTTCCCTCATGTTCCAGAGGCTCGGTGCACAGGTAGTTCTCCCCAGGACGAGCCCTTCCCTGTCCAAATCCCGTCCTACGCGCTCTCCCTCTCACCTTTATCTGTGCCCTACCTGGAAAATTCCAGTGCAGTGCTCAGCCAGGCGGCAAGGGCAGACACTGACTGTGGTGCCAGGGCTGCCCCTGACTCACCCCTTGCCCAGCCCTCATGAAAAGGCAACACAGCAGGCACCTCATGCCTATAGGGGATGATCGCGATACACTTATGTCATTGACAAACGGATTATGCTAACACCTTGTCATGAGATGACAAGTACACAAGTAGGAGGAGGACAGGCAAAATAAACTTAAAGAGCCATGAACTCAATGTGCTTCCTCCATATGCCATATCACTATTATTTCCTTTTTCCGCATTTCCTCCCTCCCAGACTACCGACTACCCTTCTTTCTCTTCAAAGCTGAGCCTCAAGTCCTTTTCCTTCCTCTCGTCTGTTACCTCTAATCTCACTGATGTTCTATTCCCCTCTTCAGTGCCTGATCAAGACATTTGACACCTGTAAGTGCAGGATCAAAACCAGCTCACACACGCCTGCAGAAGGGACTCTCACCAGTTACCTACTTGGAGCCCACACCTGCCACCAGCAAACCCACCAGCATCCCGACGGCACAAGCCTGCACTAATGCTTTCCAGCCAGACCATCAGCCACAACAACAGGAAGATGGACCCACTTTCATCCTCATTACCTTCTGCACACACATCCTCAGCTTAGCACTCCGTCCATGCCGTTAGAAGAATATATGAGAGACAGTAAGAAAAAATTTCTCCCTATTTGGACAGCTTACTGCTGTTTCCACCATTTCAGTGCAAATCTGAAAAGCTGCATCAGTTAATATCTGATCCAGTGTTCTACCACCCTTCACCCATCAGCTGAAAGATGACAACATTTCTGTCTAGTTACAGATTCTCTAAGGAGACACACAACACATGCATCTAAGAGATGATCCATGTCTCTGGCCAGGACTTCCAACATCATGAGCCTGGGTTATATGTGAAAGTTGCACTGATTATTTTTCACCTTGACTGTTACACACTGCAAGCTACTATTATAACTATAGAAATAAGCTATCTGAACCAAAGAGACACTGAAACTTCCATAGGAAGCAATTAGGCACGTTCAGGAGTCCCTGTTTAGTATTACAGAAAATTCTTTCAAAACTCTTTTTCTTCCAACCAGAACTGTGCTTATGCCTTTGATGTTAAAATAGTATTAGCTTCAATACCACAACAGTGCAGAAAGTAATTCTGCTTTAATTCCCCAAGGATGAAAAAGAATAGAAATAAATAATGTATTTATTTTTTGTACATAAAATTTCTTGATGCTCTAAATGCCATTGTCCGAGTAACTGCATCCTAAAGTGAAAAAAATATAGGGATATGAAAAAAATACAATTCTTACACTGTTTTCTTTTGCCTCTCTTTTGCACATTCACATGTGAAAACACCCACAAATGCTGATCTGGATAAAGCAGAGATTGGGATTGCTTGAACTTAAAAGCTCTGTACAAATAATCTATGATCTTCTGACACAACCATGTGTAAGTGAAAACTTTCATAGAGCAAGAGAAAAAACAGCAGAGGCATAATTTCTAATCTCATCTTTCTATCGTCAGGCTCCAGATCCAAGAAGGGACCTGAACAAGTAGCAGAGAAAGTGAATTCAGAGTTTGGTAAGTTACAGAAGAAAAAGCATTCAAGTAAGAAATATAAAGATTGCTGATGACAGAGATGACAGGGAATCCATAACAAGGCATGTAAATTTCCAGTGACATGCCTTGACTTGACAGGTTATCTTTAAGAATCCCTATGGAAGGAACAGTTCATATTTATTTAACAAAGATGTGCTGGCATTCACACCATATTTTTCTAATGTCAAAGCAGTTACCTGCCCACTGACCTCCAAGCAGAGCCAGAAACATTACTCCTGCAATGGAGGTGGGGGGAAGATTTTCACAGAAAAGGGAAGCTCCTCAGTAGTCTCATGTTTACAAAGGAGTTTACTGGGTTGTCAAGGAGGAAAAAGCCCCACAGCAATCCTCATACTACATGCTTTGAATACACACAATTAAATTTGTCACAAAATTACAGATGAGTCTTCCGGGAAACTTTGAAAGCCTGGCCCAGTACCCTCACCTCTCCTAATTGGGCTTGGCAAGGAGCACCGAGATACTGTTAAGTCTGAAAGTTTGCTCGAGAACCAGATCCACAGGTTAGAGAAGTTCTCTCGAGCCACTCCCACCTGGCTAGTGGGCAAACCACAGGGAGACTGCCAGAGCCTCCAAGGAGGGCAAAGTTGAGGGCAGGATGTGACACATTTACCACAATCATGCAGGCTACTTGTCTTCCTAACACCCAGTGTGGTTTACAGCCCCTAAGCAAGTGCACAGGACTGTTAGTTCAAACAGGGAGAGATTAATTTTTTATTGTATTATTGAAGTATGTATTCAATAAGATCGTTTGTTCTTACACCCTTCAACACTGCAAACGGGATGTGGGGAAAAAAAATTGGGATCTCTTACAATTAACAGATAAAGCAACAAGTCCTCATATTTTGTAGCTGACCACAAAAGCCAGCAAGGTCTGTGTTCCATTGCCCCTCTCTGTCCTAACCACCTCATCTCTCTGGAACATGTAAGTATTTAAGTCCTGGAGTATTTTCATTTGCAGTTTAGGGAATCTCAAGTGACTGGATGCAATTAATTGCACCAGGACCAAAACCAGAGTAACACATTCCCTGACTTTAGTATGCACTGTTGGAATTAAAACTGGAATTAAAACTTTCAACTGAAGCATGTTTTTATTTAATATACAAATGAAATGCCAACCTATCCACAAGTAATTTTAAGGGTAAAATCCCATTTTCAAAGCACAGTTGAATCCTGAGCCATCTCTAACCATGCTCAACTATATCCATATGAAAGCAACCACAACAGCACACAACTACAGCTAGTTACATATCCACCAGGAAGGAAAAAAAATGTAGGAGAAAGGAATACTTTTATTTTCTTAAATACAACACTGTCATTTTAAATGAAGGAAGACTGTATCAGATGGGTCACCCTCCTTCAAAAGAAGTGTAAGCAAGACTCAGATACTGAAAAAGCACAGAAATACCTTGTAGTTCCGTTACCATGTCAATTTACTAATTTGAGAGTTGGGTCATTTACTAATGAATGAACAGCACTTACTGTCAGTAATGTTGCAGAACCTGACAATGTAACACATTTACCTACTTTCTCCTCCCCCAATTTTAAACACAGTTAAAATATCCATTTAGAGGGTCAGAGAAAAGAATCTAGGACAGATCCATGACAAGAGTGAGTCGTTAAGTGCAGAAGCAACACAAAAACATGACTTCAGAGCAGCCGGAAGTGGAACAGCACATGAGAGATACAATCACATCCATAGGTGAGTAAACCCAGGATAATGCCACAATTAGGTTAGTGTTGCATTTGAGCTTCTGGAATATACAATGTTGAAATTTAATTTTAATTCTATTGCTGTTTTATAACACCTGATCCGTCAGTCCTCACAACACATTGGTCTGGACATGACCTATTACCAGATGAAATGCACAGAAAACAGGTGAAAGGAAAAAATGTCAAGCTACCTACAGGGCAACATAACAGGATTTCCGTGATCTGTGGTTACAATAAATGCAGACAGACAGATTGTGCCTACCTGATTATGCATACAAAATTCAAGACCTTTCAATTTATTACATATAAATTATTACTGTTTGCAGCAAAGGAGGTGATGTTCATTGCCAGCTATGTATGGCAAACATATTTCTAAATGCTTGTTTTTATTTTTACCAATTACAGCTTAGGGTTGACAATGTGTGTGCATGTTTTCTTTTTCAAAATCTAGTACAGGTTGAGGTATTTTTCTAAAAACAAACATACACACCTGTAGTACTGACCACATTTTAACCACAGTAACAACGTCATACAACCCATCAGGCTTCTGGATTGTATAGTTTCACAATGTTAAAACAGATTTGTACTCGCATCTTACTTAAACAAAATGTCAAATTGGTTTCTTCACTCTTAATTTCATCCTCACTTTTTGTTAATTCCTTTACAGCTGTCATTATCACCTTCTTCACTTTAATTTTCAGCTTCTGTTTCATTACAGACTAGTTTGCCTTAGTTTGTCCTCTGTGTGTTTTTTTCAGAGTTTTAGCAAGTATTGATTTTCCACTGTACAGTTTCCTCTCTTTACAACGGTACATAGTTAAGCTCCTAAAACCAAACAAAAGAATTCCTTTCTAACTTTTTCCAGAATCGTTTGTTTAGATTTCTAGGCATACAATTAACCTAGTTTCAGCTAGCAAAAATGAAAACATTATTCTTTTTAGAAACTGCAGATACCGGAACTAATGCCTGCCAGAGAGACTGAGGCACCAGGTATGAAGTTTCAGAGTCACTGAACAGAAGTAACCAATCAAATTCACTCCACATTTTAGATGTAAACAGCAAACCAGAGCTTCCTTTTGCTTTAATCCCATCAGCACTGGCATAATGCCACATAAGATAACATGCTAACCAGACTCTGGAAGCTGACAACTTAAATGCACAATAAAGCAGCAATTAAAAAATTGTGGAGATCAAGGAAACAAAGTAAGAACAGTAAGAACAAGTCAGGCCAGAGACCTGTTGAACTCAGCATCCTATCTGGGACAGTGGCCCACATGAAATGCATAAAGCAAAGAAGAAGCACAAAGCAAGTGAGTGTTTCTTCGCTGATACTCCTCCAGAGTGAGATGACTTGCAACTCCAGAACTTCCTAAGGGAGCATCATCTGACATTCTAAGTTAACAAATTTTTCTCCAGAAAAAAAAGTCCAATCTCTTATAAAACAAGAATTCTGGTAATATTGTAGAACATCTTAATATTTTTAATGTCAGCAAAGAAAGTAACTGGAAGGGACCAAAGGTGGGTCACCAGCCATGGGTTTCTGATCCAGTCATTGTGGTTTATTATTGCTGCAACATCCAAAGAAGTCTCAGAGAAGTTAGTAAGTGTTATGCTGAGAACTGTAACAAAAAATACAAAAAGAAGTGGTGACCTCTGTTCAATGACTTTGTGGCAGCTAATGAGCCTAAGCAATGAAGTGCATTTTAAAAAAGTCACAGTGCTGATGGAAAAAAATACATGGAAAAATACTTTTCTTGCAGTTAAATCCTACAATACTACCAACACTTGGGAGATCTCCTCAAGAACATTTCATTCATTCATTCATTCATTCCAGTTTGTTCCAGATTAGGAAAACATATAAGCTACATTACCATCTTCTTTCCTCTTTTTAAAAGCAGACCCTAGTGCTGCTAACAAGAGAATTTTTACAATTACTGGCTGCAAGTTTCAAAAATTAAATCCATTTGCTGTTCTTCCATTTAAAATGTTACCAAACAAAGCAACAGAAATTAGCATTCAGTGGTCTTTTAAATCACCCCTCTCTGCTCAAAATGAGAAAATAAACTGCCACACGTTATATTACCAGCAGTCTTATTTTTTTGGCTCTAGGACAACAACATGGATCGTGACTGTGTCAAAGGCAAATGATTATTGTCTACATGATTACTTCTTTCTTTTCAGAGCTTCTGGAGCATGCAAGGCAGAGAGAAAACTATCACCACCGCTTTCCAAAATGCTTACAAATCCATTGGTGGCAAGTAAGTAACAGCTGAGTAATATTTGAAAACCCTGCAATTCACATGCAGAGGATGTAAAAAGTTATTCTTCTTCACAATCAAATTTTTGAAGTCATGATCTACAAGCACTTCCTGCATTAAATGTGCAGAAATGCTAACATGAGGATGCTCAAAGTAGTGGCAAAGTTATATATTCAACAAAAAATCGTGTGGAGTACTTTATAATAATCTAATAAAACTCCTCCCCCTTAAATTTTACTGTCATTCTTGCCTTCAAAAAGTGAGTTGTATTGCAGAAGTGTGGCGTAGAAGTTACATTGCCTTCCAATCCTATATAAAATTATGTTCTAGTTTTCCTTTCTTTTATATTTTCATTATTTCCTTTCCATTATTTCCCCATTATTATGATTTCTTCCACTTACCTCCCAGCACAGCAAACTATGAAAACTTAAATATTTATACTCAGCATCCCCAAGGAGGACATAAGTGCAATATTTTTCACTTAGACTCATATGATAAAGTGATGAATCAACTCAGCATCTCCGTAACCAACAAAAGTGATAGATTCAGGTTTTCCTTTTTTTTTTTTTTTAACGTTGAAGAAACAAAACCAGGTATTTTGCCACACCTACTTTCTCCTCTGAGTTCATTAGATTTGAGAAGCCTTCAATATGTATGGGAACCATTTATCTAAAATTGTAAAGCCACGGAAAAAAAAAACCCACACCCCAATTCTCTGCCCTATTCTGATGCCCACTTAACTTTTTTTCTTCCACAACTGCTGCAGTTAGTACTAAGTTTTTAATGCCTTTACAGATAAGAGAAGCATCAGAGAATCATTACATTATAAGTAATATAAACCGCAAGTCAAAAATAATATAAGAAACAAATCTAGCTCTACTGTTTGCATAGGAAAACTAGACTCAAGTGCATATAAAGGTTACAAAGTAGAGGAAAATAATCAGTCTCCTGCACTTTTTTTCAGACTTGTTTCACGTACAAACATTGCTTTTGCTGTTGTTTAAATTGACAATCTTATCTATTGTCTGTCTCATTGCTTTTTAGCCATGAGAGTGGCAATTATGTCCTATTTTATTTCCAAGTCCTCAATAGGTACCCTTCAAAAAGTCTACATAACCTGATAACTTTTAATCCAACATTCTCCCATAAACAACTTAAGAGAAAATATATCTCTTTCTCTTCTTACCTCCTCCTCCAGTTACTACAGGCTAAGGCCAATAAAGTTTCTTAGTCCAAATTGCTGCTTTGGCCCTTCCTTTCTAAACTAGTAAGTAAACACCATACAAAAACTCTTACATCCTCCCAACACACCACAAGTATCTTATAAGGATGATGCTGTTCAGTCCCACACCACAAGTATCTTATAAGGATGATGCTGTTGAGTCCCATAAAGGAGGAATAAATTAGTCAAAGCACACCATCTGTAAAGTTTCCTGGTATACAGCTATATAATCTGGCTTTACAAGCAGCTCTGTAAAACCGTTACATTACTGTCCATAATATTGTTAATTCTTTTCTCTGTACATGTCTGCAAAGAACAGGGCAAAAGGCAATATGGTGCTTTATCTGCAATTGCCACAGCTAAAAAGTCTTTTTTCTAATTCTGCCTTTAAACAGATAATGCATTTTTAGATATTAGATTGGGGTATCCACCCCCACCAAATGTCTGGAGCCCATGAACTTAAATTGGTACAGAAAGGGACTGAGTTACCCGTTGAAGGATAAAACTCAAAATGTTTTTCAGACCTAATAACCTCAATGTAACTTCTGGTTCAGAAAGCACTTGAACTGCAACAGAGATCTTCCTTCTTGCACAGCACAATATTTAACAAAGTACTGGGAGAAAAGACTATTATAATTAGGACCTAAGCTAGATGAGCCTTCAGTATAGTAATTCTGTGTCATCAGCTTATGAAGAACATATTATTTATAACTTTTGCATCATACACCTATTTCCAGCTTCAGCCCACACCATTATACACTGATGAATTCACATACATGCTCCCCAAGGGAGCTGCAGTCACCCCGCTTACCCCAGAAAGAAAGTTGAGTATTGTGGGTTTATATTACTTATTTATTTTTCTATACTACTAGTTATACTGTTGTCCCATCCCAGAAGATCCTAAGTGCTTCATATCCTAGACAAATCACTTTATGACTGGAACATATCAGATTCACAACTGGCAACATCATTTTTTTTCTTAATTTCATGATGCTTCAATGTCCTTCAACAATACTTACGTTTAAAAAAAAAACATAGTGCTTTTTCAATTAGTCATAAAAATTAAACATTTCATTTAAAAAAAGAAAAACAAACAAGAAAGCCAAGACTTACCTTTGCACTTCTCCCTCACCCAACCAAGCAAATTAAAGAAACTTAAGTCTGTGAAGCCTGTCACTAGCTCACTCCAGGGAAGCTAAATGGCTAGGGCCATCACCCTCTACAAAATCTATGTTGCCTCAAAAGCTCCTCTCCTTCCCTATGTCTGTACAGAAAGCTTTATTAAAAACATGAGGTAAGCATAAAACTAGCCTATGTGAAAAAATTATCTGCAAAAAGCCACACAGAGCAGCAGGTGGTAGAGAACTACAGCTACCAAAGGTATCCATTGCACTGACCAAGTGGAGACCCATTTGCAACATCATCTTTTGCTATGTGACTTCTCAATTGCTTTGCTGAGAAAGCACCGAGGGTGGCGATAGCAAAAATTCACACACGTTGAAAAGCCCACAGCACAGAAACGTGGGAATAGGGATTTACCAAGGATCATTCTGGCCCCTTACTTTTGTCTCCAACGATTGTTAATGTCAGATGTTTAGGGAAGAGTTTAAAACAGGACAAGTATGCGGAAATGTTGACACAGAACAGTCTTCCTGATTCCAGTTTGTGGCTACAACTAGAGGCGAGGTTTTTGAATTTAATTCCTAACAGATATGTCTTCCGTGAGTTTTCCAATTAGTCTTGAACCCATGCAATATTTCAGCATTCATATCATCCTGTGGCAAGGAGCTCTGCAGCTCATATGGTGGTATGAATCAACTCCTCTTTAATGTTGAATCAACCTTCTAGTTTCACTTGACATGTCCTATACAGTACTGAGGTATTTTATTTACTTATCTGTTTATGAGGCATGGGTTTCTTCCATGTCCTCCCCGCAGCAATCTCTTTTTGAAGCTGACAGTTTCTATTCTGTGGAATTTTTCACTCATACCAACCTGCTCTGAAGCTCTTCTACTTCCACTGCACCTTTTTGTGAATGGGAAGACCAAAACTACTATTCATAAGTAGAGTTTATGTGCAAACTTGATGGATTTTTAAAGTTGCAGTGTTTTCACAGTATTCACAGTATTTAAAACCCAACAAAAACCTCAAGTCTTCTCGTACATGACTACTTATGTCAGGATGAAGCTGCTCTGCCCCTTGCATTTGCCTTCCAGTTCAAGACTGGTTTTCTCACTTAGCTTCAATGTTCCCTTTCCCACGTACAGGAAGGTGCGAATGTGTCTGCAAAATACCAACAGGTTTGCTACAGTCACTGTTTCTGAAGAGTTGCAACCAGATGAGAGTATTTGGTGGCACAGGATTAAAATCTTGTATTAGGCAAGAGAGAACCTGTGAACTGAGACCAAGCAAGACCAGGTGAAGGTGAATGGGGACAAGTGAGTGAAACAGTGACTGTGCTGGGAAGAGGAGACAGAGTGGGAGGAGAATGACTGGGACAGAGTCAAAAAGAATGCCACTGTGTGGGGACTGAGCAGTGAATCAACAGCCGCGTGCAACAGCTTCTTCATGTGCCCAGGAAGTAGGAATAATAAAGTTGGGCTGAAGTTGTGAGTAGTGGGAAAGATATATGAAGTAACAATTTCATAGCATGCTTCCAGAGAGATTGAGGACAAAGATAAAGCCATCAAGTTGTCAAGGCTGTTGCCCTGGTCTGAGGGCAGTGTTATCCTAAAGGGGATGAAAAAAGGATGGAGCAGGGTTGTCTGCAGCTGGTCTATACATGAGAGTGTGTTAACAGATTCCTTCAGAGCTGGCAAAATTCTCTTTAATGTATTACAGTCATGGAGTTAGAGCCCATCACTACAGACCATCTCCACAGAAAGGGTTAATCAGCCACCAGAGTTATTTAGTCTGGAACATGAGTGTCCTGATAACAAAAGAACTGTAGATCTGAATTGCCATCTACAGATGATTCAGACATTTGCACAGAAACTGTTTATCATAGAACATGACACAGACCCTGCCAAACTGGATATGAGAGGCATTAGGATTTCACCCCACCCCAGTCACTTCTTATTGTTGTCCTCAAGAGAGTCAATCCTTCCCACAACATTTCATACCTCCAAATTTCTTAAGTTTTATTATAAATGTTCTCAGTTTCTTTCCATTTTTCCTCCCCCATTTATTCCTCTTGGCTATCCAACACACACACTGCAATGGGAGGTAGGAACAAAAGTCATGTTCCCCATACCATATCACCAAATTGCATTCTTTCCAAGCTAAAAATACAGTGCCATGACTTAAAAAAACCCTACAAAACAAAACAAACTCCCCACATAACTGTCTTCTTCCATGCAGATAAAAACAAGCAGAGATATACAAGAGCTTATCCCATTAAAGAGAGAGAAACACACTCAGAAAACCTCAGGGGTTTTTAATAACGCTGAGGTTTGTATAGAATAGCTTCTAAACTTTGATTTTCCTCTGTCTTTAAAGGTATTCTAAATTTATTTCCAGATTTTCACAACTCAGTATATTCTACAAAGAGCCAGTATACATTAACCCTTACTAAAGAAGAAACAGTTCTGTTTTGGTGAAAAGTGACAAGAAATTTGTAAAAAGATGAAGCCTAAATATAGAGATAGTTGGATGATTTTGGTACACCTAATATTTTACTTGTTCTAGCAGGAACTGGATGACCTTGGACATTTAAGTGTCTTATTTTCACTTAATAGCCATTCTATAGGCAGTATTACACAGGCACTTTTTTTGAGATAGCCATGCATGTGTGTCTTTCTTATACCACTGCCACAAAACCCAACACCAGTTGTGAAAAGATGGAAGCCACAACGGCACTAGGAACCTTAAAAGGACATGAAATGTTTTCTTCACAACTGGATGCAACAAATATGAGTGCTAGTAAAAAATTTTACTTTCCCCGACATATTATGTCCTTTGCCTGACACAATGAATTGACATGAGTGACAGAACCAGCCATTAAAAGGTCATAAATTTATTTTTAAGAAGAAGTGACGACACACAAGAAAGACTGAACCAAAGGCCTTTAGAGAATTCAAGCCACTCGCCAATCTACTCGGTTCAGGTCTCCTTCTAGAACCACAGTACTTGGAAAGCACATTGATAAGAAAAAGAAATTATTAAGATTGGCATTTCACTAAAACTTCTCTTCCACCATGTCCTTCAAAAAAGGATTTCCAACAAATTCAAACCACCTCTCCTCCAATTTACTCTGAAGGTTCCTGAGCCCATTTGGAAGACAAATCAGACAAATAAAAACCCACCAGCTTTCTTGCTGTGCTCCCAGCTCTATGCAGAGCACAACACTATTAGCAAATTATCCATAATGCCAAACAAAAGAAAGCCTCATCAGAGGTGAGGAAACCAGGAAGACAAAAGCCTTTAACTTCCTATTAATGTTGTTAACTCCTCTGGCTTCATCCTTTCTTTCCTTACAGACTGCACTCCCAGCAGTGCACGCTCCCCTCTTTCCTGTACCCTCCTCTTCTGTAGCACTAGGCAAAATACCAACAGAAGACAGATGAGCCCCTCTCTCTTTGCTCCACCTCTTTAAGTGGAGGTCAGGGCCCTGACAGGGCCAACATATACTGCTTTGCTTCTCCCTGGTACTCCTGAAGATCCACTGTGATGCTAAGAAGAGTCACTCTGTCGAGAGGTGCCAGGCCTGAGGAAACACAGATGCCTCCTGTGGCATGCAGCTACAGGAAAACTAACACAGGCCCTTTGAGTCTTGTTTAAAACACCAGGCAAACATGGGGAGGAGGTGGGGAAGACCACAAAGAGAGGGGCATTCAATACATGGATGCCAAGATAGCAATGCTGTCAGCTGTGCTTAAAGTTGTTGCTCTCCAGAGCTGTGTAAGAAAGAATATGGGGCTCAGCTGAAGCCTTAATTTAAACAAAGCAGAGGGGCTGGATTAAGCACATACAAACAGCCTGGAGCTTCAAACAACAAAAAATATAGTCTGGGAATGGCAGCTCAAGGCAGGAAGGTCTGAAGTCTGTTTATGTCACTGTGATAGCTGCTGTGATCCATCAGATTTCATACACCCAAAATGTGGTAAGCAGAATTCTCTGTAAAACTTATATTTAATAAGTTATCCAGGAATTTCACAAACTTGGCACAAAGAAGTACAGCTATCTCAGTGACACTCTAGGTCCCCTACAAGAATACACACACTATGAAAACTGTGATCAAAGACACTTCCTTCAAAATGGGTATCATGGACCTAAGAAATTTTACACCACCAAAAAGACATTTAATGTGTATCAAGACACTCATATGACTGACTGTGTCATTCTTGAGGAACATAATGAGCCAATTCAGCTACACTGAAATTTGAACTCCTGTGTCTTGGAATTATAAAGAAAAATATTCCCAAGATAATTTAAAGCATCAAAGCAAGGAACATCTGAGCCATTTAGCTATGAGCTGAACTAGTGTCTTCAATCCAGTTTTAAAATTAATGGGTTGTTGTTTAATTATTATTGTTTAGCTATTGTTTTCTTAACTTATGCAAAAAAAAGTTATTCAGATAGCTACAGCTCACCCAGAAACATCCTGTTTCCTATTCTGATAATCTGAGCAAATCATGGAAACAGCAAGTTGAGAGGGGAAATACTGTCTTCTGTGACTAAGGAAAAAGGTTTTGATGCTTCATTTCTCCATCAGAAGATGCAGAGACATCCCTCTAGATGGGATGCAGCAGAAAGCAACTGGTGCCCAAATTTAGCTTTGTCTGGTCATTCAGGTATAAATCCTTCCACCTTGCAGATATGAATAAAAAAAGTGTCTGTTTCTGCACCACTATTGGTTTGCAATCTGCTGATTTACAGGTCTTGCCTAAAAGCACACCTGAAGAGACCTGCTAGAAGAGACCAGTTTTACTCAAAAAAGTAAGGTTCCTGTTTTTGGAGAGGCAGGGAGAAGAGAGGCAGGGGAGGGAGAAAGGATGATGCCCAGACCAGTTATGCTGTCTCCCCACAGTTTTCCGGGATCATCAACTCATCCCTAGAGTTTTCTGGGATCCAACCAGATAAAGTCCTAAGCAATCTTGTCTGACACCTTGCACCTGAGCCTGTTTGGTGCAGGTTGAACTAGTGACATTTTGAAGTTCCTTCCAACCTGAATTATTCCATGAAGTGCACACTTAGAAATAATTGTAAGCTTGTGGGTATTCTCTATATATTCTAATATACTTCCTTTGGTAATGGACTGACAAAAGTAAGTGCTTGCAATAACATGGTCATATCATCACCCTTTATCAGTGTTAAGTCATCAGTCTGACAGGATGACACAAATTCCATTTGCCATAATAATGATTCCCTGCCTTGAGATAACCTCTTTTAAATTGTGTTACACAACAAGAGTCCTAGACTCAATTCTAATTACCAAGCCAATGAAATGATAGCTATAATTACCACCATAATGGATCAAGAAAGCAAGGACACAAAAGCAGGTCCAAAAATAAAAGCAAAATCTTGGCCTACTCACCTTTTAAGTGACCTCTTCAGAATTTCATTAAGCATGTTGAATCCCTCTCAATGTAATTCCACAGAAAGACAGTGTGTTTTTTTTTAAAAGCAAAGTTAGGACAGTAATAAATCCATTAAGCAACTGAATGAACCTTAATTTGAAAGATCAGAGAGCCTCAGGTAAAAGACACAGACCTACACACATCCATGTACAGGACGAACTTCTCAAATAATGTGTTCTTCACTCAGGGAGAACCCAAAAATAAATATTTTGCACAACATTAAAATTATTTTTTGCACAATATTCATCAACATCCCATCAGATCGCCCACTGTCAGATCACGCAGACTACAAGACAGTAGATAGCTGAGAATATGGCAGTGATTTATTTAAGATTTTTGAAACACACAAAAATATGGCAAATCTCTTTTCAGTTGTCTATCTTCATACAGCACAATGGTTTGAGATATTGCTACTCTATATGTATTCCAGTACCTACCAGGTGCCTATGAGAGAGCTGGAGAGGGACTTCTTACAAGGGCGTGCAGTGACAGGACAAGGCTTCAAACTGAAAGATAGACTAGATATTGGGAAGATAATCTTTACTGTTAGGATGGTGGGACACTGGAACAAGTTGCCTAGAGAAGTTGTTGATGTTGATGTCCCACCTCTGGAAGTGTTCAAGGTCAGGTTGCATGGGGCTCAGACCTTTTACTAGTCTAGTAAAAGGTGTCCCTGTTCATGGAAGAGGGGTTGAAACTGGATGATCTTTAAGGTTCCTTCCAACCCAAACCATTCCATGGGTCTATGATATAAAGAAAACAAGCCCTTAACCATATGACTTTTTGAAGAATTTTCATCCAAATCAGAAGTTAAGATCAGCAGACGAGCTTATTAGTGTGCTCTGCAATAAAGAGGATCTGCTATAACCAGTTAAGCTTTATTAATGCTGCATGGGAAAGAAATAAGACTACCTAATTCCTACACATTAGCATTGTAACGGGTGAAAAATTCTCCTCACACCATTCTGGGATAAATCTCACTTGCTCTGCATATAAAGCAAGCAAATCTGGCTGCCCATCAAAAGTAGATTTAACATATAGGACAAAAAGAAAAGACCATACTCTGTAAAATACCAAAATTATATACTCCATAAATATGGTGGCCTACTTTAAGGGAGTAAGTGTTTTGAGGAAGGATTCCACAAGGGAAGATGATGCCTCTCAGTGCATGAGG
>JAWWLV010000088.1:109949894-109984126 GCA_035041135.1 Platyrinchus mystaceus | reverse complement strand
TGGTGGCCTACTTTAAGGGAGTAAGTGTTTTGAGGAAGGATTCCACAAGGGAAGATGATGCCTCTCAGTGCATGAGGCCAGAGAAAGTTCCCTGTTTAGGGGGCAGTATGGCAGGAGACATGAATTAATCTATAGGAAAAGTCATTTAATTCCTAGCATTAAAATATTGAATAGTTAAAAATAATTCAGAGATGAACAGTTCATACAAAATATGGAACTTCAGCTCATGAGACAAGGTCTGTACACATGTCTGGCAAAAAGTAGCCACTACCAATGCATAAAAATATGTTTTTTAAAAATTTTGAGGTGATTACATGATGCTCTCCTGGAAAACATGTATGCTGAAAAAACTAACATTAATAGTTTATCTTTATTTTAGTAGCATGGTGTCCAAGAAAAAAGTTCCCCTAGGCATCCACCACTGGCAACTGAAAGACAAGGAACTCTAAGATCAGGCCTTGTAAGATCTTTGTCCTGTAACATCTTAAAACAAAAATTCAACTACTTATAAGTCAAAGGAAAGCTAACATAAAATAACTCTCCCATCACCCAAAAATATCCAAAAGAAAGTAAAGTATGGCCCTGTCACATCGTGCACATGCTTTCTTCAAAAATTCTGTACTGAACAGAAACCAAAAATTGGGTAACAGCTGCTCACCACAAGACCAGCTTCAACTTGCCCTCCTCATTACCCTCTATTGAGCAGCTTTACACATCAGAAGTGGAGAGTTGATAGGAAAGACACAGGACAGGGACTTGGAACATAAACTGAATCATGACTGTAGCTTTACACCCTTAAGATAAGCAAGAGTTTTATCTTCCAACCAAAACAACAATGAAGCTTTTCTATGTTGTTAACTATCACTGAATAGAAGTAATTTTTAAATTAGATATATTGATTTAAGGGGGGGGAAGCCATAGTTATTAATCTTCTGAGATTTCCCAGTAGAAACCTAGTGCATTCCTACCAAGGGTAAATACTACCACAAAGATATTTTGGCAGTAATCTTAAACCTCCAGAACCTCTTGGTATTTGGCATATTTTGAAGTGGGGTAAAATAAATTTCACGGTCTTTTGACTATCCACACACTACATGAGATCCTAGAGATTTACTAAATACCAAAAAAATTATGCTATATCAACATTTGGCTTTTTTCCCCTCTTCCCTCACCATGAACTAGGCCACAAAATTAACAGGCCTTTTTAAAGAATACCCATACAGTAAATGACCTCCTATAGTGAATATTACTTTTCTATTCTCTCTTGGAAACCTCTCAAACAGCTTGCCTGCAGTTTTTTTTCTAGGAAAACAGCCTATCCCGAGTAAAGTGAAACAAAGACTGCAACAGGCACAGCTATCACTGGGGATTTACCCTCCTGCATACACTGAATTTCCAGAACAAAGTTTTCTGGTGAGGCTGACCACCCAGGAAAATTCCCACAGTGGCACTCCAGCTGGGAAGGAGAAATCTGTAGGGACATCCTCAAATTCCTAATGTACCCATATCTTTTGTACTAGCATAACTATTGTGTTTAGGGTTAAAAAACTTTTATTAAATATGGTTGCATCCAAAAAATCCTCTCATGAGCACCACTTTCTAACATGTGTTTCATAACATTTATCCAACTTTCCACGTACACTGGGGTAAGTCACGCTGGTACAATAAAAGCAGAACAACCACTTCCATAAATCCTAGTTCTGTTTTCACAGCTTTACGGAGAGTCTCTTCTGACGCTACAGTCTGGGACTTGGGCTATATAAAACCAGTTCTTCAAAAACCTGAAAACTCTTGGCTAACCCTTGCTGAACTCAGAGCTACAGATGCTACAGTGGGACTGACACCCACAGGAGTCAAATGAGAGCCAGGTCACACATGTTCACAGAATCATTGAATCAATTAGGTTGGAAAAGACCTCTGAGATCATTGAGTCCAACCTATGACCCAACAGCACTATGTCAGCTAGACCAGGACACTAAGTGCCATGTCCAGTCTTTCCTTAAACACCTCCAGAGACAGTGACTCCACCACCTCTGCTGATAGAACATTTCAATGTCTACTCACCCTATCTGTGAAGAAATTCCTCCTGATTTCCAACATAAACCACTCCTGCCACAGCTTAAGACTATGTCCTATCATCCTGTCACTAGTTGCCCAGGAGACTGACCCTCACCTGGCTACAACCTCCTTTCAGGTAGTTGTGGAGCGATAAGGTCACCCCTGAGCCTCCTTTTCTCCACATTAAAGAACCCCAAGTTCCTAAGCCACTCCTCATACGACTTTTGCTCTAGACCCTTCACCAGCTTGGTTGCCTTTCTCTGGACACGCTCCAGCACCTCAATGTCCTTCTTGTAGCGAGGGGCCACAGCCAGACTCCCTGTTTCACCCTCTGGCCCCAGCAAGGCAGCAGGACCCTGCGATGGGGCCGATTCATGGGGAAACTGGAGGCCGCTCTCCCTCCCGTGCAAGCAGAACTCGCTATCACACACACTCCACCCACGCTCACTCGCGGGGATTCTAATAGAGAATCGATACATAAAGTTAAATGGGTTTTAGCATGGCTTTAATCCACTTCGCTAACAGCCTTCCCCGTCCCTTTCCCACCGCCGGCCGAGGTTCCCGGGCCTGCGGTGCCCTCTGCCGGGCTGCTCCAGCACGGATCCTCCCGGATCTCCCCGGCTCCTCCCGGCGCTCCGACACCCGCCCTCCTGCTGATGTTTCCCTGGCTGCCAGGCCGAGCGCTGCCCCTTTCCCCCGGCTGGGCTCCTCTGAGCGGGGTCACAGCCCAGACCCTGGGCTCCGCCAGCCCGTGCCAGCCCCGGCCGTGGCCTCTCCATCACACCCCAGGGAGCGCTGGGGTTCTCCGGGGCAGCACCAGCCCCCAGCACCGGAGGGTAAATCACAGAATCAACTGGCTTGGAAAAGGCCTCTGATATCATCGAGTCCAACCTACAGCGGAACAACAGGATGCCAACTAGACCATGGCACTAAGTGCGACGTTCACTCTTTCCTTAAAACACCTCCAGGGACAGTGACTTGCAGTCCATTCCAAATGTTGGAATAGGGTGCTGACACGTTTAGAGTGTTTTAATGCAAATCCTTTCACTGCAAGATACTAAATAAAGATCTAGAGCTGACACAGCAGAATGCCTTCCTTATGAATAAACGCATATTTCCTACAGCAAGAGGGGGGAAAATGGTACCAAACCTTAGACGATAAGGTTCAATTTTTACTGCTGCCCCTTTCCTGAGGTCTGCAATCCTCATGACTAAAAAGAGAGTCCTGTAATTAGTCTCATATTTCATCACTGATCTCAGAACATGCTCTATTCCAAATACCTGAATTTTTAGATAGTCATGGTCTCAAAGAACTAAAGAGAAATAGGAAACTGTCTCACCCACCACACTACAGGAAATTCAGGCATCAACTCGTCACACACAGCCAGGGGCTATAGAGAATCCAGATCATCACACCCACCCGACCACTTTCTGAACACACATTGAAACTACAAGAAATTAAATTTTAACATAAGAACAAGCTGCTTTACAGCAAGGGTGATCAAGCACTGGCACTTCTTGCCCAGAGAAGCTGTGGAGTCTCCACTCTTGGAGATACCCAAAATTCAACCGGACACAGCCTCGAACAGACAGCTTCAGATGACTCTGCTGTGAGGAGAGGGTAGACAATCTCCAGAGATGCTTTCCCACCTTGGTCATCCTGTGACCACATTACCAAGCTCTATGTGTAGGGCTTGGTTTTGATGTTTGGCAGCCAGAGAAAATGACTTGAAATTCTTGTGTACAGAATTCCTTTCGGAGAGATAAGGTAAGCAAAATTGTCACATTTCCCCAAATTAAATGCAATCAAATATGGATACCTTTCATAATTATAGCAGAAGCTTTTTTTCTCAAACTTGAATGCTTCTCACCTTACAAAGCTCATCATTTTCTTCTCTAACAGGCAGAGAATTAATATTTGTGCAAGAGTCTGAGTCTGATATCTCTAGTAAGCTGTCATCTTTTTCTGATCCATCGCACTTATTGGTAGAATCACTATCATTCTCCCAGTTGATGAACTCCAATTCATCTGAAATAGAATATTGGTAAAAAGAGTTTTTTCTTAATCACCATCTATTATAAGCATGAAGTCAGAGTAATAATACAGTTATCCTGAACTTGAAGCAAAAAATGCAACGTTTATTTTTCCTGTGTTCAACTGATCTTTAACCATTTTGTCTCTCAAAAAAGCTAAATCCTACTGGAAGAAAATCTTCTGTGAAGAAAGATAAACTTTACACACACAAAAAAAAAATATTTCAAAGCACTGTTTGCAAAGAGGCAGTACCTTTAACTGTGCAGGTACATAGGGTGGTTTTTTTAGTTTAGTTACTAGTTTTTCCATTATTTAATTAGGGGACTTTTTTTGCCCAGTTGTATTGGGGTTTTCAAGTGTGCTTTTTCAGAGTTAGATGTTCTAAGCAAGTGCTTCAAACAGTGTTAGTTAACATCTGCTGTTACTGGTAACCCTCACAGAGGAATGAAAAAGCTAGTTGAAATGGTCACCTCCTAGAACACCATGCCTAAACATACAGTTCTGCAATTCAAACCTGTAAGCATATCAGAGAGAGGATTGCTTAGGATAAATGAATAGAAACAGGCACAAGAAAAGACAGAGTTAAAAAAATCAAAACAACAAACAAACCCACAACAAAATGGTAATAAACAAAGAGATGCAGTTAGAAATGCAAAACTTTTTTTCCACCACCCTCACAAGCAGGTGCTATTTAATGCAACTCCAAAAGTACACTCGTACCTCTGAGGATCTACTGAAGGTCATGGAAACCTAAGCTGCAATAGCAGCCTCAACACCCTTCAGGTCCGAGTGCCACAAGGTACTGAGAGGGATAATCTCGATGCTTTTTGTATAAACGAGCATGTTTAGAGGAGAAGGGATGAAAGCTTTTTTGGGTTTTGCTTTTGTAAATGTCATACTTCTAACACCAGAATAGTCATGTACAGGGGAGATGCAGCACCTGCAGAACACTCCAGACAGATATACATATCCCTGGAACTGTGGTAGTACCTTCTGGACTTGGCAGTGCTACAGTGCTATAGTCTAAGTCACTAGTTTCTTTATCGAACTTCCTGAAGTCACTCAGACAAATAAACACACAGATCTGGTGTTCCCTGCTTTGTCACACACACAAATGCACTTCTTTTTCTAACTATGAGAAAGCTTCATCGGAAATTTTAAGCATTGGTGACCAGGTAGCACAAAGAGGTTTCTCTTGAAGCTGTGTGGCAAGTTGTGTGCAACTTGTGACAGTAGTATAAATACTTAATAAAATACAAGACAACACGTTTTATCTTGTCACACTGAAGTACTTCACATGAAAGGGAATGTCACTTTTAAAAATAACTTTTTCAGCTACTGTAGCCATTTCTACAACTGTACCTATATATGCACACTCAGAGATATACACTAATTACAGCACTATACATACTGTATGATGGTTACTCCAAAAACTGTGGAAATCACAGTTCTTTTACTCCCCACTGCTTTCAGTATATTTTTGGGTTTAGAAGAAAAACAGGAAATTATTGGATTTTCTCAGTACCTTCAAACAGATACATAATTCATCAGGGTTTCTTCAATTACACAGACAAACTAAATTTTGCTATCTTACAAGATTAAAAATAAGTCTGTGTATTGTCTCTTAAAAAAAAAAGGAGAGAAAGCCTACACTTTTACACTTTCATGGGACAAGTGCAACAGAATAATATCATGGCAGGTTAGAAAGATTCCTAGTCAGCAGTAGATTACAGTTTAGAAAACGGACAGTCCTTGCATTTCAAAAAGAAGAAAATTATTAGGAATTACAAAAGACAACCATCAGATATGACAATGACACTGTTAAAAGGGTGATAAAAATATGGATGAAAGGAGGAAGATTTTGCATTTCTGTTTTAAATCTAAGGAGCATGTTTATCCAGAGTCACACACAAAAAGTAAATCAGTCAATCCATTTGTTCAGCTCACAATGGTCTTTGAACACTTTTCCAGACATCCAGAATGTGAAATCTGGCTGTAATGTTTCAGATCGAGCTGAAGTAATACAAAGCTAACGTGATTTATTTTTCACATTGAAAATACTTCCCAAAAAGTCTAATGCAACTTACACATTATCCTAATTAACACTTGTAATAAGGCAGCACACAAGATTTTTCTGTCTTCAGACACACTTTTTAATCAATTTCTCTCCCCTTTGCCATTTCCTGCTCCATGAATTAGAAAGGAAGTCCTAGGAACCAAACTCATGGCTAGTTTACAGTAGAGTTAACATGGAAAGCAAGGAATGTTGTGTAGCAAAATGAAAATGCATGCCACAGAACACAATGCTATCTGCAGCTGCAAAGTCTGCCACACCTAGGCAGTAGATGCAGAAAACAATATCACCTGTAGAACAAGGCAGGCAGAGAAGACTGTTCACAACCCCAGAATCTGTACCACAGCACAGAGAAGAAAATAGTACAAATAAACTGCAGTATATTGAAATGAACTGACATGCTTTACTCAATGTTGTATAATCTCCCCAGCTTTGCTCCTTTACTCCAAGGTTTAAAGGTTTTGTACATAATTTATAGCAAGAGCTTATTCTATACCCAGATGAAATTTATGAAAAAAAACCCCTCCAACTGATCCAACCAAAACAGGATTAGATCATGTCATTTTGTCAGAATGACCTCGGAGTATTCTCATTACAGCACTTGAAGTTGACAGAAGGTTTCTTGATAAATCTGCTTGCGTTTGAACTTACCTTCACTACTTTTGTGCTCCAACAATAAATCATGTCTGCTAGGCAATTCCTCTGTTTTGGAAGCGTGATTTTTTTTGCTGTGCAACCTTGGAATCAATGTTTTATTTTCATCGTCTGAAAAATCACTGCCACTAGAGGTCCATATTATGTCCTCAGCCTCCCTAGAGCTTTCAGCAGCAGCAGCAGCTTCTATTAAAAAGTGAAGTGTTAGATTGTTACAAAAAGCAAGTTTTGTTAAATTTAAAATTATTAAAAATTAAACTATACTATTTTTAACAAGAAAAACTATCAAATCTGCTACAGACATCAGAGATTAATACTGAAGCATCAACACACATATTTCTTATACATACATGCATTATTTTCCTTTTGGTTCTCCACAATAAATGGTAACACTTCACTTTATACAATGAGGTTATCACTCTGTCCTTCAGCAGAGTGAGGACAAGTCATGACTATCTGACATTTAGTCCCCTACACACAGTCCTAATGCTCCCCAACATGTGCCCTTGTAAAATCCTAAGTGGTTTAAATAAAGACTGTCCTTAGAATTCTGGGTTTGGGATTTCTCTGATTTCATGCAATGAATAACAAACAAATAAAAGTATTTCACCAGTAGTATTTCACTTTTTTCCTGTGGGGGAAAAAAAAAAAGAAAAGCACAACTTTTCAGGAGTTGCAAAGAAAAGCTGTTGAGTTTTTGAAGTAATACATTTTAATTCAAAATACGTTTCTCCATCATTTTTAATAACAAAAGCAAGGAAAAGAGGATTCATGCTTAGCATGAAGCATACAGAACTAGTAATCATAGGAAGGCAGAACTTTCCACTTCTTACCACTACTGAAACTTTATACATAAATGGGAAGCTGGGGATTTGCAATTAGGCAGAAGGGCCCAGAAGAAACACAGCCACATCCCCTCCTGCAACACATGGAGGTTCTTCTCAGAAATCTAGAAAAGCTAGAACCCAAAAAGGTGGAGAGAAAGTGCCCAGTAGGTCACCTACTTAGGTCCAACAGAAACAGCACAGCTGCTGGAGCAAACAGAAATAGAGACTGAAGAAGCCACTACCCCCTCTTTCTTTCCTTTCCTCCAGACTCAAAAAGGGAAAGATCTGGAAAGAATTGATAAGTCCTCCTTCTCTTTATTTTGCCTGGAGTTCTGTTTTTTTTAAATCACAATATTAAATTACTCGGGTGCATACAGAAGACTGTAAAAGCAGGAAGTTGTCAAAATTCTGGTTATCTATCTATTGCTCATATTTATAAAATGCATGTTATCTCTCATGCCTGCTTGTCTGTCTCTAGCAGAAAACAGAATAATTTCACCCTCAGTCTGTACAGCTAAGGGTTATTTTTCATTCTCTCCTGTTAAAAAATGTGAAGAATTTAAATATTCTGTCCTTGTTATAACCATATACAGCATTAATGATGCTTCTTTCATCTGTTAAAGAGCAATAGTGAGTGACTGCAGCTTTGCAGAATATATTTGGCCCTCTAGGTGAAGAGAAGAGCCCAACAGCAACAGCATGTGTGTCTATAAAAATTATCTTCTGATTACAATAACAGAAGAAGAAAGCAACCAGTATTTTAAGCCAACTTCTACCTTAATAAAGGAAAAAAACAAAGTGACAATCTTCTGATAACGCTAACATGAAATAATTATAACATACTTGCTGCACTTTCAGCAGATGTTAACAGTGGTCCAAGATGCTTCTTAATCCTGGATTTCTTATTAGTAGCTGTCTATTAAAAGGAGACAGAGAGAGAGATTTAATCACTAAGGCATTAAAAATAATTTTAACATGTATCAATATATTCAAAGCTGTTGTTATTCACCCACTAAAGCTCAGCAGCACAATTTCAAATCAATTTTTCTATCTTCTACTAAACTGTGATGCAATGAAGAGGTATCAAAGCATGAGAACAGTAACATAAAAGCTGAATTTTCATAGGTTTGGAACACACAAACTTACTGTGACTATGACAGAAATCACACGTGACCTTGAGAAGAACAAGAGCCAGTATTTTCAGCATCAAAATGTCACAAGTGGGTAGTAACAGGATGCTTGATAAAGCATGTGCCCTATTCAAAGGTTACAGAAAGAAGGACTTGGTTACCCTGTCACTGGGCTTTACTAAATCCCACAAGCTATGCAACAGTGTGACCACTCAGTACCAGAAAAAAGAAACAGAAAAGCAACTTGGTTGATAATAATTTTCAGCACAAAACACTTCTCATTCAGAGCTGGCTGAACATCTCTGTTCATGATCAACAAGACCAACACATGCACAAGAAGCATAATTTGACATATTATCCTAGAGAGCACCAAGATTCACATCTGCAGGATCATCAAAAAGTAGGATTTTCTACAATGAATTCACTATTGCTAACACACTATTTAGATCTAGCAAAAAACCTTTAGATGCAGACTAGTCTTTTTGTTCCACATTTTTTAGGAAATGTAGCAGTCCATCTCAAATGTCAAATTGCTTTCACATCCTTCAGTGTATTATTGAAATTTTCTAAGTGATAAGTGCTATCTAGAACATAATGTATTAACATATGCTCAGCAAGTTACACTAACAAGTTAAGACAATGTCCTTATATAACTGTGCTTTCAATTTTTTTGCCTATTTTGACAGTTGTAACAATATGCTGTTATTTGGAAACAACAACAAAAAAAGGGCAACATCTTATTATTCAGTCAAGCATGGAAACTAACTGCCAGTTTGCATCTCTTTCTTACACCACTATGTCAGCATTTTACCTCCAGCACTGAAGTGCTCTGAAAACCATCCCCACACCTAAGCCACGCATTGGAAATAGAAGTAGCAGCCAGTGATGTCCTGACATTTGATTTTTTCAGACGTAGGGGTGTCTCATCTGGGAAGGGTGTGCATTCTGCATTCCAAAGTCTCTTCCGCTACAAGGAAAAGCAAACCCATTAAAAACACTGTGTACACATTATTCTTTTCAAGTTAAAATTACTGAATTTAGATTGCCCACAGTATTTTCTGAATATTTACAAGCATGAATTCCAATTTTTAATGAGCTGGGGGGAAAAAAAAGTCTAAAACATTTGCAACCATTTTTCATGCAACACTAAGTAACAACACCACTACTAATGTCATGGGTAAATTTAATTTTTGATTAGTACACTTTTGGTCTAAGCTACATCTAGTAGTACCTGATCGCTGCTCAGTGGAGTTAAAAATATTATGTAAAACAGGAGCAGCTCAGTAAAATACACTTTAAGGAAATAATTCCTTCAAACTCACAATTTAATTTGATTTAATTCTGTTTATGCAGCAGGTCAAACTAGATATCACTATACAGTTCTCCATTAAAAAAACCAACCAAACAAAAAACATCCAAGTTTCTTTAGCTGTAAGAATTAGATTTGTTTTCATAACCATTACCCTTCCCAAAAAGTAGATGACCTGTTGCCTTCCCCTTCCATAGGGTGCCAGAAGTCATTTGGATTATAACTTAAGTCACGAAATAGGATTCTGTTTAGCATCCAGTGTTAATTTAATGCAACAGATTGTAACATCTGAAATTAGCTGAAGATGAGAGAATTGCCTATTACAACATCCAAAGGTATCTCTCAGATTCAACAAAGTTTACACATAAAAAGGGAACTTGAGCACAATAAACAACTTAGCCTGCTATGCTACTGAAACTCATCTCACAAAATGTTGATTATATTATCTGCCTGAATACATCCGTCTTCTTCTGATATACTTGTTTCTGTCTCCAGAAACAACAGTTCCTATCTATAAAAAAAGTATTACTCCAAAGTTAAGTTAATGAGCACACACATTTTCAGCCGAACTGGTCCATCAGGATTGTAGCATACATGTTTGTGTTGGGTTTCTATGGCTGGGTTTTGGTAGTGGGGGGCGCTACAGGGGTGGCTTCTGTTAGAATCTGCTAGAAGCTTCCCCTGTGTCTGGTGAGGCCAATGCCAGCTCCAGGACAGACCTGCCGCTGGCCAAGGCCAAGCCAATCAGGAATGGCAGTAATGCATCCAAGGCAACATATTTAAGAAGGGAGGGGGAAAAGAGTTATTGAGCAGATGGAAATTGCAGCCAGAGAGGAGCGGAGTGAGAACATGTGAACAACACAATGTAGACACCAAGGGCAGTGCAGAAGGAGGGGCAGGAGGTGCTCCAGGCGCTGGAGCTGAGGTTCCCCTGCAGCCCGTGGTGCAGACCATGGTGGAGCTGCTGTGTCCCTGCAGCCCATGGAGGACCACCAGGGTGCAGAGATCCACCTGCAGCCAACAGAGGAGCCCACGCTGGAGCAGGTGGATGCCCAAAGGAGGCTGTGACCCCATGGGAGGCCCACAATGGAGCAGGGTCCTGGCAGGGACCTGCAGACCTGTGGGGAGAGGAGCCCACGCTGGAGCAGGTTTTCCTGGTAGGAGTTGTGGCCCTGTGGGGGACCCACACTGGAGCAGACTGTGCCTGAAGGACTGCATCCCATGGAAAAGTGACCCAAGGGACAGCAGTTTCATGAAGAACTGTTGCCCGTGGAATGGACTCACACTGGAAAGGTCCATCAAGGACTGTCTCCCATGGGAGGGACCCCGCAGGAAGCAGGGAAAGGACTCCTCCTCCCTGAGCAGCAGCAGAAACAACAACTGACTGTAACCCCCATTCCCATCTCCCTGCACCGCTGGCAGGCAGCAGGTAGAACTTGAAAGGAGGAAGGGGTGGGGAGAAGGTGTTTTTAAGATTATTTTACTTCTCACTCTTCTGCTCTGATTCTGTTAGTAATAAATTTTCTCAGGAGTAAATATTTATAATGAAGCTAATCTGAAGGCTGTGCTGCTCCCGGAGAAATGCAGCAACAACAGTGAGTTCTCTGAATCTTGAGTCACAAGGTTAATCATCTTTTTCCCCTGGAATAAAAATGGGGCAAACAAAAAAATAACTTGCATAATTTATTAAAGGCATGCATGAAGTGTCTTGAAACAAGATATTAGTATTAAAAGACATCACTGAATCGTGCTCAAAAGAGCTAGAGCATGTAGACACAGCAGACACCACAAAATGAAGATTTATTACAAAAAAGAGTCAGGCAAAGAACCTTGTGAATTGAGTAGGGTGTCAGAAGACAAAATACGACCCCTGAAATTTTGAGTTAAAAAGGGAAAGGCTAGGATGGCTATCTCATATAGAAATTGTCTGTTGATCTCTGATCACAAAAGCATTGCATTTTGTCTCTGGAACAGTTTCTTCTAAAGGAACAGAAAAAAAGCTTAATTACTCCTGTTGGTGTCAGCAGAATTAGGATCAAGGCCTCCTCATAAAAGGCACAGCAAGCAAACCTTTCCCCATTACTCCTTCAGTTATTTCCAGTGAGATAAAAGTAAGCCAGCCTACATGGGTTCAGGTGTGAGGACAAGAGAGGTGTACTCTGAGAAAACTGTAAATATATATAGTGATTACACAACAGACTACTAAAAGTATGGGACAGGTGGATTGGATTTGATTTTTAAATAGATGTTCCTATCTAGAATATCTCCACTCAACCAATCTGTATGGTTACTTACACCAAACACTTTTTACCCAGAAATACCCTATATGAAGTCACTGGAACCATATGCTCAAAGGCTGCTTACTACAAAACCCTTTACACTCCAGACAATCCCATTTTCTTGGGCTGCTCCAAAAACCAAGAGAAGAACCCCCAGGAACACATGACCCAATACATTATCTACCTCATCTGCAAGTGGCATTCCTTGATGCTTCACCTTCTCTAACACAAAAAGCAAGATAAGCTGAAGGACAAAAATATTTCACTACATGAAATCCTGCTACTGGCATGCAAATCTAAACAGTTAATCATGTCACTTAAGCATCACTCAAGAGTATTCAAATACAACTACTGTAATCTTCCTGAACAGAGCAGAATGAAAAAGTACTGAAAAAATCACAGAGAGTTTTTGAGTTTTTAAAAAAAATCTTTGGAGGGAACAATTGCATAAAAGTACACAGAAGCAAATATCAAACACTGAGTAACAGCCATCCTCATCTTTTGCCTTTATCCTCATAGACTTCACATAAAAGTACTCATAAACTAAAAGCAAGGAGTCTTTGCTTTCAAAAGTCCAACTTTAAGAAAGAACAAAACTGAATTTCACAACAGGCATCTCATTTTCAACAAAACTCAGTAGTCATGCTATTGAGCTCCTGAAAGTGTAATTACTGGTTTTAGTCCATAGATAGAAAATGGAATTTTAATTTAATAAGAAAACATCCTTGAACTTTAAACCTTCAAGTGAGGATTTAAATAAAGGTTGCGTACTTAAAGCCATACTCTGTAATTTTTTTTCCAGCCAAGATTATTTTTTCATTCCTATGAAAACCAGCATGCATATTTTCCAAAGATGATTCACAAGAACACACATGATCCCTAGACAGGTCTGCATCAAGTTGTAATCACTCATGAAAAAATCTAAACTGTATGACCACAGTCAATGACAGCAATGATGACCTGCCTCCTTTCCCACTTCCAGCATGCGCATGGGAAAGAAATATTAAAACCAAATTAAAATCTCACAATACTTTTTCCATTGCTATTGATGCAAGATCAAAATTTTTAAAACACTGTTTCAAAACCTTTGTGTTGATTTTTACCACTCTTAATGGAAGACTATTATCACTGACAGACATACATAGGTCTATATAAGATCACCATTTGAATACTGGGACTTTTTAACCTATACATCCTTTTTCAAGCAAAAATATAAATCACTATAGGCTTACATTGAAAAAAAACCTCTCATGGAATAAGAATACTATTGAAGTGGTACTTTGTATTAATAACTGGTGCCAAGTAGTTAGAGAGAAATCTGCAGTCCATCAAAATGGTTAAAACAGAAGTATTTTAGAAAAGCTTTCACAAAATTTATTGTATCATAAACATTCTGGATAACTAACGGTAGCTTTTTGTTATGTATCAGGTTAGATTCGTCTTAATCAGTTTAATTAATAGTCAGCAAGTGGGCGGGACTGTTCTATTTTCATTTGACCAGTGAAAAAAGTTATAAAGTAATGAGGAACATTATCTTTGTCTGCAAAAGAAACTACCATTATCAAAAGCTGCTGTCACATTGCAACAAGGGTTTGTTAAATATTGGCATTTGAAGCGTGCAGCTTTTCTCTAGTCAAGGACTTAAAACCTTTCAGAAAAAAATGTGTATAGTGTCAGTATTACAAGGCAATTGAAATGAAATATAGTAGGTTATTTTTAAGCTTGCTGTTGACATTTTCTTCCACTAAAATTTACTTTAAATGGGGTTATATTTAAAAATCCATTGAATATTTGCACCATTTTAAACAAAATGCTTCAGGAACCAGACCTGTCATTTTACGTCTAATTGTATTTATATATCGAAAAACGACACTTGTTGTCTGCCTTTCAGCAGCGCCTCGACATTAGCATAAGCATTGCAAATCAGAGACAGTACATCCTGATTGCCATCCTGCGGGGATCATCCAGTGCACCGAGCAAACTACCAAAGGAAGGAGACCGACAAACGGCACGGGGCGCTTCTCCTCCCTCCACTCCAACTCCCACTCGGAAAAGCGAAGCTGCTCAAAACAATATTAATCCTGGCAACTCTGGCAAGTCTCTTTTCCTGTCACAGTTTTACTCTCCCTGCACGTCTTCCCTGACCGCCACCTGCAAGCAGGTTGAGCCCCGCTCTCCCGCCGGAAGAGCTGTGCGAGGATGGATCGCACTGTCAGCGTTGCGCAACCGCGCACACCAGGGACGCGGGGAAGGACCGCGTTCCCGCCCCCCGCTCCAGCCCGGCGGGTCGCCAACACCGGTATCGCCTTGGAACCGGACCGGAGGGAGCAGGAGGGGGCCATGATTCCTCCACCACCACCACCACCACCCTCTCCCGCGCCCCCCGCCCCGGGGCCGGGAGGGGAGGCCACAAGGACCTGGCACGAGGGCCGCCACAACTCGGCCCTGAGGGGCGGCCAAGGCGGTGCTCCCCGGTCCGCCCCGTCCCGTCCCGGCAGAGCCCCCTCTCCTCCCGTCCCGCTGCCACCGATACCTTCCCGCCGGGCATCGCCCCGGCCGCGGCGGCCGCGACCCCGGTCACGTGGCAGGGGGAGCCCCGGGGGCGGGGCCGAGGGAACCCCCGGCGCGCGCCCGCCCTTTGCCGCTTTGGCGCCGCCGGAGCCCCGGCTCCTGATTGGGCGGAGCGCGGGTGACGTTCGGGAAGGGAGGGGTTTCCCGGGAGGGGCGGGGCGCGGGGCGCGCGCGCGCGGGGGGCGGGGCCGGCGGCCGTGAGGGAGGGGGCGGTGCTGTTTGTCGTCGCTGCCTCGCCCCGGGAGCCGGCGCGGCTTTCCCGGCGGGAAACCCCACCGCTGGCACCGCCTCACCTCCTGTCTTCCTCCGCCCAGCTGCCCCGAGGTTTCACGCGGAGCTGGGCATGCTGGGAGCGGCGGGATGCTGAAGCCTCCGGGATCGTCTGTTCCTCTGCCCAGGGCAGGGGCTGAGTTGGCAGCGCTGGTTTCTGAGGGGGTGCTGTGGAAACCGTGTCTGAGCTGTGTTTGTTGTAGGAGGAGTTCACAAGTCACACTTTATGAAAAATACTTTCACTGTTAAGCCATTACAGTAAGATTTCCACTCCCTAAACAACAAGTAAGCCAGTGAATTTAATGCCAGTGCCAAGGTGTAGAGACCTGGAATCGAAACTGCTTTGTATGGAGGTTCTCTTCCATACAATATTAGCTGGAGCTAACTGAAGGAAAAAAGGCTGACCACCTTTACAAATGTTTTTCTGGTACGAGAGGAAACACTGGCAGAAAAGCTATTTTTTTATTGCTTTTTGTATGTTCTTCAGAAGGTCGCTTAGGCTGCCAGTGCTGCCATGAAACACAGTTAATAATCAACAGTCTTTGTAAAATGAGGTTGTTGTATCTCGTAGCTTAATTAGAATTTATAAAGCACATTTTGGTAGAAAGTGCTGCATGACTTCATTTATATTATTAAACCCTAATTACGTATATCTGTCTATAGTTTACAGTTTGTATTTTTTCCAAAGCACCCTGTGGCCAATACCTATCTTGCATTCCCTTTATAAAACTGCCACTAATTAAAGTGGATTTTGCAAACAGAGGAGCCAGAAACATCATCATCCAAGCCCCATACTGCCTTTGATTGTTATGTTCAAAACAGAGTTAAAAGCACTCGTGTTCTCATCCTTCCAAAAATTTGCAGTATTTCTTCTAAAGTTACCAGACTGACAAATGAATTCTATTATATATCATCAAAGTGGTTTTCTTTGATATTTTAAAAAATTATGTTATTGCAGTATTCAGCTAAACAGTCTGTGTTAGAACTAAACCACAGAGAAATACAGGGACCACAGAAGGTTGGTCTGCTTAGTGAGTCTGTATTTTTTTCTGTACATGGACGCCTTCTGAGGATTCCAAGGTGCTCATAGCTGAGAGAAACTTCTACCGAATCACAAGAAGATGACCCAGTCAATAGATTTCTTTTATTTATTTTCATGTTCTTCACAAAGAAGTAGTGAAATGACATGGAAATACAGGAAACGTGTGAGAAAAGAACCCTTTATATTAGGAATTAAAATAGAACTGTGACTCTTTTGAAATAGTGCTTCTGTGAAGATGGGATAGTAGATGCTGAGCTTCTTGACAAAAGCTTAAGTTTCATAATACCAGTACATTATTCTTCAAGCCTGTTAAAATTTTCTGTACGTAATACTTTTGGAAATCATAATTAATGCAATTGGCTATGTAATTTTTGAAGAACTGTTTTTTCATCTACCATATACAAACATGTCTGTGTTCTCACAGGCTTAAATAATAGTTTGAGTCCACTGTTTGACTGATTGACTGTGTCTGTGCTCAAGATCAAATCTGCTGCTCAAGAAATATTAAGAAACTGTATACTTTTTGTATTTTTGTTGCATGAAAATTCTATGAAAAATATAAAATTCCTGTTAAATGGATTTCCTTACTGAAAAAGCATTTGTTTGTCAGTGGTGCGGTTGATTGTATTGATGTTTCTTAATCCACGTGTAGAAAGAACCTGTTCAAAGAAACAAAATATATTTTATACAAAGGAATCAAACTATAAGGAAGCTTAAATTACTGAAGTTTGGAGCACTTGTTTATATTCATTGAATGTGCCTGTCCTTCAGGGTTTATGTATTCATTTCCTCTAACAGAGCATTAAGTTAGATCTTTAAAAGCTTCCTAGTGTATAAAGCCTGGTGCAGACAATGTCAAATTGAAACAAAGAGGAAGGCTTTTGATGTGTGTCATTTCCTCAGTAAAGTTTTAAAAGTCACAAGCATCCCAGCCACTGAACTGGGATGGGATAGATGAGGAAAAACTCATCAAGTATTTTAGAGTTTTTCTTTCAGGGTCAGCTGGATTTTTATGAATCTGTCAGGCAGAAGGTGATCCAAGGCCTAGGCTAGATCCCAGATAGATCCCAGTCTAGATCCAAAATAATATTTTCTTCTGCTGATTGTGCTGCAGTTTAATCATTCCAGGCTCTCTATGGTTTTTTTAGGAAACAACATGAAACACTTCAGACTTTCTAATCCTCAAGCTGCAGTGACAATTCAACTATAAATTAAATTGTATCATTTCGCAGTACAGTGCATCACTATGCTGAGGCAAGCTGTAAACTGTGGAAGAAATGGAAAAAAAAAAGAAACATAAAAACCCTCAGGGGATGCCAGATTGCAGTGAATCAAACGGAGTCAAGTTTTACATTCACGCAAATTAAAAATTAATAGCTGACGATTTAAGAATCAAAAGTGAAAATAGGTTTTAAGTGAATCAACATTCCCAGGAAGCATCTTTTTACCAGCCCTTGCCCCTGGGTCATAAAGACGTGAGGGGCTCCAGCCTCTGGGGTGTCCTGGCTGCCAGCTGGCACAGGGTGGCTGCATACTGGGCCTAAGCTGGGTCATCTCAACATCCCAACACCAAGCACTGCCTCTGACACTTTTGTGTCTACTCCTGCGATTTCCCTGTGTCAGTGCTATAAAAGCAATATGAGTACATAACTTCCTGACAGATGGTAACATTTGTGAAACATATTTGCCTACTTTTTATAAGATGTCTCTGTAGTAATGAGGTAAGTGCAAATAAAATAAGCTTTTTCCAAGCTGAAACTGAACATCTATCATCAAAGTACTCTCTTTTGGCTCTAATTGGTGAGAAAAAATGCAGGCATATATTCAGAGCTGGAGAAAAGTGCCGTATTTTAAACTTCAATCATTAGATGAGTTTGCTCCCACCAAAGTTTTCCCTGTTAATTTAATTCAATTCAACAAGATTTTAAAATTACTGAGATACTGATAACACTGCACTTTATATATTTTAGTAACTTAAGACACTGAATTTCCTCTTTTAGGTCCAGTATTAACATTACTTTAGCAAAATTGGTTTTATCATGACTATAATGTACCCTTGCGCTGAAGACTTTACAAGGACTGTTTCTGAAAAACCTAAGCAATGCCTTGCCCAAGGAAGAAGTTAGTTAAAAAATGGATGGGCTCCGCTGAATGTCTACAGTCAAGAAGATCTTCTCAGTTTGAGAAGTTCATGTTAAGCATCACTAAGCACAGGCTATCTATACTGCTGAGGGAAACAAGGCTGATTGGCATGGATTCATGTGCATCCATACAGAGGCTAGCTGGTCCATAGAAGCCTGAAGGGAGCTGATGTAATTGAAAGCAGAGCTGGAAGAAGGTAAACATGTAAGTGGTGTGGACAGCTGGGTCCAGTGCTAAGTAGGCTTTCCCCTTAGCAAACTGGTGGGAGCCAGAGCACAGGCTTGAGTACTCTCCAACAACTGTCCTTGCTGCCTAATCCAGGCTCCCTGACCTGGATCAGGCCCTGGCACTGCTGAGGACACAGCTAAGGAGCAAGTTACTGTGCATCAGTGTAGAAACACTTGGTGCTGCTGAGCAAGGCAACAGCTTTGGCTCACTCTGTTTTGGCACATATTCTTTTCAGGACAAATTACTTTTCCTTTCCAGGTAGAAAATGGAGAGGCATCATGAGAACTCTCATACAGACTGCATCTGCTGGGAACATGGGAGCCTATACCTGCCCAGAATCCCCTGTCCCCTTTGGCACCCAGACACAGCTGGTACCCAGCAATACCCGGCAGATCTTGTCCCTCAGCTGTGTGATTCTCCACACCACAGTATCCATGGTTTGTAACTAACTCCAGCATCACTCTAAATACAGACTTTGGTGACTGGACCTGGTGCTATGTCCAGGCCATGTGCCATGAATCTGTAGAATGTCTCACTGATAAGTGCCCACTAACATGGTGGTTGTTTCCCCTGCATGAGCCCCAGCACGCCCGGCGTGCTCTGGAACAAAGGCAGAGAGAGGACTGTGGTAAGCAGCAGTGGCTCACTGTGTTTGTGTTGCTTGTAAGCCCCGTAATAGCTAACAAGCCATAATCTGGTTACACTACTTGTTTCATTTGTTTGCTATCCATTAGCCACATTCTGGACATATTCTGAAATTCACTAACTGTTTTTTGAAAACTTTTCTTGGTGTAGCGAATGTAGCTCTCATTCAAACCAAATTGGAGGTCATCTTTAATGTCCTTTAGTGAACTGCCAGCAGGAGTCTGCCTTCGTGGAGCTTATCCACCCATGGGCAAACTGCAAATGAGCAACTGGCTTTGGAACTGATACAGCTTAGCATTCAGTATTGTGTTAGTAGGTTAAATAGCTGTGAGTATTAAACAAGGCTAACAGACAAAGATGAGCTTACAGAAAGCCTGGAAATTAAACTGAGCCTCTAAACTGATTCTAGTCACTGTCTTCTTTTACAGCATAGTCATCCTGAATATTAACAGATTTCTGCCAGCCCATGCAGGGATGGGGTGGGAAGCACTGCCTGAGTCATGTCACACATTCTAGGGGAAACTGCGGTGTCCCGCAGTGCTCCCTCTTTACCTCCCAGTACATTAGTCCTTTCTTCTACTATTTTGGCAGCTGTCCATTTTGAGTTTGCTCTCCCCATGATTTCTCCCTGCTTTTTTTTTTTAATTTCTTGAAGTAGGCAGTAATGTCCTATTAGATGCCTCCTAGATAAAGGGTATTGCATAGCAGGCAGCTTTAAGGTGGGGAATAAACAAGACACAATAAATTATTAAAAGCCAAAGTTGCCGTAGTAGGCAGGCTTCCCCATGCAAGAAACTCCATCATTATTAATTCATTAATATAACTTGTAACAGAGAGACAAACTGAAACCCAAGGATTTATTCTAAGTCATCCTGACCCCTTATCTCTTTGCCTGTTATTTTGATGGATACAGAATACAACTCACCTTAATGTTTGGTTTCTTTCTTAAAAAAGTGCCATTAATATCTGTGGAACAGTTATTCTTTTTAACTTTTTCTTGCATATACCAGTGGTACAATATACACACTCTTTTAAAATAATAACTCATTTTCCTCTCAGTACTACATGTAATTAGTAAGCAGCACTGAAAACCTGAGAATTCTCTGGCTGATTTCACTGAATTCAAATCTGGCCTTAAGTTATTTCCCCCTGAGCTGCTGAAAGCTGTGTTTAGGTCATTTACTTCGTAAAGTCTGACCTGTCACAAGTGTCGCAGCCACAGTTGTGAAAAAAACTTAAACTTTTTCTACAGTGAAGGTTAGCTGTGCTCATCTTATCCACTCTCAAGCTCATGAAACGGAAGTTTGTTCAGGTAATAATATTCATGTACCAGTTACAGCTCCTCCTTACTCAGGCTACAACTCACTTGTTTTCCAGAAAAGATACAACGGGATGTACTACAGCACTAAGACTGCTTTCACTGCTCTTCCCACAGTCCTGCATGTAGGATGGACAGCTTGGATCACAATTCAAACAGTTGTCCAGAAAAGAACCCTAAATCATTTCAGATCGAAAAATGTAACCGTACCATATACATATACATAATATACATCTCAGATCAAAAAATATAACCATAGAATATACATAATATAAATAATATACATATACAACACACATAAACATATACATGGGTACGCATGGAGACAGTGAGAACACCAGGTGAAGCAGTAAAGTATGTGGCTGTGGGCTTTATTCACACCGAGGCTTGGCTACCCTGAATGCTCGATCTTAAGGGCCAACCATTCGTATGAATCATGATGCCTAAATCAAGGAAGTTTCTTAAATCAACACCTACCATGTCAGTGTAGTTTCTACACTATTCTCAAGCCTCACGTTTCATGTGTCATAGCTGTGATGTTCCATACTCAGTCACCAGTCTGTTTCCTTCTCTTCAGTATAGCTTATCTAATGCTGACTCCTTTGATGTGCTCATTAGCAGATACAGAACATGCTGAGATACAAGTTCATGAAATCACGTTTTTACATGTAAGCAGTCTTTTACATTCTGTGTTTAGTTGAGGGTTTTTTAGGTTGTTTTTGGGGTTTTGTTTGTTTGGTTTTGGTTTTGTTTTTGTTTTTAAAAAGTGTTTCATTTGTCCCCAAAATAGTTTTCAGAGAATAGGAAATAGAACTTGTATTCTATATTTGCTGTATCTATGTCTTCTGTATCTGTATATTTTTGACATGGAGGCCTGCAAAGAGAAAAAATACTTTCCAACCTTCTACCTTTCAGAAAAACAAGCACCTTTTCTCCTACTGTCCATCACACTCCTAACAGTTGTTCAGACAAATTTCTGCTTTCATATTTGAGGTTTGTAAGGGTTAGACTTAAGAGATGAAAGCGGTAACTACAAAATAGTTTGGCCAGTTTTACTAACTTACTTGCATAAAAAAATTGCACTGAGTACAGTAGAGGTTGCAAATCTTTTCTTATGTACCCTGGTAGATTAACTCAATAGCATAACACAATTTAAAACCATGATACCAACAATGAAGGGGATCCAAAATCAAAATCCAGGGTATGAACACTAATTAAAATTAGAGTCAGTTCAGGAAAAATATTAGCTCCAAAAACTTCAGATATCCTAACTGGAATCAAGCTTTAACTCAGTAACTTGAAGCTGAGTGTTAAAGTTGTGGGTTCTTTTCAAGAACAGAAGTTTAACTGCTGCTGCTGGAAGCAGAATGTAGGTGTAAGCACATCTCAAGTGATTAATGTGTAATTAATAATGCAGAACAAGAACCATTGTATACAGTTTGCACTTAACGATTATAACTTATATAATTCCTATCCAAACTGCACAGTTTGTAAAATAACACTGACTCTCACAATGCTTTAGGTGCCTGGAAGACCTTGGGGGGTGCAAGTAATGGATTTTAATTGATTTCCTTTCTGGATAGATTCCAATTTGTCAATTTGAAGATCTTGGACTCTGATGTTTACGATTTCAACTCTTCCTCCAGCAGTGTACAGAGAAGGTAACACAAAGTGTCATGCCATATGCTTAAATTCCTTTGCAGCTGAAACATCCCTCCTGATGTTTTCCAGTCTTTTTTTGCCTACACCAGTGCCTCACTTCCTTGAAAATCAGGAGGTGCAGAGCACACTGCCGACGGATGTGGTGTGACAGGCTCCAATGCAGGTGCAATAAAGAGACACAAGAGGCAGATTATTGCTGGAGAGGAAAGAAATGCCAACAAAAACCTTAATCCTCAGTGTTACGTGTTTCTGAAACACGTTACTTAAACAGCATTCTTTCGTATAGCGTCTTCACAGGCACATCTTCCCGCACGTTATAATTATGGCATCTTTAATAAACCTGTAATCAGAAAAATAGTTCGGAGGTGATACTGCAACGTGACTTGTGTTGCTGCTCGCGGTGCCCACGGGAGGCTGCTACGGGCTGTCCCCGGTACCGAGTCCCGTGCGGAAATTACAGGTGTGTAATACACGCTGTTGGCACCGAGGCCGTGGGAGCGCCCTGGGGCCGCAGGGAAACGCCTGCTCCCACGGGAGCCGACCGGGCAAAGCCCACCACCCTCGGGCACCCCCGGCACTCCGGTGTCCCCGCTGATGCCCGGAGCAGGGGGCAGGTCTATCCCGCGGGGCGCGGCCGAGGAGCCGCCCTCCGCCCGCCCCTGGCCCCGGCTCCACCGCCTCCCTCATCCCTCCTCTCATCCCTCCCATCCCTCCCTCCCTCCCTCCCTCCCGGCGCGGCGCGGAGCACGGCGGAGCGATGTGGCGGTGGCGGTATGTCAGCGGCCGGCAGCTGGACGGCTTCCGACAGTACAAGGTGAGGAGCGGCCCCGGGGGTCGGGAGGGCCGGACGGTGCTCCCCGTGTGGCGGCTCCGGAGCGCTTCGCTCTGCCGCGGCCGAACGCGCAGCACAGCCCCGCTCTGCCCGCCGCCCCGGCCGGGCCGTCCCTCTGCCCCCGGGGCGTCCGCAGGGATGTCCCCCATCTCCACCTGAGCACGCTCGCACCTGGCCGGGGCCCGGCTCTGATCGAGTGCCTTACCTGGGTAGGAACTGGGTGTTCGCGAAGCGGCAGGTCTCGGTGGAGACAGAGTGAACTGGGCTTTGAGTGAGTATCAACGTCTTTAAAAGCCCTGCCCGTTTTAGAGCAGCGTGGTTTAGGAGGTATCTGGTGTTTCTGTAAGAAAGAGTGTATTGATGGTGCTTGTCTGGCTCTGTGTAAAGCCTTCAGACACAGGAATGCTCTGGCACTGAGAAATAAATAAGGAAGCCAGGAAAAAAACCACCTTACTTTCAATAATTTGAACTAAACCTTGTGTTTGCAAGTAACAGGCATGCAGAATTCAAATGAATGGGTGAATCATTAGATATTTAGATTTACCAGTGTTGTGTCGCAGACTTAGGATATACCTGGGCTTTTTTCCCAGGACGTTGCAGGTGCAGTACAGGGGATCATCCAGATTTGCTCTAGTTGAGGTGCAGGTGTCTGAGATGGGCTATGCCACCCTGCTTGCACACACTCACGCTGCTCCCTATGAAAAGCATGTAGGGCACTCCAGCTTCCACCAGCACAGCCTCCAATCTTTTATTTTATGTTCCATTTCCCAAGGCAGCCCCTACCCCACACTCCCCATGATTCTTGTCTTCTTGCTTTTACCATGTGCCCTCCCGGGCTGGCACAGGACCAGGGCATTCAGCTCCTCCCAAGCCCTTCCCTGGGCCAGCAGCTCTGCCTGCTCACCTCAGAGTGAATGATGATGGAGGAACTGTGGCTTCAAGAGCTGTCTCCAGGTTGCTTACTAGGAACTTGTTTTCCACAGCAGCTCGTTAAAATGTACCAACCTGTTCGTGTGTCTCTGGTATGAGTGGGATAAAACATGCTGCAAGCTGCGTCTGGCCACTGGGTGTAAGTTGCACACACAGGCCTGTGCTTGAACGGTGGAGCCGCAGTCTTGACTGAGGTCACCAGAGGAAAACAAAAAGCTATTTTTAGCATAAACAGACGTTGTTATTTAAGTAACTTTCCTAAAATATTTGAGTTCATAGTACAAATACAAGGAACGTTTGTACTACATTCTTCCTTATCACTTGAATGAAAGTGGCTTTAAACAAGTGCAGATGGGAAAGAATCAAAATAGCATTTTTTTTTTTTTAAACAGTAATCATTGTGTCATACTTATGATTTGCAGGGCAAATGATTAAGAGAAGACAGAATCACATATCAAACCATTTTATTTTAGTATATCGGTTTCTTGAGAGCATTGTAAAGGCCAGAAAATATATTTGGTAAATTTCTTAACTGTAGGACTCAGCCAACACACTTGAGAAATATCTGTTCAACTGTGTTCTGGAAAAACTGTGTTAAGTACAGGTTTTAGAAAGATAGAAATTTATTTAGAAATTTATTTCGAAATCAAGTAGTCAGTTTTATATTACCTGAGGTGGCTCAGGACTGGGACATCCTGGAAATAATTAAATCCAAATGGCACAGGTTACACTCAGAGAAATACAGCTGCAGGAGATGAACTGGTGGGGTATCTGCACCATTTGCCTGGTGCTCCAGGTTGCAGGAGGACCTGGCAGGTGATGGCAGCTCTGCCCATTCCTAAATGCTCCTCACAGTAGATTAAAGTTCTCAAAAAACGCAAAATGGGTGCAGCAAGGAGACACTAATCACTGCCACAATCTCTTTCCCTCGCCCTCCCATGCCTAGGGCTGCTGCCACAACCACAACTTTGTTCTCACCACCTCCCAGGCTTGAGACATGCTCTTCAAACCCCTGTTGCCCTCTGGCTGCCATCTCCTCCCCTCCAGCCTATGGCCTTACTGCATCCTGCTCCTCCAGCTTCCCAGCTCCTCTGAGGAGATTGCTGCTGCCTTTGCTGCCTACTCAACAGGCGCTAAACTCTTGATTACTGTGCCCAGCACACACAGGTTACCTCTTCTTACAGCCAGCTGGCTATTTCTGTAGTGTTTTTCCTGGTGAATCCAGCTCTGGAGTACTGTGGAAGGATAAACGGGCTGGCCTTGTGGAGAAGTAGGTAATCTCTCAAAGGATTCATTAGCATATGTTTGATATTGAGCTAAAACAATGTATTGCTTTTGGACATGAAGCATGCCTAGGAAACTTTAGGTAGCAGTATCCACCTCTCTGTTGTGCATCCCACTGCAGCAATATATTTGCAGTAGTATAAGTGGCTTAATATCCTCCATGCTTTGCACAGCTTATCCACTGAGCTGATCTGGGAGCTGAGCATAACACAGCTTAAAAAACTAATTTATGTAATCAACTCCTTTTGTAAAGGCAAATTTGGCTTGAAAAAAATGCTGTTTGATTTTCAAAATTTTCACACATCTAAATTAGTTTCTCTGCCATGAATACTACAATTGTATGTCTCAGGCACTGTCTGTCTCCTGTTCACAGTTGGAGGAGGGCCTTGGCAACAAAACCAGCACAGTTCTTTGCAAAGGGAATGGCAGACCTCTAATGAATGCAAAGACTTCAGCACCCTTTAGCATGTCAGGTCCATGTAAATTATGCTTTTGAAGCAAGTTTTCCCCAATTATCAAGCTTTGGTTTACATCACAGAGTGACCTCAGAGCACAAAAATGCATTCCCTTTGAATGAACCTAAACCAGCTGTACTAAGAAAAAATGCCCAAGTACACCAAATACATTCAGTCCATACTATTATACTGGAACCAGCGTAGTGTAAAATTTTCTGAAATCATTATAGCATGGACACTGGATCCTCAGGGCTAGCTATTTCACTTTACAAATCTATTCCTGTTTATTCTGCATGTTAATGGGGATTTAGAGATTCACTTTTCTTTTTACTGCTTAGAAACACACTGAGAACAGGTGGAGATGTGATGATGAGACAGTTCAGATGCAACCGTCACTATTGCTGCTGTGATAATTCTGCCATCTTCTTGCCTGTGGAGCAGGTGGACAGGTCCTGATTTCAGGATAGTTTCATGCTTGGTGATTTGCTGCAACTGTAGAGCAGAAGATGCTGATACTTGGATTTTGTGCTATTCCCTGGGATCTGGAGCAACACAGTCTGAAAGCTGCAACCAACTGCTATTGTAGAGCTTAGGTCATATTGTTTCTACTTTTATATTTTATCAGCATTCTGCAGTTCTAGAGGAGCACCCGTGGAATCACTCAGCTGCCTTTTTTTTCTGCCTGTTTGGGTTTCTGTTGGAAACAAGCAGTTCTGAGATAGCCAGGTGATGAGTACAGATAAAAGCAGAATTTGGACCAGAATGCAGTAATGTCAATGGTGAGCTCCTGTTGACATTGTGTCTTCTCATCACTTCACTTTTAGGATTTCCCTTGCAAATATGCCTTGAGTCATCTTTTCTGCAGCACCTGTGCACAAAGGTTTCCCAAGCCAGAAAACTTTGATGTTTTATCCTGTTTCAGGAGAAAAGAGATCTAAAGACAAACTATAGAGGCTTGACTCAAAGAATGGGGCTTGGAAAAGATTATTTAAAAAATCAGATATAACATTAAAAATTAAGTCTATGGTTGCATATTTTTATCTGAATTTGTCAACACTGTTTTTATCCTCTAAGCCATTTTTTAGAGGATAATGTGCTGAGCGGATAAAGGTTGGGGTGAGAGGTAAGATGAAATCAGTGTAAAATGGAAACAATAAAGAGTAATCTTAAGTTCTCTGACAAAGTAGGAGGTTCTATCAAATGGAATCCTGCCTATGGAGCTGTGTCTCTGTCCCAATTCTGTTGCTGTTCAATACTTTCATCAAATAACCGAAGGGAGGAAATTGTAAAATTTTCACGTGATACTAAAGCATTTTGAAGAATAGGGTTATGATTCAAAATGTTCCTGGAAAGGGGATATAATGGCCAGAAATCAGTATGATTTCAGTATAAACACTTAAGGGAAAGAAAAATCAACATTTTGAACATAAAATAGGAGACAGCAGACTGCAGTAAAGATTCCTGGGGATCAGGAATATACTCTTGTAGCTGATACACTGATCAGGTATCAAGTGGAATAATATGTCCAAAATATGTTTACTTTAGCCCACAGTTTACAGTCCACAGAATTTGGAATTTTGAATTATGAATACTAAGAGGCTTAGAAAAGATGAACTGTTAGAAACAGTCTGAGTACAATGGCAGTAAGAGCTTAGAAACCAGTTAGTCTTCATGAGTGCCTTTTTAAAGAAAGACAAGGTGTGAGTTTTGGCTGCACGAAGAGAAATTCAAGGTGTCTGCTATGTCAGTCTTGTGTTGATAAGGCTTGCTGAAACAGGTACTAAAGGGGATTGGGCAATCATCAGTCTTAAGAAATGCTTCGATTTCTCTGAGGGAAGATCAACAATCTAGTGTTGAGTGCTAATAAACAGTTGCTGATGCCTTTTTTAGCAAAGTTTTGGTTAATATATTCTCTTTTAGTGTGTCAACATGGTCATTTATCACAAGGAATTGGCTCATTACCTCATGGTAACTTGATCTGCTTCCTTAATGTATACTGAACATGATCCTGCATTAGGTGAATGTGCTGGACTAGAACACCTCTTAAGTTACATCCCAGCCCTCATTTTGGTAGGTTAGAGAAACAAGATCAGATGCATGATGATCATGTTTCAAGGCTTGATTGTTTCTCTTATACTGACTTACACCAAAGGAGCAAAGTGTGTTGAGTATTATCTAGTGAGTTACTGTCCGGAACTTCAGGATTCATCCAGGTGCAAGACTGGATTTCTGTGAAGCCTTTATGCTTTTTCAAGGTCACCTGTGTAACTATGAGATTTAGAAACATAATGGGTTCTGCTAACCTTTGTAGAACAGTAGTTTTGCTTTCGACTCCAGTGGCAACAGAAGTTCATATGATATTGAAAATTTAGGATAGGAGACTCTCATTTGCATGTTTATCTGAAACTTTTTAGGACACAGTTAATTGTGTTCATGATTGCATGTGGACAATTTTATCTATGTTGAGTACATTCATTACATGATTATTATATAGTGGTTTTGTAGATAGTATTTTTAGGTTTTTTCCCCTGATTTTTAACTCCAAATATTATTTGAAGGCAGTTACCAGTTTTATTTGCTATAGTTAGATTTTTTCAAACCACTTCTGTTTAATAAAATCCTTGAATATTTGAGGCAGTGAAAACTAGTGTTTTCCAGGTTTTATAAAACAGTGAGTCAACAGCCCACTGCTCTACATATAAAATCTTGTAGTCTTTCTTCTTCATGTTACTTTGATGGAGTGGAAGGCTGGGCTTGAAATTAAATGTTGTTGAATAATATGTGAAATAAAACAAATAATTCATTACTTTTACATTTTTTGTCACTGTATTGGTATGTCAGAGTTGTGGGCCAACTGAATACCTGAAAGACCATGCCTGTGCACACCCTACCTCTTATTCTTATCCTGTTGTAATGGTAGCTGATATAATGTAGCATTTCAAGAGCTCTGTAGTCATTATCTTCCTTCTGCACATCATATGGTAACGAGCCAACAACATAATGAAATCACATCACAGAGATGCTGCATTTGATATTACTTGCTGCAGGACTTTTTTCCTAATGATGGTGTTATTGCACACAGTTTTGAGTGCAATACTGTGCCCATGACTTTACAAAGGTTCATTAGATCACTTTTAGGACAAATACGCTCAATATAAAGAGTTGTATGCTTTGTTGAATCTCATGAAAGTGCAACCACCAACTACATAGTTTCATTTCCTTGCTTTATCAAGAGATGTTAGTGTTCTGAAATGCTTATTGGATTTTCATGTGTAGGATATGCATGTATACACATTTATGTATTCACATGTATTTTTTTAAATTCATCTGTGTTTTAATAGAATACTAATTGCAAAGATGTATCTGTGATTTGGATGTGGATTATTTGTTATAAATCTAGGGGAACCCTTCTTGTAAGGGTTGTTTTATAGGGGGAGGAATCTTTCTGTGAAGTATCTCCTCTCTTGTGCATCAGGATACTGGATAACACAACTGGGGTTTGTATGTGATATGGAACCTCTGTTGAGCATCCCTCATGAAAACTACAACCCACTTTTAATCTGACTGACCTTCTGGGCCTGGAGAGGTTTCTTTGGGTTCCCCAGGGATTTAGGTAAACATTCTGGCAGAGCTCCAGCTGCATGGTAATTTGTTCTAGTGTTTGATCTTTAAAGGGCTGCTGGCACATACATGTTTGTACATGCACAGAATCCTGATGTTGTTTTCTTTTACCAACTGTAGAAGACCAGTCTACCAAAATAAAAACACCCCAAAAAACATAAAAATCAACTTTCTTGCTATGTTAGAGCTTATTTGGGTGGCAGTAGTTAACCATCATTTTGTGCAGTCCCTTGAGAGTGTGCAGGTTTTGGTTTTAGTAGGATTTAGTAGGATTTATGCTTTTTCACCCTGGTCTGGGTGCGTACAGTCCTGTCAGTAAAGAATACAATCTTTATTTTGTTTCACACAGTGAGCAAGAACCTCACTGTTGGGAGCAGCACATTATGAATTCTTGCCCCCAAATGTGCTTCTCTTGCAATTGTATCGAGTCTCTAATGTCTCTCCTAGATCTCAGATTTCAAGCATAGCTAGTCAGCAGATCTGTCATCATCAGCCCTTTACTCCTGGCAAATGGGACTGTGGTAGTCAGGAAGCTGAACATGAGCCCTCAGTGTGCCCTGGCAGCAGAGAAGGTCAACAGCATCCTGGGTCGTATTAACAGTAGCGTGGTCCATTAGTAAAGGGGGAAGTAATTACCCACCTTTACCAGGCTAAGTCTAGAATACTGTGTCCAGTTTTGGATCCCCAGTGCAAGAAAAAATGGAGGAAGTTCAGTGGAAGCCACCAGAGTAGCTGGGGCTGGAGCATTCGTCCTGTGATGAGAGGCTGCGGAGTTGGGACTTATTTTGCCTGGAGAGGAGGTACCTCCAGGGGCACTTGGCAGCAGTTCCCTAGTACCTATGGGGTGGTCCTTGGGAGGATGAGGTCAGGCTCCTTGTAACTGTGCACAGTGGGAAGATCACAGACAGCAGGCATGAGCTGAATCAAGGTATCTTCATAAGGAGAAAATTTTCCTCAAGAGCACAGTGAAGTGGTGGCACAAGTTTCCCAGCAGTCACCAACCCTGGAGCTTTCCGAGGCCCAGCTGGATAAAACACTTGGTTTTGAGCTCCTGGCTGAACCTACTTTGAAAAGGGGGAGACCTTATGAGGTGCATTCTGACCTGAATGATTCTATGATCCAAACCCGTGACTCTGTGATCTTTAGGGAAGGACACTGCTCTGCAAGCAAGGGGATGTGCCCCACTAGCAGGTATGACTCCCTGGGAGCATCCTGTCCTGATCCACAGCTCTATGTGTGCCATGACCTCATGGACGTACTTCCATTAGGCGAACGACTATGGCCTATGGGTCAATGCCTGTTGTCAGGATTCCTGAAAATGAGGAGGTCTGAATGACAAGTACACCTTTGCAACAAAGCATCCCCAGGACAGCTTTTATATAATACATTTTATTTTATGTTTTATGTAATACGTATGTTAAGTAATACAGTTTATTTAGTAACAGCTTTGTGATGACTTAGTAATACCAATCAGAATTGTTGAATTGCCCAAACCATGACACTGGGTTTTGAGTATTTGCTAGGAATAGTACCAGATGGAAGGAAAGTTCAACCATATTTTCTAGCTGTAGGTATGCATAGACTAATGGAACTGAAGGGAGCAAAGTCAGGGGGGAGAGAACTGCTCAGGAGCCCAGCTTGGGCAGCCTCTTCCTTCACAGTGCAGCTACATCCAGCCCTAGTACGCACTGCACAACCATCAGGTAACAGAGTCCACAACCTCAGAGCCCAAAGAAACAAGTGTTTGCATCTGAGTATTCAATTACATGCCCGCCACCACCTAGTCTTTGCCAGGATAAATCACAAATCCTGTTCTTTAGTTTCTACTTGTATGTTATATGCTTCAACCCTAGATGTCTTAGGGGTTTATAACTCCTGGACTTAGGTATTGGTGACCTAATAAAACAAACAAACAAATGTATGGATGGGAGGAAAGGCAGGGTAGTCCAAACTATTTAAGCAGTAGGAGACACAAAATCCAAGTCATTATTTATGAATCATTAACTAAATGATTATATAATGTAAAGCAATTTTATTATTAGAAATAACAGGATTGTGTCCTGGAATATATCAGCACTTCTAAACTGCTGAACATTTTGAATTCATTTGGCATCCACAGTGTCATACAGCTCTTTTGTTTATACCATGATTCTCTTCTTTCCCTTTGTGAGGCTTTTTTTAAAACTCAAGACTGTGTCTCATGATATCTACAAACCTGTAAAAACATATGTAAAGTAGAATTAAACTCCATGTGTTTAATGTATTCTAGGAATCTGAAAGATGGATGGAAAATTGTTACCAGATGTGCCAGTATTTCAGTATTTTCTTTAATTTTTTGTGGTTCCAGAAATGTAAGATACCATAGAAGGCAAGTTTGTGTTGCATAAGAAGTTGCCCAGAAGAGTGATTTCTCACCAAGCTCTCTTAAATAGTGACTAGTTCATTCCCTGGATTGGGAAGGTCATTTTGCAGCTTTCAAAACTACAAAAAACCCTCATCTTGTGCAAAAGAGAATCCATTGTCATGCCTCCTATTCCCTTGTCTGTCATTCAGAAAACACAGGTGTTGTGAAATTGTGTAATCAGAGAGGAGATCTGATAAAAGAAGCCACAGGAAGGTGTTGGTAGATGTTGATGCCATGATGGCTGGGGGCAGTGGGAGCCCCAAGGCGGCAGGGCAGGGCCTGTCAGCCTGTCCTGTCCCATAATTGGAGCCAAAAGCTCCAGGGCTGGGATCCAATCACTGCCTTCAGCACTGGGAGCCCCTGCCCATGGGCACCAAAGGAAGGGGCCATCTGTGCTGTGCTGGCCCTGGGAAGGATAGCTGAGCCATGCATGGTAGACAGTAAAACCTCAGCACTTGCTGAAATACTTTTTAATTTTATTTCAAATATATGCCGCAGAATGTCAATTTTTCAAACATTTTCCATGAGCAGATCCCTCAAAATTTTCCATCAGTGGTGTAGGTCTCTGCTTATAAGACAAATGATGACAAGCTCATCACTTATGTGTGTTGGAGAAGTGATCAGTAGGTGTCCAAATGGTGTTGTTGAAATACACCATCACGCACGTATTTTGGAAAACACTCTGAAGAGGAGTTATTTTCTATATATCACTTGTTTCAAGACCATTCAACTTTACCTATTTTGCTTCTGATGTATTGCTTCTCTGCTGGTTTAGGCTGTGTTCAGTTATCTTCATGAAAAGTGAATTTAGGAGGAGAAGTGATTTTTTTTTTTCTCTCCTCCCCTCTTCATTAATTTTAAACAGATGTAAATGACTTCAGGTTCAAAGGTCATTTAAAACTTTGAAAGCACTTTAAAAGTTTGGTAACACTTTGAACTAGGTTTAGAGTGATATTTTATGTGGAACAACATGTGGGGGGAACTTACTGTATTTCAGCTGTTCTCATTTTGGTGCTTCGCCCACAGAAAATAAGAAGTACCCTATTCTGATACATTTAGGCTGATGTTACCTGAATTCATCAAGTACTCATTTTGAGGTAATGACCTGCACAAGTACGTCTGCCATGGTGCATCAGGAGGTGAACACACAGTAATCCTGTAGTTAAATGTTTTCTCCCTTCTTCCATCATTTGCTCTTTTGCCAGGCATTGCTTACTAATAGAGATTTGTCTTTCTGCATGGGTAATGTAAATACAACGAACACTTGATATAAGAGGAAATTCCCCAAGCCTGCAGGACCACTGAGTTGTTAGAGCATCAGCACATGGGTACAGCTGTGGCTCTTCCATACCTGTGCCCACTTCAGCTGAGTTTGTGTCTCAGTTTGATGAGACACAAGTGTTTTGCTGAGGATGAGTTATGAGGAAGAGCCAAACTCCTCCCTCTAAGCAATTGTAAATCCAAAATGAGGCTCCAATTGAGAAAGTGTGGAAAAAGGAAAAAAATAACAGCCCCTTATTAAAAGATATATGTGTATTGGCAGAACAATGAAAGAACACAAATAAACCAACCAGACAATAATCCTATACCCAAAAATAATCCCCTTCAAAACAAAAAAAGGTAAACAGTTCAGTTTGTGTCCTTTGGCGCAATTCTAACCACAGCCAGCAGGGGGGCGCTGTTGGATCACTGGAGGTCACCCCTTGGGGAGCCTCTGGGTGTGCAGGAGAAGCTGAAAGTGGAGGTCTTCCCTCCCCCTCACCTGGAAAAGGGGAAAATGAGGGAGAGGAAAAAAAAAGTTCTTCCCAACAGGAACGCACTCTGTCTGCAGCTGGACCGTGTGGTGTGGCTTCCCCCCTCCTTTGATGTGCACAAGAACCGCTGCCAAAAAAACCCACTGGAACAGAGGAGGGGAAGAAGGTGAACTCCTTCCCGAATAGTTCCTCTCCGATGAAAAGCCAAGCAGGTTCTGCGCAGGGTAGAAAACAGGGTGCAGGCGAACCGGGGGCCACCAACTTGGAATGTGACTCTGCTAGCCACTTCTTTTGTGTTAGGCCATTGCCCAAGGCACAGCCAACCTGCCCATTCAACATCCCTTTCACACAGTGGGCAGGGAGAAGGGAGAATTCTGTTTAGTCTCCCAGAACAAGCAAAGCCATGGCAGTTTGCTTGCAAGAAAAGGACAGGTATCCCAGTATTTATGTTCTACATTGAAGTCCATATATTGTCATTAGATTGTTGTCAGGTTTTCCATGTGAAAACATGGAACAGGACAATCAGTGTATTCTTACGCAATAGGCATCTAACTTCACATGAAATACTCAAGCAATCACAGAACCATATATTTCAATATGCTGCAACCTAAACCATTATTACTACCTGATATTGTGGCCAGTCTTCGCGAACGAAGATCTGGGAAAGGTGTTTTTACCTTTCAAGCCTGCGCAATGGATTTTTTAGGT
>JAWWLV010000088.1:109896807-109949794 GCA_035041135.1 Platyrinchus mystaceus | reverse complement strand
AAGCAGGACCGGGATTTGAACCTGTGGCCTTGGCGCTGAGAGACCAGCATCTTAACCGCTAGGCCACCAGGGGTCCCCACTACCTGATATATAGCTGTTTTAAACATTAATTTGTCTGGGAAATAAGCTTTACATTTTTAATAGACTTCTTTATTTCCTTTTGTAAAAGTCAACACAAATATAAAATTGAGTTAATATGAGCAGACTTTGTATGAATAAATTGGTATTTCTTATACTGAAATTGTGTATATAAATATGACACTACTAACACTATTGGGGCTCTATTCTTTGCTCTATTCTTCAGCCTTAGGGTGAATTACAGCCCACTCGTGTCTCAGTCTCCCAGCATTTACAACGGAGATAATAAATCATGTGATTCATAAGGTCAATGAAAAATTAAAATTCACTATTTTCTGGGCAGGAATGTGAAGTGTAGCAGATTTGTTGCTACTAATACAAAATTAAGACCTGCAGAGTCATTTTGATGCCAACAGTTCAAATATAAACAATTCACAACAGTCTGACTCCCTATCTCTGAATGTATATAACTGTGTGACACAATATGGTGCTACCCAGGAAAAGATAATTGAAGTACAGGAAAGGAATAGTCTGTTAGCATAAGAAACAATTTAAGTTGAAGTAACTATCTCCTAGTGGTTATGCAACTACATTTCTTGGGGCTTGCTTTCTCTTCTGACTCTGAAGTTTCTGTAGATATGCTTTATATTTTTCTCTTAATTGTAGTAATTCCAAAATTTTATTATTGGAATACTTCCACAATGCAAAGCTGGAGAGGACCAGGGAGTCCAATGAAGATCCAGCTGTCTGCTCTGATTAATGGTTAGCTCCCTCCCTGGTTCTTTTGCTTTGTTTTTTTTCCTCCAAAGTCTCTCCAAGACAATAACTAGGCTTTGTTTTGGGAATAGTCCATTCTGGAGGCAGTGCAAACCATTTTTGGCTTTCACCATCCATCAGCACTCTTCTAACATGGGCATTTGGATTTGTGAATGTGTACAACACACAGTGCTCACTTCTATGCTCTGAAGATGCCATATTACTGGGTTTCAATATAGTCTCCAGGTTGCTTCAGATACTTTGAAGTAAAGTGTATTCAATCCTAATGGTGTGTTAGGTGTGCAGGGCCAGATGAGGAGGCCGAACACCCCTGCAACAGATGCTGTGTGGTGTGGATGTGACCAGTTTGAAATAAGGGGAGGTATTTCTAAGCTGTGTGGACGTGAGCCAGAAGGTACCATTTGTCTTATATTCAGCAGTGCAGACCTAGGTCACTGTGAATGCTTTTGCCCTCAGGTGTTTGGCACTGGTCTGCCAGTTCAGAATACTTGTCTTTCTTCTGTGTAGCCAAACCTTTGCTTTGGCTCATTTTTATTTCTCTTGTTTTTCTCAATTACTTTTCTTACCTTAATCTTCCTTTTCTTAACTGTTTTTTTCCTTTTTTTCCTCTTCCTCTTAATCTTCTCATGTTTCCTCTCTCCTCTAATAGAGCTGCTCAGTACAAACCTGATGCTGTGTTGGATCCCCTGGATGGAGATTAAGATGCAGGAACACAGAGTAAAAGCACATCTCATTTGTGCTGCTCGAGCCAACATCTATGTGTGCACGTGTCTGGTGTCTGTATTCTCATTTCCAGCTCTGCTAGAAGCCGTTATTAACACTGAGAGGGAAAGCAGATGGCTTTCAAGGAGGTTCTAGCTATTAAAAGAAACCACCCCCCCAAAAAAAAAAAGAAAAAAAATGAAGAATTTTTAAACTTGGGAGTAAGATGGAGTCAATTAATGCTACTGGTGTTCCCTCCCAACTATTGCAATTTCTTTTCAAAATAATTGACAGAAACTTTCTGATTATTCCAAGCCCTTCTTCTTTGTATAAGGACAATCAAGTTTCCTTTTCTAGGGCAGAAAGCGTTTGCAGGAAAGTGCCTACTACTTGTATGGGTCTTGCACTTTAAAACCTCTAACAGGTTATCCTCCTGCCTTTTACTAAAATGCCCCGAAAAGGACAGAATTACACAATAGCAAATGGCAGTACTTTTTTAACATAAGGTTCAGTGCACTCTTGCATTCATGTTCACTGACCATAATGTGAGCATCTTACTCAGTACTTTGCTTTTCTGAGTAGCCATGGACATTAAACTCCTGAGGATTTCATGGCTTTGAGGTTAGTAGCTTCTTGGGAGCAGAACAAAGCAGGGTATTAAACTGTATAGCAGACTTTCTTTGTCAGGCTTTATTTTTGGCCATGACAGAAAACTAGAAGAATGCTTTTTCCATGGGTGTTCCCTTTTGTTCTGGCTAAAACTGATGAGGGGAGAGCAAATTTCCATTCTTCTTCACATCTGCTGAATGTTCCTTCCCCACCCAGAGGACTACAGTTCAGCCACAGACATAGGAAGGAACAGGATGAAGTGTGGTGGGTCTTGAAATGTCTTTAGGTGACAAAAGCTGGCTGTAATTCTAGTTTGGTGTTCTGTTTTGTTTTGTTTTGTTTTCTAATAAGGACTGGTTTGATTTTTGGTGCTTGACTTCGGAAACCATGAGGCAAACAAAAAGCTGACTGTGTCTTATGTTTGTGTCTGATATGTACAGATATGTTGGAAAGCTACATAACCTCATATATATATTTTCCATTTAAGAAAATATAAAAAATATGTAATACCTATTAGTCTCTTATTTAAAATTTTCATATATAGAAAATATAAATGAGATTGACTTTCCTTTTTTTTTTTTAATCCTAGGAGAAAGCAATAGTTCTGCACAGCTAGTGAATACATTAGGCAGAAACTTTCATTTTACTGTTGCTGTTTAACTAACATTTTGTGATTATATTCGTGACTTTGAAGGCTTGGGGTGGAGAGGAGAAGGAGAAAGCCAAAGCAGGAGCAGGAGTAAAGGTCATGTATTTTAACCTTTCCACATTCTTATCCAGGTATGGCTGAATATATTGAGTTTGCTGGTCAGCAAATTGTCACATACCTTGCATAGTCTTTGAATATCAGCTGGGGTAAGAAAGTGGGCAAGAGCTACTGTGAAACTTTGGACAGATTCCTAATTACCTGGAACCTCAAAAGTGCTAATGAATACTTTGAATTTTCTTCATTTTTAGCGGATTTCCGTAGTTCTCATGTGAATTAAGTACTAACTGGCAGGTCTATTGGCATAAGTATTGTATGGCTTGGTATTGTTAGTTTTGGCATAAATATAAGCAAAGCCCACAGACTTGGGCGAATTCACATGCAAGCTGGACTATTAAAAGATCAATCAGTTGTAATAATGTTTGAAAGGCAGATACAGCATCTGGAGCTGCAAATACACATAGAATAGTGGAAACTTTAGTTTTACCGGAAAATTAATTTTTTTTCTGAGGTAATGTATTTAAGAATTGTTATATATATTCTGCAGAAAAGCTGTTGATGAAAGAATTGTTTTAAGTAATATGGGTCACTGAAGAGAAAAATGATGCACTGAAGTGAACAATTTCAGTATTTTTAGAAAAAAACATTAGTGATGTGCATTTCATTAAACTGTACATTTTATTCCCTTTGGAAATTTAGGCAGCCTAGTCTGACCAGTTGCTGCTAGGTGATTTCTTGGATATCTGCCAATATGTATTTACAACATACAGCTGTGTTATAATGTTATAATAAAGAATACTATATTTATGATTGTGATTTAAACTTAACCACAAATCATAAAATAATTATCTGAATACTTTGTTTGGTCCAGAAGGGAATTAAAACATATCCTTTGTATGCATATAGAAAAAGGAAATGTATGGAAGAGTTCCTAAGCATTTCATAGGCTGATACCCTCAGAAAGATGGGATGCAAAGTCATAGACTGTGCGTGCAAAACCTGAGGCATGCTGCGTGAATCTTTTGTCCCACTTGCACTTGTCCACTGGAATTTCTTAGCTCCCATGTGTGCAAGTTAGGTGTTTATGGAAAAGCTTGGAGATAGGGATACGGAAACTGAAATGAATCTTCCTAGACTTCAGTCACCTAAAAGGTGTCTAATTTTAAAGACAAGTGTCTAGGCTGCTTTGATAATTAATGACTTGAAACAGCTACTTCCAGAGTGCAATCTTATCCAAAGGGTAGTTGGCTAAGAGAGGTCAATATATTAACTGTATATGGAGAAAACAGTTAACTGTTAGCTGGAGTCATGTGAAACAAAAGACTCTTTGTCATCAGGTCTTCTGCATGTGAACAGCTTTGTCAACCTGTGGTCTGACACATCCCTATCTTGTTCCCATTGTCTGCACAGGATGTTTGGACAATGGTGTATATAGATACATCTGAAGATTTATGTGAGTCATATGCATCATGCTAACAATGTTAAGCAACACATGCACTTTCAAAGTCCTAGAATTTCTGAAATAATTACATGTTTCACTCCAATGATGGATAAGTTCTTCGACAGCAGACCTGCCAGGGCTCAAGAACATAATTGCGAGTGGTATTGTCAGTTAAGATCATTCTTCTGGGGATTTTTCTGATTCTGTATTCTGCAGTCTCAAGGCAGGATAAAACTTGATACTGCCCTCTGAGAAAAAAGCAGACATCAGCCATTCGGGGTGGGGTTGGATTTCTGAAATATTTTGTTTGCAAAAGGTACAGATATATATACCTGTTGGGATTTATAAAACACATAAAATACATTTACAAGTCTGTCCAATGGGAAAATTTTATTGTGGTAATGGACTGTGCTGTTTTAGTCTTATTTTTATAATAGCACTGCCTTACATGAAACAGCATAGTGCAAATGCAACTGTGTTACTATGACAAAAGCTTTGTATCTCTGCAAGATAATATTCTACTTATGAACATATTTCATATGCATTATCTATCCTAATACTAGCAATGAACCACTGCTCAGACTATGTATTAGTGGTAGTGCAAATAAATTAAATCCAAAATATGGTAGAAATGCAGACTCTTATAGGATATCTTGTAAAATTAGTAAGAATTTAAAAGTAAAATGTGACTGCAGAGCTGTTTGCCAATTCACAAGCCTAAACCTTTGTATTAGTACATGGAGTTACTAACAGGGTAACTGTAAACCAGTCCAGTGCTTTTAAATTAAATTAAACCTGTATGAATGGTCATCAGAACAAAATAAATGTATACCAGTCACACTCAGAGTGATTGCTCTTAGATGCTGAAGGATATACAGTGCTGAAAAAATAGGCATTGTTCAGTGCTTTGTTTAACATGTTTGCTTTTTCCTCACAGTACAGTGCTGTGGATACAAATCCTTTATCTGTGTATATTATGCAGCCCATCTGGAACAAAATTATTAAGGTAAGAATTTTATTTAATAAAAAATTCACATGTTAATATAAGAATTTGTTTTATATACATCATGTATTTTCATTTAAAAATATTGATTAATAAAGCTGAAATTAAGGCATCTGATAAAAGAAAACAAATGTTGCAGGATATGTAACTATGTTTAAGATGAGTATGTTATTTTGAGATGGGGGTTTTTTAGAAAAAAAAAGGCTTACTTATTTTTTTCTGATTGCTGTAGAAAAGGCATCCATTTCTTTTTTACATCTTTCATTAAAAAGCTTTGCAGACATGGAAGGTTTTACTTACTACAAATAATTTTTGTGCAGCATATGCCACCTAACAGCAGCGTGGCTTTATCTCTGTGCTGTGCATATGATTTTATGCAAGTGCTGTCTCATTTTCTCCCGAGGGTACTTGCTCCAGGGAGCCAGGCATTTCTTTAAGAAGCTGAAAATGAGAGCGGTTACCATGATCACCATAACGATTGGAAGATGCCATCTCTTGAATGCATCACGATCTGCAGTTTTTAAAAATAAACTGCTCACAATTAGTTGTGCTGTTGTTGGCAAAAAAAAGGCCCCGTATCTCAAATAAATATGATCTTTATTGATCTCCAAGAAAGCAATGACTTCTGCGTCTGCTTTGTTACAGGAAATATTTAGACTGAAGCAGACTTGAAAATAAAGCTTTGTACTAACAGGAATGGATGTATGTGGTCAGAGTGCTGTTGGGTCTGCCATCTCTGGGTTCTATAATAAAGGTGTTTCTTGTTCTTAATACAGCAGGAAAATCATAGTCTCTCATTCATAATCTCAAGATAATTTAACAAAAAGTGTTTATATGTCCTAACTTAAGAATTAAAAAGCAACCCAAACATGTATGAGTAAAAAGCAATTCAAAGATGTGACACTGAATTCAGTAATTCAATTCAGAGACTCTGTTTTCGTTCCCGTCATACTATTGAGGAAAACAGTGAGGCAGAAAAGCCCCTCCAGCACTCTGCAGTCTGGCACAGGAGATGAGCAGAGGCTTTACTGTGCACTTGCACTTTGGTTTAGGAAATCCATGGGTATTCATCTGCTCTCAGATTGAAGGGGGTGTATTGCTATGCAAAACTTCCTTTGGAGATAAGTTCTTCTAACGGTTGCAGCATTTTACCAGAGGAAAAGCAGCATTCTTGGATATCCCCATGTAGTATAGGGTGATAGAACCCATAAAAAATGTGACCTCTAGTTTTTTTTAAATCTCACCGAGTTTTAGGTGAGCATGACTTAGCTCTCTTCTCTCTGAAGGAGAACCCAAACCAGAGCGAAGGACTGAAAACCTGTTTCAAAAGTTGGGAGATCTGAATACGGAACCAAAGACTGGGGTGGGTCTGTACTTTGCAGTTTGGTTTGAACACTGAAGATACAGCACTGAATGTTCTACCTTGCCTTCTGGTGCAAGAGTGTTACAGAATAATTCTCAGTTATGTGTTGCAAGGATTTGAAGGGAAACTATATTGCTGTCAGCTTTCGTAGAATTAGTCATTCTAAGGTTAGAAGATACTGCCATGTAGAATCAGAATCCTGCAGAGGAGCTGGCAATGCACAGCAGGAGAGGAAAAGAGTATGTGATAGAGATTGCTCTTAGAGATAAAAATGAGAACTGGGAGAGCACCAAAATTATTGACAATAGTATAACTGTTCGTAAAAGTATTAGTAGGAATGGAAATTGCTGTATTGATTTTATTCCTGGCTAGATACTGAAACCAGATGTGGCAGTAACTATTATTCCAAACTCAGCTCAAGAACATTCTGGTCATCTGATCACCAAAATACTATTTTCTCTTGAAGTGCTAGTATACCAGTGATATCTTAATAAATGATATCAAGTCTCAGTTTTAGGAGAAGCTTTGAATAATTTTTTTTTTTTTTTTGGTAGCTTGTACTTATTGTAAGCATTACAGCTGAGCGTCCCCTAGACTATATCATGTGATGTAGAAAACAAACTCCTGTTCATGGCAGGTTTTTCCATGTTGTATGAAACTATAGTAACAACTGTATGAATCATAGAACCATAGAATCATTTAGGTTGAAAATGACCTTTAAGATTGTCAAGTCTAACCGTTAACCCAACACTGCCAATTCCACCACTAAACCCTGTCCCCAGGTGCCACATCTGCATGTATTTTAAATATCTTCAGGGATGGTGACTTCACCACTTCCCTGGGCATCCTATTCCAATGCTCAACAACCTTTTTGGTGAAGAAATTTTTCCTAATGTCCAACGTAATGTCCCCTCATGTGACTTGAGGCTGTTTCGTCATGTCCTATCACTTGTTACCTGAGAGAAGAGACCGACCCCACCCAGCTACAACCTCCTTTCAGGCAGTTGTAGTGTGTGATAATGTCCCCCTTTGAGCTGCCTTTTCTCCAGACTGAAAAACTCCAGCCCACTCAGCTGCTCCCTGTAGGACTTATGCTCCAGACTCTTCATCAGCTCCATTGCCCTTCTCTGGACATGCTCCAGCACCTCAATGTCTTTCTTGTACTGAGGAGCACAGAACTGAACACAGGATTCGAGGTGCAGCCTCACCAGTGCCAAGTACAGGGGGCAGTCGCTGCTCTGGTCCTGCTGGCTACACTACTGCTGATACAAGACAGGATATCACACTAGGATAAGACTCTACATGTTATTTAAAACTATGCTGATTATGCAGCTATAGGTATTTCATCTTCATTTAATTCAATGCTCTTCCCATCTTCCTTTAGTAGGGATTTGTATTTTATAATGAAGCACAATCTTGTGCTCTCCAATAAATAATGAGCAGTATTATTTAGCTATTATGCAAACTGAATATTCCTCCTGTATTTGCGTTCATAAGAAATCACATCTGTGCAGGACAATGAGAGGAAAAGGAGGAAATCCCACTGGGATACATAGGTGCATGCCAGCTTCACAGTAATCAATTTAACTCCCTCCGTTGTCTTTATGAACTTTGATTTTATCACTAGAATTGGGCAAGAGTAGAATTTTAGTGGTCTCAAGTGACTTATTGGAGTTTAAACAGAACTTTATATAAATGTGTACTTTACCATTTATAATCCAAATAGTTGATATATTAAAGCATTTGCTGTTTGTATTAAGGCTTTTCATATGAGTGCTGTAGACCTGGTGGAACAGAAGTCATTTAGTGTTTTGTGGAACTAAAAGTTTTTTAAAAGGTTCAAGCATACAAAAGTTTTGCCAGAGAAAAAATGTGATTCTCCTAATGGTACCTTCAGTTGTATTAATGATGTAACACATTGATATGTTAGATTTGCAATGTGTCCTTCCATAAATTCAGACTCTTATTTTTCCAAGGTGTGTAAGAAGTTAATCTTGAACACACTGTGATTTTTTTAAATTATGAAATAAGGTGATGGTAGTGTAATGCCAACCTAAAGGATAAGGGGCATTAAATGTAACAAAAGGGATTTTGCATTTGGAATACTTTCAAAATACCTAGACAGATTAGGTTCGGTAAGGATCAAAAGAACATGCTTAAGGGTTTAACTGCAGGAGAGTTTGTTTTCCTGAGGACAGAACTCCTGTAACTGTGTTTCATGGTGTGTCTGTTAGCCAAAGCGATTGCAAGTATAACAACATCCTTCCTTTGAAGGTTTCTTCTTAGAATACATGCTGTTAGCAAGCAAGTGGGTTAAAATAACTTCTTCATGTTTGGACCGTGTAAGCATAAATTATTTCCTGTAATAACTTAATAATGACATGGTGACTGTTTAGAATAACGAGCCTAATTAGAAAGCAGACAATTGTGGTACCCCAACTTGATTTAATAGTCAACAATTCTTATGAATTGTGCAGGCAAAGTCAGTCATTTCAAAACAATACGTTGGATGGCATCTGTATATCCACGTAAATGGTTCATCCATGGTGTCTTAACACACTATTTTGATCCATGGTTCACACTGAAAGAGACAAATCTAGAATATTTTTAGTGTTTGTTGTTCATGTTTCATATAAAGTCATAGACATCAGATAAATTCCCCATCAAGAGTTTCATCTTCTGCATCTAAGGTAGCAAAACTGGGAGAACGTGCTGCTATTGCTGCACGCTGAGCGTGCAGTCAATATAAGAAAAGGGGACTGTGCAGTAAAGGGTTCTACACTAGGTGTTCTCCAAAAGGAACTCCAGGGGACATCTGCTGTCCCTTTTCTTAGAAATTCAGATTTGGGCTTTTGAACACTCAGAATTATAGATATGGTAAATTTTTTGTTGTAGCTGTATGCATTCCATGATGTATTCTAAATACTGTAGGAGCTGCCATACAGTGTTTTAAAATTAGTGATAAAATCCTGGTGATAAAGAAAGAAACTTTCAGATATAATAGTTACTACTAATGCTATTACAGAAAACATCTAAGAAACATAACAGAAAAGTATTCAGGAATTTTAATATGATTTTTTTAAAGTTTAAACTGTACGCTATGAGTTGCGCAATTCCTCCTGAATGTTATAAATTGTTCTATAATAGGAGAAGAGGATCTAGTCAGAATAATTAATCAGTTCAAGCATTCAAATTTTAAAAGTAAATTTTTCATGTAGTAATAGGATAGAGGAAATGTAAAGATGTATACAAATTCATATGTATTCACCTGTCTGTCCATCTAGCTAGTCCAGAGAAACTAAAAAATCATTTTATTTCAAAACTGTTATTAGTATCTGAAATTATTTGACCTTCTTTTCTTTAGTATTGTCTTGTAATATTTTATAGTGTTAAAGTACTTTAGATATATGTTCAGTCCTTAGGCACTCCAAAGAATTTGATTATAAGCCTCCAATACTTTTGTATTTTAAATATATTGATAATGTGTTTGAGTGATGCTATTTGATACTTAGTATTTCTGCAAGTATATTCTGTCTAAAAATTACTTAGAAAGCTGTGTATGCTATTTCAGAAAAAATATGCTGAAGAAACTGTGTTACTTGGGAAGAGCGTTACCAAAGGAATCCCTGTTGCAGTGAAGGGAGCACTTTAAAGCTGCAGGGTGTGAATAGCTGAGAGTGGTTACTGGGACAAAGAATTAGAGGTTTAGGTGAAGACAGAGTCCTTTTCAGCACCCTACAAAGTAAAATGAATTAATGGAGTGTTTATAATTTAAAAGTAAAGAGGGATACTCTAGCAGTATGTTACTATCTAGAGAAGTAGGGAGCTGCTTGTAACAGAGAGATCTTCTGAATTTGAAAGTGTAATGCACTCAGGGTGTGATTTTGTTGATGTTGTGAGTTAGAAATTATTGACATATTTTAGAAGAGGAAATTTACTTTTTTTAGCGTGGGAATAGAATGCTGAAAAAAATTTACCACGTGGATGCTGAATTACCACACTGGGGTGCTGCAGTCTTCTTTCAGTTCTGATACAGATGATTTCAGGAAGCTTTCCTTGATGACTGGGTAAATAAGGATAAGGTACAACATAGGGAATACAACATTTTAAAGTGTCATTCTTACTGGTGTCACAAAGGTCAGGCAAAAGGATTGCATTTGAAAATAAATTTCAGAAATGAAAATTGTATTTTATTTTTAAAATGGTGAAATATGCACACATCTGGACATTGCTGATGCCATATAAAATATATAAGATATTCATTTAAAATAGGATGTATAATTTTTCTGAAATTTTTTTCTTTCTTTTTTAACAGATAGTGCCTTTGTGGATTGCTCCCAACCTGTTAACATTCTCTGGATTTGTCATGATTTTATTTAATTACTTTCTAATATCTTTTTATGACTGGGACTACACTGCCTCAGGTAAAAATCCTCACCTTGTAATTTTTCAGAATTAGAGAGCTGCTTATACTTCTAAACGTTACAGGGAGGAAACAGACAGTTGAATCTTCCACTCATTTCCTTCATGACACTCCATGAGCACAATAGGAGGATCTGACCTCACATATGGCATTAAAAATTAAGAACATTTTATTGAAAAATATTATTTAATTTTATCCCTAAAATGTGTTTCAGCATATGCTGCTTGCAGTCTGTGGTATCTCATTTTCTTAAAGTTTATGCCAGGGTTTAAATGCACAGACAAAAACCACCCAAATGTTCATAAAGTTTCCATTGGTTTCACATTTCCTAATACCTAAATTGATGACTGAACAAGTTAATTTCTCTTTCATTACTATACACACGCCCCCCATTCAAAACTGCTTCTAGACAAAGAAGACATAGTTTCTAAATAAATGTCACTTCAAATTGTGGCTCTCTGAGTCTGTATTTGCTCTTCATGGTAGACCAAGTCAGAAGCTTTTTGGAGCTGATTGCTCTTGAGTGTAGGGTACGTTTAGTACTGGGCTTCTCAGATCATCTGTTGGAGCCTACAGAAAACAATAAGCATCTTCTGTAAGGTGATTAATATATAAAACATATATATATATATAAAAATATATAAAAAGCTTTGGTTTTCTTTAAATTAGACAATTTAGTGAAGGCAAAACTTTTATTTCCTGAAACAACTACGTTTAGCTGTCTTTAATTTTTTTATGCCTGTGTTTAGATTCAGGAGGTACCCTTTGGTGTGGGCTGTTTGTACATTTATGGTAACAATTCTAGAGGCAGGGATATTTGTTTGCAGTTTTGGTTCAAAAGTAATCCAGTATGAGCATTAAGTTTTCAGGGCCAGCTTGTTATATATAGTGTGGCCTCATTCTTAAACGCTTGGGGTTTTTTTTATCGATGCAGCTGATATTAAGTTCTGTAATAAAAGAGCATCCAGAACAAATCTTTTTAATGGGATGATGTTATCTTGACAAATTCCCAGTAGATATACATGGAACTTGAAGATATTTGAAATCGTGATTAAGTCTGTTGGAGTTGAGGCCTATATGTGTAGTTTGCAAGCCTCTTCTCGATTTCACATGAGAACAGTGCCCATCATTTTTCAATTGATTGAAAACATTCATGCAACCTAACAAGCCTTTTGAGTATCATATATCAATCCCATACCTAGGATACGAAATAAAAGACTTAATTTCCTGGACAGCTGGTTTTCATTCTACAGTTTGCAGATTTGCAGCTAGGAGTCAGGAATTGCCATCTTTTCTTTCAGAATGGCAAAGTGACGCATTGTAAAAGGTAGTCAGGGCACTGCTTTAGGTGCTGGCAACTCCTGGCATCATTCAGGCAAGGACACACCTCTGTATGCAGGAATTCCCTGTGTTTGGTGCCAAATGCCAGAAATCTGAGAGGCATTTACAGTTGTTTAGTGCTGGTGTAGTACTTACTGGATGATGTTTAAGTTAAATAGAACAGTCTTTGGAAAAAGGATCGATTTCTTTAAAAGAGCAACAATAACCTTGGGTTAATGCTATCAATAGAGCAGGAACAGAACCCTGGGCTCTGTCCAATTCAACTTTCTTTTCCTTTTTCTCAAGGGAAAGAAAAGGGTGCTAATATTTGTCCTAGCTTGAGGACAAAAACTTCCTGTTCAGTATGGTAAAACTACTACACAAACTGCAGGTTGGGACTAATAATCATGCTTGAAAACTAACTTTTTTTTGCTTCTAGATATTAGATAAACATTAAATGATTTATCGATGGATAGTCTTCCTGTGACCTGTGAAAATTTTTATCTAGTTACTGTTGTTGTTTTGTGCAATAATAGAGTAATTTCAGGACCAAAAAACCTTATCTTCTGTCCTCTACAGTGTAAACACATTTAAGCCTGCTCCAATACTTCTTGAACAGAGCTCACTGATGCCTGAAGGTCAAACCCAAGTATTTCAATCTGTTTGATGCAGTAGGTTAATCAGTGGCAGCTTGTTTTTATATATATATGCATATGTTGGTGGATTTCTTTGATGTTAACCACTGTTACACTGACTTACCACCCCATTTATTTCAGGTAGCAGTCCTGGACTTGTTCCCACCTGGGTGTGGCTGTTCAGTGCTTTTACCACCTTTTGTGCTTATGCTTTAGGTAAAGTACAGTGAAATAATTTACACATCTTATGTCTTTGCATAGTTTTATCTTCAAAATCACTAATGTGGATTCCGAGATGAAGAGGCATTGTGGATAAATTACTGATCTCTTTTCAAAACAGTTCTCTTAGATGAAAAAAAAATACCAAACAACCAAACACACACACACATACACAAAAACAGCATATGAAGTTATATATTAGAGGTTCTGTGATGATGAGATGCTTATCCCTCTTTAAAGTTCAAATTATTTTAGAGGGACAATGGAAATCATTATATAGCAGCAGTCAAAGCAGCATAAAATGGTTGGGATTGGAAGGGACCTTAAAGACCATCTAGTTCCTTTCCCCCTGCCATGGGCAGGGACACCTTCCAGTAGACCAGCTTGCTCAAAGCCCCATCCAACCTGTCTGTGAACGCTTCCAGGCATGGGACATCCACAACTGCTCTGGGCAATCTGATCCAGTGTCTAATCACCTTCACCGTAAAGAATTTCTTCATAGTATTTAGGCTAAACCTACCGTCTTTCTGTTTGAACCCATTTGCCTTTGTCCTGTCGCTCCATGCCCATGTAAAAATCCCACCCCACCTGTCTTGTAGAACCCCCTTTAGGTACTGGAAGGCTGCTCTGAGGTCTCCCTGGAGCTTTCTCTTCCCAAGCCTGAACAATCCCAAGTCTCTCAGCCTGAAGAGTCATTGCTCTTTGATTTCATAAAAATCTTTGTTCCTGGATGTTGACATTCTGAGAAGCTCCTCGACATCAGCATTAGCAGAGGGTGCTTTCAAAGACAAATGAAGATAAAGGGCAAAGCAGAGAAAAAGGAAACTGTAGGTGCTTCAGTGCTTATGGCATGTGTCAGGAGAAATGGTGATGACAGATGTGATGACAGGGCTGAGCTTCTTATGGAGATGAAGTATGATTTTTTTCTTTCCTCTTGCTGTTTTTCTCCTGTAACACCTACACCTCAGTTTCATATTCCATTTTTACTCTTTTGTACCAGGCCATGACTGTATTTTTAGGTATATTGCACCTTGCTGTGCAGTGGTGTGAAGACATAAACCTGAACTTGGTGCAGATCTGGGAGTGAGATTCACAATAGCGTGGCTTTTTTGTTTTCTCTTCCAAAGCTTTCTCATTCCGAATTAGTCTCTCCACAATGTGGTGCAACAGAGTTAATTTTTGGGGGGCCCCAAGGTAGTATATTTACATGGACTGCACAGTGCTGTGTAAAAGGGGTCCAAGAAAGCTGGACATACCATAAGAAAGAAATCTTAAAGGTACAGCAGCAGACAATCCCTGTGTGCTGAAAGATGAGCTGCCAGGTAAGAAAACTGGCCTGGCTGAAAAGGGAGCTTTTTCTGGACCTCAGGGAAAAAAAATAGAGTTTATGACCTTGGGAAGAAGGGGCAGGCAACTCAGGAAGAGCACAAGGATGTCATTAGGTCATTTAGAGAGATTGGAAAGACAACAGCTCAGCTAGAACTCAGTGTGGCCATGGTTGTGAGAGATAATACAAAATATTTTTATAAATACATTAATAACGAAAAGAGGGCCAAGGAAAATCTCCATCTTTCATTGGATGTGAAGGGAAATACTGTAACCAAGGGAGAGGAAAAGGCTGAGGTACTTAATGCCTTCTTTGCCTCAGTCTCTAACAGAAAGACCGGTTATCCTCAGGGCAGCCAGTCTACCTCAGGAGCTGGTAGACAGGAATGGGGAGCAGAGTAAACCCCCTGCAATCCAGGAGGAAGTAGTTAGTGACCTGCTGTGCCATTTAGAGACTCAGAAGTCTATGGGATTGGATGGGATCCACCCGAGAGTACTGAGGGAGCCAGTGGACAAGCTCACCAAGCCACTCTCCATCATTTATCATGGTTTATCAGGAAGGTCCCAGAAAAATGGTGGTGAGCCAATATGGTGCCCATATGCAAGAAGTGTTGGAAGTTGGATCTGGCAAACTACAGGTCTGTCAGTCTGTCCCCAGAGCCAGGGAAGGTCATGGAGCAGATCGTCTTATTGCCATCTCTTAACACTTACAGGACAACCAGGGGCTCAGGCCCAGCCACCATGGATTTAGGAAGGGCAAGTCCTACTTGACCAAGTTGATCTCCTTTTGTGACCAGATGACCAGCCTAGTGGATTAGGGAAAGGCTGAGGATGTTATCTACCTGGAATTCAGTAAAGCCTTTGATACTGGCTCCCACAGCATTTTTCTAGAGAAGCTGGCACCCTGTGGCTTGGAGAGGTGCACTCCTCATTGGGTTAAAAACTATCCGGATGGCTGAGCCCAGAGACTGATGGTGAATGGAGTTACATCCAGTTGGCAGCCAGTCACCAGTGGTATTCCCCAGGACGCAGTATTGGGGCCAGTCTGGTTTAATGTCTTTATCCAGAATCTGGATGTGGGGATCAAGTTCAACCTCAGTCAGTTTGCAGATGACATCAAGTTGGGTGAGAGTGTTGATCTGCTGGAGGGTAGGAAGGCTCTGCACAGGGATCTGGACAGGCTGGATCAGTGGGCCGAGGCCAAGTGCTGGGGCCCGCACTTGGGTCACAACAACCCCACACAGCACTACAGGCCCGGGGGAAAGTGGCTGGAAAGCTTCTAGTGGAAAAGGACCTTGGGGTGCTGGTTGACAGCAGCTGAACATGAGCCAGCAGTGTGCCCAGGTGGCCGAGATGGCCATGGCATCCTGGCCTGTATCAGCAATGGTGTGGCCAGCAGGGCCAGGGCAGTGATTTTCCCCCTGTACTCAGCACTGGTGAGGCTGCACCTCTGAGCACTGTGTCCAGCTCTGGGCCCCTCACTACAAGCAAGACACTGAGATGCTGGAGTGCAGAGAAGGGCAACAGAGCTGGAGCACAAGTCCTGTGAGGAGTGGCTGAGGGAGCTGTGGGATTATTTAGTCTGGAGAAGAGGAGGCTCAGGCTCTACAACGACCTGAAGGCCAGGTGGGGCCTCTTCTCCCAGGCAGCCAGTGACAGGACAAGAGGAAATTGTCTCAAGCTGCACCAGGGGAGGTTCAGGTTGGACATCAGAAGAAATTTTTCCCTGAAAGGATTGTTAAGTGTTGGAATGGATTGCCCAGGGAGGTGGTGGAGTAACCATCCCTGGAAGCGTTCAAGAAATTCCTGGATGCGGCATAGAGTGCTGTGGTTTAGTTGACCTCGTAGTGTTTGGTCATAAGTTGACTTGATGATTCCAGAGTTCTTTTCCAACCTTAATGATTCTATTCTGTGATTCTAAACGTGCACTCTCCTTGGAGCTGTTTCTTGTAAGGCCATTGTGGAGCACAGCCATACATTTGTGTGCCAAACTTGAGACACTCAGGCTACATACGGATGTGTTATAGATGTACACTGCAGTGCTGTGCAAAGGTGCTGACCACTTTTGGAATCAGACTCATGTGTATAGAGCCATCTTGATTGATCTGGGGGTATTCCCTCGTGCAGAAAACTCCCTCTGCATTGTAAATGCCTTGGCATTTCTATTAAATTGGTGAGATCATGCCAAAATTATTTTTTCCAGAATTTCTTTGTATTTGTACCGTAAAAAGCAATGGGACAACTGTCCCTTGAAGCTGACTACTAGTCAGATTTCCCTAGCTCTCTATAATAATTATCAGAAGCAGCAGTTTCTTTTGTGAAAACAGTTTTTATGTAATTGGATATAATTTAATGAAGTGGCTACTGTTTCATAAATAGGAATTACATATTGGAGTTGTTACTGTAGGACACCCCAGAAAGCTCACTGGAAGTTCAGCTTCCAAGATTCTTAACGTAGATGGTATTTGCCAGTGAGGCCTGTAGTTCCTGATACTTGGAAGGCAAGGAATATGATGTTGACAGTCAAAGCTATAATAAACTAATGTATATGTAGATTTTTATGTCTGCTGTCTAAGCCACTTCATGAAATATTTAGTCTCAGATTCAATTCTTCATGGCCAAAGTTTTCCCTTTGGAAGACTGCAAAGAGCCATAATAACTAACCAAATATGCAGCTATAATCTCCCTCAGCTTCTTTTTAATGACACAGTTACTCTCTCCAAATGCTGCTCTTGCCCCCCGCCCCCTTTTTTAAGGTGGTTTCGTATCTTTCCCTTTCCATAAAATGGACTGCTATTTGCTGTTATTTTAAATTCCACTCTTTGAAAGTTATATAAAATTTAATAAAACTGAATATTTATGAATCTTTATGAGAGAAAATGGTAATATAAGAATTCTAAAGCAATGGAAGTGTGGGACAGTGTATGTCCGCTATTGAACACACATCACTGTTGGCATGAATGATTTTAAACTGAAACTTAAAACAGAAAATATTTTCAGTTTCTTAAAAAGGTAATGAAACTGTATGGAAAATGTGGTTAAAGGTTTTTTAAAATCTGATTTTATGTATGTGTCATATAGTTCCTGTATTTTTCTCCATGCCCATTATCATTAGCAATACTGTATTTTATGACACCATTGTAAGCCTCTTTTTAATAAAACTAAAGTTCTTGCAAAATAAAAACCACTTTTTCACTGTGATATACATATTTTACTATCTAATGTCACTTTTGTGACAACTTAAAATAATTTATGAACAGAAAAATCTTCTAATGTTCTCATTTTCAAAAGTATCACTCATGTAACTGAATTCTTTCTTATTTTGGATAGGTATTCTTGAAGTATAAAAGGCCATAAACTGTTTAGGGTTGGTTGCGTACTTATTTGCTAGTTAAGTTTCAGAAATATTCTTTACTGGATGGAAGAATTTCTACAGTTATAGTAACACCATTCAATTAACCTCAAGCTTATATGTAGTTTTCTTTCTGCGCATTTCAGTAAGATGTTGAAAATTCAGAGGTAATGTTAATAGAGGAAGAAAGTGTCTCTAGAAAGGGGCAAGCTATACTTGAAATCCACTGTGAGATATTTAATTTTAGAGTTGTGAGAACTGTCTCAAGAGATTTGTATTTCAGTGGAGGATATCTCACAGCTGTTTAGGTATTGCAATAGAGAGACGGTCTAAAATCTGTACAAAATGAAATCCCATGTTTTCCCAGTTTAGGTCCCTGAAGTATATTTACATTAAACAAAACTCAGAGTGTTGCCAAATAATCTGGACAAGTAAGTAGCATATGATCTATAGCAGCTGTGGAGTCTTTGGTCTCACTCTACTGAGTCGTATCTCTAGTCACTTTTGTGTTATTAATGCTATCAATAGCTAATAACTGCTTTACCTTCCAAGTAACATAAAGAAGAAAAAAACCTCTCCATTTTATTTTGAGATTCAAGACAACAATAAGTAATCTGTAAGGGTTTTTTCTGTGTACTTTTTCCTAAGAGATTCATTCTGCATCTTTACACTTAACTTTAAGAGGAAAATATTTTTCAGCAGCACAGTCTCAGAGAAGAGCCTAAGGGTATGGTTTGACAATAAAACTAAGAAAGGTTACAGCCTCTAGACCCCTTCCCTCCTGCCTGCATTCACCACCCCTCTCTTGTGCTACCTCCCTTGCTTTTTGTACCATACATGACACCAAATGTGTTAGTGACCCAGAAGAAACCATAATGTTTACTCTCTTTCCACCAGCTGAACAGGCTGCAGGTCCCCCTGTTTGACAGCAGTAAAGTACCAGATCAACTCAAACCGTGTTGTCCAACTGCATCTTCAGAGTGAGGTTCAGTAGAGTGTTGGACCATCTTCCAAGCACTCGAGTATTAAACGTGATCAATCAACATGTAGTGCACCTTAACTATAATGTATTTTTAGATTCATATAATAATACATTTTGCAAAAGGCCTTGAAGATCACTAAGTCCAACCATTAACCCAGCACTGCCAAGTCCACCACTAAATAATGTCCCCAGTCTATCTCACAAGTGGTCTGAAGGCTCAGAGGGTGCCCAACACCAATGGATGGGTGAGAAGCCCTATGGACACTTTTCAGCACTTGAAACTGGTTGCAGGGGCTGACATTAAAAGTGTTTCAAGACCACTGGGGGCAAGTAATTATGGATGTCTTTCTAAAGCTCATAAGAAAGGTGGCATTATAGCTTCAGAGCTGAGCTAAGGACAAAAAAATTGCTTGATAACTGAAGCAAGTATTTTACGAGCAATCCTAATCTATTGGTATTGAGGAGGCCGTTGTGCTTCAGTCATCAGTGTAATTTTCTCATATGTTATATATGGCAGTAGTGCAGTGTATGTGAAGAAAGTTACTCCTTTTGTTGTGCTCTATATCCTCATTTTTTTTCCTTTCCCAATCCTTCTAGACTCCATAGATGGGAAACATGCTCGAAGGACTCAGTCCAGTACTCCTCTGGGAGAATTATTCGACCATGGACTGGATAGCTGGGCTACCTCCATTTTTGTGCTTTCCTTTTTTTCTGTCTGTTCCCGTGATAATGGGAAGACTGGAGTTTCTGTATATACAATGTATATATATTTAAGCATTGTCTTGTTTAACTTCATGTGTTCACACTGGGAGAAATATAACACAGGAGTTCTTTTTCTTCCTTGGGGATATGATATAAGCCAAGTGGTAAGTATTTATCATTTCTGTTTTGGTTTTATTTTTTTTTAACTACAGAATTTTTTTCATAATATTAAAGAAATAGAAAAATAGAGCTCAAGGCAAATGTATTTGGCTGAGAGATTGAAATATGTGAAATTGCATAACCCTAAAAGTAATTCAGAAATATTTCCCGCATTTGCAATGAAGAGATGCTCTTGAGCAAACTGTCAGCATCAGAGATTCATTGCCTTGCAGGAGAAAAAAGACTTGCAGCAAGCCTAGCAGCCAGATAGTGCCTATGAGAATGTCATTTAACTGCATTTGATTTGTGGTATTTACAAAAATTATTTTGCTATCTGAAGCCATAAGCAGTTTTCCCCCCAACACCGGGTTCTGAGACATGATGTGAATTAGTCCAAATAGTACCTACTAATAGTAATTACACAGTTATACACTACTAGACCTTCTCAATTCTACCCTGTTTTACAACAAATGTGGTGACGGAAATAGCATTGTAACTATACAGAGAACATTAACTGTTGTAAAGTGAATTCTACCCTTGAAAAAACATCAAAGTCATATATAATGGATGTCAAAAACTTGTAGGGAATGACATTCAGTAACATGAATTAAGTATCAGCCCAGAGTCAGCCCCAGCTGAGTTCTTGACTGGCTTACAGCCCTACCTTGAGGTGGACCTCTTCAGAAACGTGCCTAGGCCACCACAGTGAGTGGTGTCCTCAGTACACAAATGAGTAGCAGTAGTAACAAGCTCAGTGCACTTCCAAGGGCCCAGCACTGGATTTTTGGGTTGGCTTATTTGTTTCTTGCATAGCCAAACTCTTGCAGCCTGAAGAGCACAGTCACAGTCTTCTGAGCTTCCTGTCACAAGCATGAGATGAAAGGTACAGCCAAATATACATAATTGAAAAGAAGTTTGACAAATACTCAAATATGTGTTTTAATGGAAATATAGTATTCGAATTAATGACTGCAGATGTATTGCTGTAAACATAATCAGCATCCAGTGGTTTGAGAACAATTCAGAGATGGTGGTCCAGCTGTGGTGCATCTGTGTCATCCCCTAGAAAATAAGTTCTGGGAGAAGAAGTTGGCTCAGGATTAAGACATTAGGCAGCCAGCTGGTCTGCAAGTTTCAGCCATGTCTGTATAAGACTTCTTGGTGAAGTTCTTCCAGCAGGAGAGGAATAGCTATGTTCAAACCAATTTCACTTGTTGGTCAGATGATCACTGTATATGTGAATGTTTAGAAAGCTCTGCTGGATTTCTTCAGCATCCTAACCCTATTAGTGTTTAACTATGGGAATGGGTATCAGCTAGCAGAGAAGTACTGTTAACTGTGTCAGTGCTGGTAGTGACCTATGCCCCTGGCACTGCTTTCCTGTCTGGGGAATAATGCTAATAACATTTCCCTGCCTGACAGATTTGTGGTGAGGCTGGATATCAGTAAAGTTTGTAAACTGCTTTGATTAACTGGGATGCAAGGTGCTAACAAGTGCTATTTCCTGTTTCCCTCTGATGCTGGGTTTCTGTCCTGCACACTTGCTTTCTAGTCACTTCTGTGATGATTTGGCTATAGTCAAAGTCAAAGCCTGTAACTGTCAGAATTTTTTTAATGCTATTTAGCACAGTCATCAACAGTGATAGAAGACTGTACTATTGGAATCTCTGTATATCAGTTTTCCCATCTGTAAAAAATAGCTTTTGTAGTTGTGATTGCCTATGAAAAAAGACAAAACAGAATTTGGATCAAGGTAGTATTTTTGTACTAGTCCAAACTACATTTCACACACACCAGGAAGTACATAATGTATTTTTTTCCCCAGCTGTACTAACTAGTCCAGTAAAAGATCTTAATTCCCCTAAAAAATTGCTCTTCATTTGTAAACCCATCCAGCAAATTTTATATGATGTGTGCACTATTAAAGGTAGCTCTTCAGCTCTAGTTATTTGGTGGAGAAGATGCTGGGGACAATAGCAATTCTCTTGTCAATGGCATTCCTAGCTGGACTGCTGCAGGAATATGCATCTCTGTTCTGTCTTCATTAATTTCTCTGAAAATGTGGTGCTATTGCACTGGCATGTCAGACGCTCAGGTGGTCTAGTCCCCTGCTTCTGCTTCTAAATTTAATGGTAGCCAGGAACTCTGGTCTTCATTATCACCCCAAAAGTCAAGAAATAAGAGTAGTTAGTATAAGTGTGCAAATAGATAACTGTTGACCTTAATGAAAACTGAACTGGCATGTGGCTCCCTGGACACTGCTGCTGAGTCAGCTCCACTCTATATAAACACAGACAGCCCGCTCACATGCTCTGCCTTAAATGTGGTATAAAAAGAGCTGCTGTTCCTCATGAAAAAATACCTCATTATGAATAGAGAAATTTGTGGGACTTACGCAGATCACATTTTTCTGTGACTTGATGACTCATCACAACTGGTAACCCAATTACTCTAGCTGGGCTGTAATTGGCACTCCAATTAGCTTTGATTACAGCAGACAGCCATTTACAGGAGGCTGTGGTTTGTAAACTTGAAAACTGGCTGTAATGTGTCTGAGAGATGCTTGGTCAGAGGACTGTTACGTTTTTGGATCCAGAATCAAGGAGGAGGCATCCGCAGCAGGGAAAACCCTTACCCTCTCTCCTCTCTCCAGCACAAGGAGCTATCTTGTGCTGACACCTGAGAAAGCAGAAAAAGATGCAGGGAGAGGAGCCTCTGTACCATAGCCTTTAGACAATTTTCATGCACTTTTGAGTAAGCACACCTATTGGAAACCCCAAGAATTATGGTTGTCTCAGGGAGAACGCCCCACCTGCCTTGGAACTCTGAATAAATGAAATTTGTGATGCAGGCAGCAACTGAAACATCATAGAACTTCCTTTCCTTCTTCCTTTGAGTCAAAGCAGGGGAAGAGTTTTTCGTTTGGATGCCATATACCAGCGGTTTTTTTGACAAGCTTTTTACAAAACTCATGCTGAAATATGTTTCATATGACCTATTCTTGGGATGTACTGCGGCAGCCAGCTTTTTAGGAACTGGCAGGGAAATCCCAAGCAATGCAAGTGTACATCGTATCTTGGAAAAATTTCTGGCTTTTCCGAGGGGCAAAAAAAGTCGTCTATTAAAAAGCGAAATAAAGATGCAAATGTCTTGTTCTTTGGTCATGTTACTAGGATTCACAATTTAATTTTACTTAAAATGATATTCACTTTCAGTTTTTCTAATTTGATGTGTCTGTGGAAAGCATAGTCTTTCTCGTGATGAAATATTATTATTTAGTTCCAAATGTAGGAGCACACTGGAATTGTGGAAGTGACAGAACAGACAGCAGCGTGGAAGCAGTTCTGGCCAGACCATGGTGTCTGCTTCAAGCTGCTTCCAGACGTGGCTGGAAACTGATCTCAATACTCAGTTATCTGAGGGAAACCCCACGGTGTACCCATGTGAAATTTAAACAGAAGAGCCTGCTGTGCACAGGCTCTTTCTGCAGCAGATGATTGCTTCATTCTTAACCACTTGATTATGATTCTGTGCAAACCTTTCTTGGTTAATTAATCTTCCATGTGCCTTTAGCTGCTTACCTATCATGTCTAAATGACAAATGATCTTTTTAAGAAAAACTTTTTACAGGCTAAATTTGCAACCTTCAATTATTTATTGAAAGAAAAAAAGACAGAAAAAATTAAAATGGAAACATTACACATCATGTGAAAACTAAGTACTATTGAAATCACTTGTAGGAAATAATTCTTGCTCTTTTAGGCAAGTGTCACATTTATTTTCAGAAGAGAAAGTAACCTTGTATTTTAAATGTCTTTGCTTTCAAAATGTTTAGTTTGAGCACTGTGTAAATGGAAAATATTTCAACACATGAACAATTAATGCTATAACAATATGCTAGTGAAACTGAATATTAGAGTAAAATAATGCCAGTTTTTTTGTAGAATCATAAAGAATTTAAAAGCATATCCACATTTTTAAAAAAATATGAGAAAATGTTTGATTTTTTTTTCCCCACTGTTTAGAATATCACACAGCATACTAAATGTGCCTGTGTGTAAAACAGAAATGGTAAATCATGTAGGAGAAAAAAAAATTTATATACACACAGAGTCTAGAATACTGTGGCCACAAAACTTACACCTGCAGTATTGGAAAAACATGCTAGAGATGGTGATTTTAAAAAATTAAATATTTTAGAGAGCAGTTAAAAGACTAGAAATAAGAAGACTTTGAGGGGTTATAATGCCTTATGATTATATAGAATTTTCCCAATGCAACATCAAAGAACTATTCTCATTTTACAAAGGAGCAAAGGTGACTATGCTGCTGTGAATTATAAAATTGTGACAAGATAGGGAGTCTGCTCAGAAGCCAGCTGTCCTGCTGTTAGCCATATCAAAGGGCCTACAAATTAACACCTTGTATTTCCAGAATTTTCTCAACAGAAGTACTCCTCATCCTCATAGATAAGGCCTTGGCAAGCCAAAAATGGCTGGTCAGATGCTCCAGTGAGTTGAAATCCAAGATTGTGTATGTCTGGCACTACTTTGCCATATAGTCCTCACTTGTGTTACTTAATTTGGCCTTCTCAATTTACAAAAGACTGCATGGTTATATTTATATCTGAAAAGTACTAAAGCTGATTGATGGCTGAGAGATAAGTAAAAAACCTGGTCATCTTTTCTTAAGTAGAATTATTCAGTTGCACTTAGAGACACTGCTTTACATTGATTTTTATTTATTTATTTATTTTTTACCAACAGTGCCTTTAAAAGCAGTTTATACAGCTGATTAACATACTTAGCTTTAGCCAATAATTTTGACAATCTTAATTTTTTGCTAATTTAGCTTAGATTAAGGGACACAGCCAATTTCACATCCTTCCAGGAGGTCTTTGAGACTGCCTCAGTGAAGGAGAAATTGATGAGTCCTTAAAAAGCAACACACCACAAATTTGAAGCCAAAGAGTGTTTTTTCATACACTACATCTGTTAAATAAGAGGCAAACTCAATCTGAGTGCTGCATCACCAAATCCCAGGGCAGGGCATTCCCTGAGAGAGCTCTCTGCATCCACACTCCTGTTCCTGGATGTGTGCTGTCGTCTGACAGTGATGCTCATGGCTGCCCTGCCAAAAGTACTGACTGTAATAACGGATAATACTGATGTTCCTCTTTTATCACATGCCAAAAAAGTCTGTTCAGGATTCAACGTGTGAGGGTGAAATCAGTCTCCATCAAAGCCCGTTGGAGTTTTGCCATCGACTTCGATGGGGTCATGATTCCATCCGTCATGTCTTATGGACAATATAATACAATTTTTTCCCAAAGCCAAATGTTAGCTCTGATGTACTGGATTGCAAAACCCATTACACATGTCCTTCATTTAGACCAAAATTTAAGTCACTGTCTTCAGTGGCTCAAGATATAACACTCACTGGTGCCTCCTCCTCTCTGTTGCAGATCTGTTGTGCTGCTTGTTCTTGCACAGGCAAATTCAAACATCCAATTATGCAATGTCACATCCAAGCAAAAACTCTTAAAGAGCTACATACTGATAGGGCAAGAACCTTGAATTTAGATACAGAGAAGTAAGTGAAGTCAAATATAGTGTTATCCACATGTAATAGGGAGTTTAAGTGCCATTAGTGTTCTGCTATTCATCTGTGATCTTAAGCAGCCTGTTATTTAAAAAAGAGGTTTTCAGTGTATCTTACAGTTAAAGCATTTAATTTAATAAAAGACTGGAAATGTGTTTGTTGAAGTTAAAATGAAGAAAACACATAACATAGTAAAAAATGAGCATTTAAAAAACTAAATAATACATACTAAAATCTATAATACAAGTAAAGCTGAAAAACATTTGTCATCCCAGAGTAAGAGGCTGTATTGAATGGAAAATATAAAGGTTGCTAAATGTTAGCTGGGAATAAATAGATTACTATGCAGTTTTCTAAATGGCATTATAATTAATATTGTCATTTTAATTTAGAGCTGAAGTGTAGCAAGAAACATACAGCCTCTTATGGGCCCTATGGGAAAACTGAACAGCTAAGAACAAACCAGCCTAGAGAAAGAGCAGGGCAGCAGTCCTGCTAGCTGGGTGCTGGCAGCAGCAGGAGCTGCAGGAGGTGGGTGGCCTGGGATAAGCAAGGAAATGGGTTTCAAGGGAAAGCAGGGTCCCTTGGGGAGGTGGGATCAAGGGCACAAGGGTTTGGGAACCACCGCATCACACGCAGTTCTGCATTAGCATGTTACACATCTGAAATGGTAAAACTTATTCAGTGTGTGCCATGAGCTGTAGGCGGTGCTGCCACAGTGCGTGTGAGAGGTGTTGCTGTAGGAGCTGTAGGGTTTTGGCTGCATTAAGATTTCTAACCTCATCTGGGTCACAAAATTAACTCTGAAGAGAGAGCAGAAACTACATCTACATCTCTCCTGAAACTGGTGGCACTTCAGCAAGTGAATTGTGAGTCTCATGTACGCGTCCTTTCACTCCTAATGAACATCAGACTGTTATCAGTTCAGGGGGCTGAGCTGCAAAAATAACCCCATTGCTAATTCTGAAATCTGTATCCAAAAACCAGAAAGTGCATGTACAGTGGGGAGACTCAGGTATTTTGAAAAGGTAAGTCAGTAATACTTAACACATGCAAACAGATGCACGCATTAACAGGGAAGTTGCTTGCTTACCATATTTCATACATTTTAAATAATTCTGCATAATTTTTTTGCTTTTGCATTTGTATCAAGATGATAATTGAAATTCTCTGCCTTTAGAAGTAGAGGACTGACAATACATTATCTTTTATTTATTTTTATTTATTAATACCTCTTCTATAGGTATTAATAGCAGCATATCTGCTTACCAGTGCTGTTGGTGTGGAAGTCTGGCAGAAGCCTTTGCTGCTTGGTTATTACATTACAGACATATTAGTAATCCTGCTTATAGGTAAGTGTCCAAATCTAAGCAAAAATATACTGCTTTTTAATTATTTTGATTACATATGTCTTATATTTCCCTCTTTCTTTTTTTTTTCTTTTGTAAGTGTTGGATATTACAAAAAAAGGCATGAACAGAGCTACTTAAAAGGGCTAATACTGGGAAATGAAAAAAGTAGATAATTTTGGAAATTTTTTTCCTCACTGAATTTGTGTAGCACACAAATAGTACAGAAAATGCTCCTCATCTGCATGTGCAGTTCAGTGCAGTGTGCTGGCTGGCTGGCTCCCAAAATCTCAGGAACTCCTCTTGTCACTCAGGTAAAATGTCATTCACATTTACATATGTTCTAAGTTCAGTGTTTTGGCCTGCAGCACACTATGTTCCAAAACATTATGAATAGAAGGAATGAAGACATTATTTAAATAATCTGAGAGGCACAACTGTAAATATGAATAAGAATCAGGTTTTTTCTAGGCTCTTCTTTAGAATTCCTTTCTGAACAGAAGTGATGCATTTTTCATACACAGCAATAGCTATTTGTTCATTATTTGTTACTGTGGGTGTAGTTCGAAATAAGCATCCTGTGTTTTTCAGCTGCTATAGCTAGATGAGAACAAGAACAGTTACATTTTAATGACTTAAAAACATGGTAGTCTTAGCTAAAAATGTGTGTATGCAAAATGGCTTTGATGTGTTGCTTGGGAGGTGAAGAAATTAGCATACATATTTTAGAGATTTTCATGAGCATACAAGTGATGAGAAGAGGGCACCAGAGCACCTGTTTGACACAAACAATCTGTACTTACTTCCCAAGAAATGTCTTCTGCTTTCGAGCCAAATGGAGGACTTGGATACAGGTGCTCACCTAGTGTCAACTTGATAGGAGCCATCTGAGCATTTGGGGGGGCACTTTTGAATCCACTGCATTGATATGTGCTCTCACCACCCTCTCCTATGGCAAGGTCTTCAGCAGGTACCATCTCCCATCGCAGCATTGCTTCCCAGAATTCCCAGATTGGAAAGGACCCTGCATTCAGGTTGTGCTTTCCAGTGAGCAGCGTGTGCAAGGACATGGTTTTGTGCTTTACCCAGAGTATAAAACTGTGTGTGACCAAGATTATACAGTCATTTTCTTGTCAGGCCTGATTTAGGCACTCTGAGGCAAAGAAATAAAGGAAGGGGAAAAAACAGTCGTTGCCTTTTCAGTAGTCAGTGAATTATTCAGCTTGATAGAGGTGTAGGAGTAGATAGGGAGTGATTTGTGCTCTCAAAGCAGCACTGCAAGTCCAAGAAAGATGGATGCTGGCTCACCCAGAAGCAGCAGGTTAGGTCAGCGCTGGTGCAGAGTGGTAGCTGGGGCCTTGTTCATTGAACATTAACTCGTTCTGTGCTATGTACATTGCTGCTTTGGTTCCTGCCACTAAAGCGCATGACAGCCCATTCAGTGAGTACCTTGATGGCTTTCCTTGCACTTGGGAAGCCATGGATGAAGGTTTAATTTAAACTGTCCAACACAGTAGGAAGGTTTGTGATAGGGAAGCATGTCAGCGTCATCAGATCTGCAGCAGTGAGCATCCCTTTTCATAGTCTACCAAAACCAGCTGGAAAGCAAGGTTTGGTGGACTGTTCCATTAGCATTAGAAAGAAGTACTGCTTCTGTCTTCTGTGGTATGCGTGCATGAATGGATCTGTGAGCACAGAATTGAGTATTTCTTCTATCATTATCCCAATCAGAGTAGGTATAAGTAAGAGCCAAAAAAATTCTTTAAAAAACACTGTCTCTCACACACTAACCACAGTGTTATTAACATGGCAATGTTTGCAGGTTAATTATAGTTAAAATGTGAGTTTACAGTATGCAAGAAATGGTCTTGGTTGACTCTGTATTGCAGAATCATCACAGTGCTTAGTAAATTTCTTAAAAACAGGCACTAAATTTAAATATTAAAAAAGTAAATCCTTCCACTGAGGATCATGCTGATCCAGAAAGCACTGCCATTTCACCACACATTTGAATCTCAGGTCAGCAATAGTGATTAAGGTGGTTATCACTGGATAACCTGTGTGCAGTGACTATGGATATATAAAGTTTCTAGAAGCTCGTGATAAACTGCAGCACACCACTGTGACTGCAGAAGACGTACCTGTGTAACCTACAAGGGCCAAGCAGCCCTTGGAATTATTTTCTCCATTAGAGAGACTGCAGCAAGTGTGTCTTGCTCAGCCAGAACCATTTGTATCAGAGAGCCCACTGTCTGGTGTGCTCAGTTAAATGCCTTTGTGGCTAGTTAAAAACAAAGCAATGTAGTGGGCCTCTGATGCTTTTTACAAGTTAGTTTCCCAGGATCCTAAGAGGAGCCATTAAACCATAACTGGCTGTCCTTAACCATCTGATGGCATTTAGTAGTCAGTAGTGGTCCTTTTAACAATGAACCTGTAGCTGCTCCATCAATACTTGGCATTTGTTTGGTGCTTTTACTGTTCTGTGCACAACAGGAGTTCAGCTGCTGAGCCGTCACTTCTCCGAGGACAGCTGGGCTTCAGCTAGTACCTTGTGTAGTGGGAAGAAATCCAAACGAGATGCACATGAGTGTTTTTCAGATGTCTTTCCTGGAGTTCTGGGGGGGGAGGGGGAAAAAGCCCATATATAACCTAAGGATGAACTCTGCAAAAGCACCTCCTCAGAGGAAGCTGAGGTATCACCAGCTGACACTCACTCCTTGAAAATAATGGAGTTTTTATCAGGTGCCAGAACACACAAAGATATACATAAAAGTGCAGCAATACTGGTGTTTAGATTAGATGTTTTAGGAAAGCCTCCCAAGAGAGCTTTATGCATGCTCCTGGGAACTGTCTGGCACACTGTGAACACCTGTAGGAAAGCCAAGTCTTGGGCTGCTAAGCAGCAACCTCAGAGGACTGCCCTGTAAAACAGAGAAACTTCTGCATAGTATTTCATGGGAATTTTTCAGCTCTCCAGCAAACACAAACCCATAATTTTCACAGGCAGTGAGAGCAATTCCATCCTTCAGCTCTGAAACACACACATAGCTGGACACCAAGCCAATGAAGAAGGTCCTTCTCTTTCCAGAGCGTGTTGTCCTGGCTGCTAGGCAGAAATGGCTTTTCTCTCCTAACATGAAAGGAGCCAGACCTTTCTAAGGTTATGTGCCTGTGTGCTCATCTGGAACTAATTACTTCTTCACTCATCAAGGCTTCTGTGGATGACACTCCAAAAACTCTCTTGGGTTTTAACCACAATTGTCCTGTAGCATTATCTGGCTAAGTAGGGTCCCTTCAAAGGGCAGCACTAGGGTGAGAGCTGTCATTTATTTTCACCCCTCCAGGGCATCCTGCATGCCTAGCATTCCCTGTCACTGTGTTATTGAGTTGAGAGCAATATAAAATATTTACAATAAGCATTTTAAAACAGTCATTCCTGCACATAAAGTTGAGTACCACAAATGATGATGTAGACTTCATAAGAAGATTTTCACTGACAGGTAGGCATCTGTAGCTCAGGGAGTAGCATTACTAATTGATGATGGTTTCTGTCTCACATTGCTATTAAATGACCTGTGGGTGCATATTCTAAATGAAGCATTTTCCATGCTTAGGACATTCATACTTGTTATGTATAGTTTTTGTAATGTCTAATAGGTTTTATAATATTTAATAAAATTTGAGTTCAGATTGCCATCCTCTCCTCACTGGACACATGCATCTTAGTGGAAATTTCTCAGTGTATTAAATTTGTTCAGAATTCATCAGAGGGCTCAGAAGTTATGGTGGGATGTATGCAAACAAGCAACATTATCACATCAGCCTCGTTCCTTAAGAAAGCACGTTGGAAAAATGACTCCTGTATGCAGAGAAAGTTTCCTCCTCCTCTTCAGTGTTAATGACAACCACAAGAATAGGTTTTGTGGTAAAGGATCACTAAAGCATGGAGTGGATATCTTGTACTTCATCAGTGTGTGGCACATGGGGCAGACCATTCTGTAATCCAGACATGGTGTCACATTGGAGTCCACTCTATCTGGTCAACAGTGCCCACATCTGGGCTACTGAAGTCTGTGGCAAAGTTGGGACGGATTTTCAAAGTGCAGATTTGAACACGAAATGTGAATTGAATACTAACGTCTGTCAGAGGTCTAAAACTTTCTTTTAGAGATGGGGCCAAAGCATTCCGAATTCTTTTCCTTTGATGTGCATTGGATTGGTTTCTGTGCTGACTTCCGCAGAGTGTGTTCCTTGAGGTTCACTCTTCTCGAAACTACTTAAGTATATAAAAAGAGAAGTAAATTAATAAATTAATACATAATAGCAGCAAAAAACTAATGATGAGACCAAGCCATAACATTTGAAACGTGCCAAGTATTTGAATTCTGTCATAGTGGGAAAGGACAGTTATCTATATAAAGCAAGGCCTTGTCCTTAGACTGTGTCCTACATCCTGTGTATCAAAGGAGGACTCAGAAGTCCTTGCCATGGGTGATCATACAGCAGTCTGCCCTTTTTTCAGTGTCAGAAAATGTTTAGGAGGCCATGGTCAAATTATAAATTTTTTCTACTCCATACAGATGAGTCATTCTGTAGTGATTTCCTATACTTTCCCATTGCAAAGTGGCTGATGGTTCTGCCTTAATGATGATTAGTTGAATGATTAAATGTTAAGTGATATGTTTTCCAAATGTTACTGCTCTGACAGGCTTTGACCAGTCCTGTTTGAAAAGTGTGGTTAACATGAATTGGCTCCTACATGTCTGTCACCAATTTAACATTTATTAAGGCATTGTTGTGACAGATTGTACGAGACTTTGTTAAAGTAAAGAGTGTGAAATGTTCACCTGTCACTTGAGATATATATTTAAAAAGCTGTTGAGTTCATGTTTGGAGTAACTCATCTGAACCAGTCAGAACAATAACCCAGAAAAGCAGAGCACTCAGGGCCGGAGGCAGAGCAGTGTCACAGGATGCTGGCTACAGGTGGGAATGAGTTTGGTGGTGTTAGCTCTGAGTAGTCATTTCAGGGGTGGTGGGAGCCCCAGGAGAAGGTCAAACAAGGGAGCTCGCCTGGCGGAATCCTTCTGGAAGCCAGCCTGGGCTTTTCAAATAAAGGCACCGTTTCTCTGGTGCTCAGTTCTTGCTGTGCCCAGAAAGAGAATGATGTGTGAACAGTACTACATCAAAGAAGTAGCTACATCCATATACTAATTCCTCAGTCTGCACTTAACCCTCAAAATGCTAATTGTTGTTTTACAGCTCAGTTCAAGAGAGATAAATGCAGTGTGTACTTCCTTAGACATTGAAAATAAGGTATAAAATCAACAAGCACTATAAACACACCCCTTGTCAACAAACATGACAAATGCATCCCTTTACAATCTTTATACTGAAGAAATATGCAAAACATCCAAAACCTACATTAACCTTGTGCATGAAGACAGTGCTCATGTTTACACTGTTCTTTTAATCCTGTAAAATAATTTCATACTGTGTAGATCAGTTTCTGTGTATTTTTCATCCTAATGCATTCAGACTTTGCAGGCTTAATTAAGTCTGAAAATTATATACTCATTTTCTAAGCTTTTTTTACCCCCCTCAATTACTAAGCAGTTTAAAGTTTGCCATTTTATATAATGATAGAATGTAATTTTATAGTTAGTGGACCGCTCAATATGCAATTATCTGTTTTCACAATCAATTAAAAGAGTCATCTTCTCAAAATGTGCCTGAGAAGGTCACACTGTTTCATAAAAAGCTACTGTTCCAGTTACAAGTGCTTCTAAATGTTCACCTTTTGATGAAGGTTGCTTCCAGGCACTGATAATTGTGCTAAATATTCAGTGTGTTAAGATATTTTCATGTGTCTAGCTGCTCTAAATGTGCAAGAAATCTGGAAAAAAAATTTAAATGTTTGTCCAAGTGAATATTGAGGCCTGAATATTTTGAATCTAATTGTTTTGGTCTGGTGTCTAAGAAAGGTAAATGATAACATTCCACGTATTTACAGCAAGCATTGACTATGATGAATTATTAATCTAGAGAGTGAAAGACCAAGCAGTATACTGAAGAAGGCCACGTGGAGATGTGGGCAATTGAAGAATGAGAGAGGAGGGTGATAGTATTGCATTTGTAGGCTGAAATGCAAGTACAACTGTCTACTGTTAAAGAGTTGCTCAACTTCTGCAATATGCCCAGGAGAAGGTCTGCACATACCTCTTCCCTGCCTCCCAAATGGGATGAATGCTCTGGGGAGTCTATTTTGGGGGGAAGCACAGCAGGGATGGTACTTTCCTGAACAAATTCACACAGTTTCCAGGGCAGTGTTCACCTAAAACCGCATCCCTAAATCGCACTGTCTCATTCTGAACTTTTAACTATCAGGAAATCCAGTTCTTAACAAATAATATTTCAATGCTTTTCTTAGGACAGTGTAAGGATGATTCACTTGTCAGGAACTTACCAACGAAGGGGATTTGATAGCAAAGGTGTGGAGAAGATAAACAGCAAAGATAAACATTGTCCTTCCTTTGAAGCAGTGTAATTTCTTTAAAAATAGTTGTTTATGTGTCTTGGAGTTGCTTCTTTATTTAGCGGTGTTTACAGTCTGTGACGTTTTGTGTTTTCAGAAAGGTGGCTACCTGCATCAGGCTGTCTGCTTTTGTCTGAGCGCCAGTGGGGGGCTGTTGGTTACTGAAATAGCATTTTCTAGAACTGAGAGTAGTGTCAGCAGTTGGTTTCTGGCCATACCCTCTCTTTCTCTACAACAAGCAGGTCGGTATTTCACAGAAATGCCTAAATTAACTCAGGTATGACAGCTGCAGTAACCACAGCATGTCATGGAAACAACCTGACTGCCTGCAGGTCTTCAGCAGTCTTTAAATTTAGTTACATGAGGGTTTAAAGTGCTCTCATGTAATGAAACTATCTAAATAACATAGGCGACAATATACTGTGATATGCATCACATGCGATTTTTTTTTAATTGTTATTAATTTAATTATATCACACAACATCTTATTGTTTTGGAATTGAATTTGAAAGCATCAGGTGAAATCTAAAATTGATGGGAATTACCTTTTGATCTCTTTTACACACGTGTGGATAGATAGATAGATAGATAGATAGATAGATAGATAGATAGATAGATAGATAGATAGATAGATAGATAGATATGCATGTCGGTGTATGCATGTATGTATCTCTGTGTTTATATATATATATAAATATATATATATATTTGGAAAATAAGATAATGCCTTCATTTCTGACATGTCTTTAATCCTGAATTTATGAATGCTTTGGGATTTGTTTGTTTGGTTTGGGATTTGTTTGGTTTTTTTTATATGGACAAAATAATTCCCAATGAAGAGCTTTTTGAATGTTTATTTCTCTGAAAAGGGAGTTCAGATAGTGTGAGGCAGAGGACTGATGATAGGATTGTACATAAATCCGAGGATTTGGGCTTCAGCCTTCAGCCTAGTGTGACACAAGAATTTGCTGTGTGTATCTGTAGCACCCATGTGTGCTTTGGTATTTCTGCTGTTAATATAGGCCTGTGTTCTTAAAATTGGGTCTTGGATTTTAAATCAGCTGGAAAATGGGAAAATATTAAAGGAGAAATTAAAATATACTGGAAGAGCAGTAATACTTCTAAGAACACCTGAGGAGTTCTATTTTCTGTAATGTGTTAAAAATGTCTAATGCACTTAACTTGGATTTTTAAAATTATTTTAAAATAAAATATGTGCTTTTAGGACATTAAAAAAAAATCTCTGTGATCATCACTTGGGCAGTGCCTGGGTGGCTGAGTGCCAGAGAGCCAGCAGTGGGTTTGCTTTCCAGGCTGCACCTTTTGTTCCCCAGAGCAGCGGGGAATGGCAGCAATGCGGATGCAGCAGTTTAGCTCCTGGGCACAAAGGGATCCTTAATGCCAATTAAAAAGCAGACTTAATGAGTACCAAAAGCAGCCCCCAAGCCAGGCCTCCATAGCTAAAAAAAGATGGGAAAGCAACATGTTGTAGGAAATGATGGAATTTTGAAAATCCCCTAAGAAACAAGGGAACACACCCTTTGCTTTCCCTGCTGCATCCTCAGCTCTCCCTCTGCTAAAAGCAAAGCTGTGTTAAAATACAGGGGAGTAACTGGTGGAACTGCCCCGTTTGGAAAGTGGCTTTTAGCTAGCTGGGGGACTGTTTGTGGTCAGTGTGTTATTTCTAACTAAAATGGCACTTCATAAAAATAACAAATTGTTGGCAACCATTGCCCTTTGAATTCTATTTCTAGTTCTAGTCTCTATTTCTGTTCCTCTTGGTTGCTTTTCTCCTAACAAATCAAACTTCAGGATTGCAGCAGGAAATTTAGATTTAACCTCAAGAGTCAATGTTTTGTCTCATGTCTGCTCTAATGCGATACAGATGTTGGAACTGCTGTACGTAACTCAAGATTTTATTGAACTAGCCCTCCCTGCCTAATAGAAAACATAGCTAACTGGAGTGCACATTAAACACAGATCACTCTGAAGGGACTAAACCTGTGAATTTTAGAAATACATTGACAAAATACTTGGGATATTACTTCAATTGCACATCCTTCAGCTGTTTGACGGGGAGTTTTTACCACACTAAAGAAGCAGAGCTCTTTATCTTACTTGTTTCAAAAAGCAAAAACAAGAAGTAAACATGAAAAAAAAATGCAATACCTGAAATTATTTACAGGCTGGATATTCTTTTTTTCCTGTTCTTTGTTCCCTTCTTTTTAAAAGATAACCCACAAGACTGGAGAGATAGATTATCCATTACATCCTTTTTTACTTCTTCTCTTCTCCAACAATCCTGATCTCCGCTATTATTGGGTTTTTTTTTAGTTTTCCTTCTCTTGAGTTACCACTGTGGCCAGAGCATGCTAAACGTTTGGGTATGTCTTTGATGAGGACTGAACAGTAAACACTGACATTTCTCAAGACTCTGCTATGCCACGTTAACCCCAGTACAAAGTCATCTGAAATCAGCTCTTTCCTCTATTTATTCATTCTTTTTCCCCACTTCTAATAATGAGATTGAAGTTTGCTACTTTTCTGTACAAACAGTACACTGTGTTTCTTAAATGAGGTTTGGTTTTTTTTAGGGCAATACCAGAAAGGTTAGAACATCTGAGTGCTTTTCTTGCCCATAACCAAATAGAAATTATGTATTAATTTAGTCCACTAAACCTAATCTTCATGCCTTATAATATATGAAATGTGCTACCCAGAGCAATCTCCAAGCAGTAAATAGGCCAGGGAAAAGCCCACAATACACAGAAAGGGGTGGTGATGGGAAAACAAACCCAAGAGCAGAAATACAGAGATTAAAAAAGTCTTATATATATTTTCACCTAGTTAGTATGACTGATATAGTGGCTTTTTTTGTTTGAATCTCGAACTTCCACTTCTTGCTGGAGTCTTCTTCGACCCTTGGGTGGAGCAATGTGTTTTGGATGTGGGTGTTAGAGGGGGTACAACAGGGTCTTCAGGCAGCTCTGGGGCTGCTGGCAGCTGTGTTGATAATACCAGGACCAGTGCAGATACTCAACATTAGCTTATGTATTATTATTATTACTATTATTATTATTATTATTATTTATTATGCTTTGGGGGTTAAAGCTGAGTTCCAGAAAGATCACACTTGTATTAAAAAAAAATAGTAAAAAACCCTCACTCATTCAAATGATGGACATATCATGAAAATTGATTCATTTTAGCTATTGCATCAGCAAAACAGATCATTAATTGACCCTTAATATACTGAACAATAAACCCGTTTTTCCCCAGTAATGTGAACAGCACTGCTTGAGGTTAATTGTCTTTCTATATGCCATTGGAAGGCTTTTGGGTCAGACTTGGGTTTTTTTCTACATAGACAGCAGCTCATGCAAAACACAGCTGTCCTGGGTCCAGCAGAGGAACCTGTATGAAAAATAATTGGTCCTATCTATTAGCTACATCAGAATTTTAAAAATTCTTTCTGTTCTTGTTATACAAGAAAGTCTCTATCAGCAACTATTTCTAGCAGCTAACTTCTGACAAAAAAAGAGGAAGGTTTTATTATTGCCTAAAGCTTCCAAACCCAGTTTGTATCCTATAATGAGTACAGGAATATCGAGTCATTTTTAAAATAGCAGATTAGTATGAGAAAACTCTGAGGTCATCAGTGTAGCATTACATATTAATCTTTTTCTCTTTCAGGCTTCAGTTTATTTCTTTCATTTCCACAAACACTATACAATATTCACAGGTAAGTTAATTAACATTAAGTAAGTTCTATTCCCTCCCATTTAATTATGTATATTTAAGGGTTTCCTCAATTAGAAATAAATTTTGTGCTTGAAGTAGCCTAGCTCCTTTATCCAGATGCTGATAACATAGTAAAAGGTTTTTCTGGTCAGTTTTCAGAATCTGACTGGTTTCTTTTCCATGTTTACAGCTCCCCCCTTTTCTTTTTGCCATTCTCCAGGCAGTCTCACAGTGGTCCTGCACAGTAAACTGATAAAAGCTCTGCAGTTACAAACATTGTGTTTTATTTGCAATCAAATGGGATTTGTAACTTCTGCCTGCACTAAGTAAAGTTCTGTAGCTGATCATCCTACATGCAGTGAAGTACTTCACTGTCTTCCAGGTCCTTCTGCAAAACTCTCCTCTGTATGAAGTCTGCAGATAATTGCTATCGTATATAAGCTAGGCAGGTGGCAAGCTGTGATTACATCTAAGAGCTGGCTTGCTCCACCTAGGAATTTTATCCACAGTTTATACTCTGATGGCCTATTTTTATTAATGCAGCCTGCCTTCCACTAGTATTTGATGGCTCATTTTACTCATTTATCACTTGAGGTCTCTCAGGTCCTAAATGTCCCGGAGGAGGGACTGTCACTGCCCATCTTCAGGAATTTGTGGAAATTAATACTAACATTTAAATTTTGAAGAGACTATAACAGAATATCTCATTGTTCCTACACAGCCCTCTTCGAGTTGCAGTACTCAGTGTAGTTAATAAAAGCATGAACAGCCCCGAGTCTGAGGCAGGAAGAATGGGGAGTCAGGAGATGTGGGGCAGGAAAAGCTGAGGACTTGCAGTAAGGCTGGGCTATGGGGCAGGGGGCTGGGAACCAGTGGGGCAAGGGACTCTGGTTAGAGAACAACTGAGTGAAGGAGGGAAGCACCTTGTGCATGTCAGCCCCTGACGGTAGCAGCATTTGCCCCAATAAACATTTGGGTTTTGTTTTCCTTCCTTTCATGTCAGGACTTTTGTTTAGTGTTTTCTTTTTCAAGTCATCATTTGACATAGTTCCTCTCAAGCCTTCCAGTGGGTTTATCATTCCTCTGAACGGAATGGCACAGTAATGTAAAAAATCCAGTCAGGTTTGCTTGAAGAATGCACATACAAGCTCTTTGGTGATGAGGGATTTGAGTTTTCCAATCATCTCCTCTCTTTCTTCATCCTGATGGCTGTTCTCAGTTTTATTTTAGGAGAAGAGTATTCCTTTTTGGCATGAGAAAGATATTTCTTGGATTTTTGTCTAGCTGTTTCTATAAATACATATGTTCAGAGATTTTAAGCAGGACATTTCTCAGTACACTTCAAACACCGAATTGCTCTTCTGAACTAGTGGTATGAAGGAATAATTTAATGGTAGTAAATTTAATGGTAGTAAATTTTACTTTAGTAAATTAAACCTCTTACTCCTTTTATAACCTCAGAATGAGGTTTGCCTGAGTGAGAAAGATGCAAGATACAGGTAAAAGCTGTTGACCTTACCCTTTTCCTAAATTACATAAAATGCAGTCATTTACTACCTTTAAAAGCCAGTTTAAAATATCCAAGAAAACACAATGCATCATTAATTTTCCTGTACTCTAATTAGCCAAAAAAGCCTCCCCTTTAGGCTGTACTTTGACAGTGGTACAGTATTGTGTAGCAGCATCACCTCTAGACCTACACAACAGCAATACCTGCCAGCCATGTGCTTGACTCTGCTGCCACTGAAAACGTGGAGTGTATTCACTGAAACAATTTCATGTCTCATGTTATAAGTTTCATCCTCTTTTGTGAATTCATAGCATGCCTGTATAGTTGAAAGTACTGTAGCTCACTTCATGAGAGCTCAGTGGTCCGTTGCCAGGCAATGGTGAGCAGGTAAAGCTGACCAGGAGCTATGTGAATAAACCAGTATAATTTAGCCCCAGAAATAAATGTTACTTGGGCATACTACAGTTTTTTGAAAAATGTCTGCACATTTGCACAGGTAGCTGTGTTGCAAGATGAACTCCTGGGCTGAGTTAGGCTAGAGTTTGAAGTTACTGTGTGGAAATAGAATGGATATATTTTTTTAATCCAATTTCTTAAATCCATAAAATTATTATATTTACTTACAGAGCACATTTAAAGAAAACATTGAAGAATGATTCTCTGTACGAAGGACTCCTACCTCTTGTGTCACCTCTGTTGCTGTTCGTTCTTCTTACAGTCTGGGTGGTTTTATCTCCAAGCAACATATTAGCAAAGCAACCAAGACTGTTTTTATGGATGGTTGGGGTTGCTTTTTCAAACGTTATTGTAAGTATATTTGAGGCGAAATATTATTTAGAGATAGCTTATTTAGAGATAGCTTTTTATTTTTATGTGAATAAACAGAAGGGGACAGAAAATATAGCTAAAATCAGCAGAGTCACTCAGTTCTTCTATCTCTGTGTTACGCTCTGTCTCATAAAAATACACCACAACACTTGTCTGGACTAGGGACACTTACAGTACTGAAATACCTACTCTGCCACAGCATAACATTTTTATGAGGGTTCTGGGATTTTTTGTTTTGTTTTGTTTTGTTTTGCTTTGGGTATTTTTTTGGTTTTGTTTGTTGGTTTTTTGTTTGTTTGTTTGTTGTTTTTTTTTTGAGGGTTTATGGAAGCCCTAGGGAGGCTTTACTTCAGAAATATAACATACTCCCCAACACACAGGCAGAACTGGGGACTTGTTAAAGAAAAGTCAAAACAAGCACAGACTTACTAGCAAGAGTAGAGGGGCTGTGGCTTTCCCTTGCTCTTGAGCCCATTAGTGTTGTACATGTATTCCTGTATCCTGCAGTTCAGCTGATCCTACATTTTCCCTTCACCGCTTAGAATAAGGCCATACCATTGACAGCATATTTTAGGAAAAGATGTGAAGAGATGTAGTGGCCTCGTGATGGTTCTCTGCCCACAGATTAGTTTCTCCTATACCACATCACTGTGACCAGTTTTCCCCCTTTAATGCCTATAAGGCAACATAAACCTCCGTGAAGTACCAGCATGGGCAGCCAGACAGTGGTGCTGAGCACTGCAGGTAACCCAGGGCTTTCTTCTCTGGAGAAAGCCCTTTACCTCTCTTCTTGCCAGGAGAGCAGCCAAGCAGAAAGGTGTTCCTTCATTTAAGCTAAAAATACCCTAGAGGATAGTGCCTAGTGTCATCTTAGGAAAATAGTCTCCAACACCATCTAAAACTGTGTCACTGAGCAATGCTACATCCGATTTAAAAAGTGAAAGACTTTTTAAAGTGCCTTGCATTATGAGAGAGATCTTAAAAAATGTGAGATTTTAAAAGAGAAAGCATAACCCCTCTAGAAACTTGTATTCAGGAATGGAAAAGAAATCATAATTGTGCTGTTTGTTAGATGTATCTTGTTAATGTATGTTTCTGAGGGTCACAGATCAAACAGTTCCATCTTAAGGACATAATCTCATGAAAAGGAGGTTATTTTTAGATGTGTTAAGTTTTATTGGATGCATTCGTCATTACCTAATCTACCCCTTTTTCTTAAAAGAATAGCATAGATTCCAAAATGAGAAATCAAATTATTTCATGCCAGTAGGGAAAATGCTTTCAGAGTCTGGCAGATGGCAGTTTCTGCACATACATCTTAACCAACCAAGAGTGATTGTGGCAGGATGCTTGCAGAAGAAAAACAGTAAGGCAAACCAAAAGTTTCTTTATAGACTGCAGTTTATCAGACATTGAGTGCATTATATATTCTTCAGGCCTTGTTTTGTCTTTTCCCAAAACATACACTGCAGTGTTGGAGGCTCACGTGAATTAAAAATGTATGCATGTTAGCTGAAATTTTTAACATTTTAAAAGCAAGCATTAAAAATGTATGGGTGTTAGTTGGAATTTATAACATTTTTAAGTTGAAAAACAAGCCTGTATTTCCTTTCACCTCCACTGGTCCCTTATACACACGTTTCCTCCAGCATCAGAGTAAGGCTTGTCACGGCAATACTTTTCTTCTCCTTGATAGCCTGACACACTGGGTTTCCATTATCTGCTCTGTAGAACACAAACTGCAGCCCACGTTTCTCTGCCTGCCGGTATCTTGAACTTCTCATGCCTTTGACAACATATTTGGTCACCCAGCAGATTCCCTAAGCTAAATGCCTGGTCTCAGACTTGGTCTTGCAGCCATGCAGCGTCAGAGCAAGAAGGGAGCAGGCAGAAAGGAGGGCTATATCCAGCATTTTTGGATAAACTAAGGAAGTAAGTCCTCGTAGGCCTAAAAAAGGAAAGCTGCTTTGCTGTGAGAGGATGACTTCTTTTCCCAGTCCCCGCAGCTGGCAGTGGGACTGCCTGTGGGTTGACTACCCCTCTTGCTGGGAAGGTGACTTGGCTTTGATATTTGTTCAAATGGCAAGTGTCACAAGTATCCAGGTCTGAGCAAACCACCACAGAGCACAGCTGCCACAGCTCCCCTGTAGGAAGCCCTCAGAGAGGCACGTGTTTGAGTGCAGGAGTGATGGAGTGGGTGAGTCCCACAGAGGGGAGCTGAGCCATCCCCACAGCGGGAGCGCAGTGGCTGATGTGGTGGCTTGGCATGACGAGCTGAAGCAGCTCAGACTCACGAGATGCTTCTTGAGGAACCTTCCAGGGAAAATGGTAAGGGAGAAGACATGAAGGCCCTACTCAGGGGCCCAAACCACAGCTGCTAGAGGATTGACTTCAGCAGAGCGTTGAAAGGCATAGGCAAGGGGAATGGAAAAGCACAGGGCACTGTCCCTTACCTCTTCTTTCCCATTTCCCTATCCAGACACCAGTGCTTTCATACCCTAATGCTGTTTTTGCCTCACTCGTAGTGTCAGTCAGTGCTTCAGGACCAAGGGAAAAAAGGAATTGAGGGAGGATCGGAGAGCATAGTTCCTTTTGCAGTCCTGTGACACACTGAAGGTGAATTGCTCCAAATATTAATAAGCAGTCTTTATGAAAAATCCAGTACTGTACTTAACAAGGTATAATAATGGTTTAAAACAGTGTGAAATTCAACCTCTGGACAGGTGCAATTATTTAGCAGAAAAATTATAGCATATAGATTGCTTTAGCAATTTCATATACCCTCTGGAATGATTCCCAAAGGACCCATAAAACTAGTGGCATTAAAAAAAATCACAATCAATACTGAGAATGCATTATAAGTGAAAATATTAACCTCAGGTACAAATGCTTACTTCTTCCATTATTCAAAGTTAATTGTTTTTTCATGGTTTATTTTTGCATTCTTCAGCTTCCACAGAACAGGAAGTAAAGCCAGTATTTTTTCCCTATGGTCAGACTCCTACTGCTGCTGTCATAAGATTTCAGGCACTGCACAGGGAATGAGTTTTTCATTCTTCTACTGTTTTCAGGATACATAAAATCTATTTTTAACCACATTTCAATTTTGAGTGAAACTTAAATCAGTAAAATATTTCAGATGTGCCTAAATTCCTTTTTATTTTTGTAAAGGGCATGGTGTATGTGAGACACATTTCTTAAGGAGCCTAAATCAGGCAAAACACTTTGGTGTGCTTTGGTTTTAAAATGCTGAACTTCAAGTGAGTTCATCTCATTAGGTTTCAAGAACTCAGTAGAATTAAGCTAATTGCTTTCAGTTAAATCATGCACCATATACTCATTTTTTTCCATCATTCTGAGTGGGATCCCTTTCTCTGGGCCCCCAACTACATCCCCAGGGAATCCGCTGCCATGACCGAGCCAAGAAAATGGTGTTTTAGTACATGAAGGAGTGCTAGAAAAGAAAAACAGGATTTGAAAGTGTCATCTGTTGTATTCCCTCCCTTCTATACAATGAACCAGAAGACATTTCTGTCACGCCATGTGATTAAAATACCATTTTGCTCTCCCAGTGATTAAATGGTAGCATATTTGATTTAAGATCACAAGTTTACGAGCCTCTGTAAAAGCATAAGGTGGCAAACTCCCCTTTTGTGAAGATGTGCTTCGGCTTATAAAGTGTGTCAAAACACTGTCTCCAGAAAAGTGTGTATTTTAAACGACTTGTAATAATGTCATTTAGGACTCACAGTGAGGCACAAAGATGCACCTATAGCAATCTCCTCACCAGAAACAAGCCCCATTTGGAACTCTAGCCTTGTTTTCCCCTCATCCAAAGCAACCCACAGAGAAAATGGACGTACTTTTACTTGGTCCCCCGGGGCTGACCCAGCGCTTCTCACCTGGCCCCTTTTGCTCCAACAGTGCAAGGTGATCATCTGCCAGATGAGCGGCACCCGGCCGGAGCTTTTCCACTGGTTCCTGTTCCCGCTGGCACTGGTGGTGTACGCGGCCATCTCCGGGCTGCTGGGCTGGATGGAAGAAGCTGTTCTTGCCGTGTTCACCGCCCTGGTCACGGCCGCCCACGTGCACTACGGGGTCTGCGTGGTGAGCGGGGGCCTCCGAAGCAGCCACGGAAGAGCTGCCCTGGGGCGGGCAGGAAGATGGGGGCTGGGAATGGTTCCTAGTTGGGGCAGTGTCTGGGAGTCTGAAAGTTTAATTGGGGGGGATTTTTTTTTTTTTTTTATTTAAAGTTAAAAAAAATCAGTTTATTACAGGCAGTGCTTTTGCAACAACTTCAGTGACTTGAATTGTTCCAATGTACCCAAGTGGTTTTGGCTTTAAACCCATCACAATGAGAATATTTATGAACTGGTTTTATGTAGCAGCTGACCCACGTGGCATGAACACTCCCACCTCTTTTTTTGGCCTTTCTTCTTCCTGAGGTTACCTGATTGAAAAACTAGAAAGGTAAAATGCAAAGTGCCATGAATAGAATTAATAAAATAAGGCCAACTTTGCTTTGAATCTGCAGGCAAAATAGCTGTTTAATTTCTAATCTTTTCTTGGCCCTTTGTTAGCATCTCTCAAGCTGGTAAGACATGAATAGTGTTCCAGCTCATCCAGTCTTACCAGCACATTTTTGTGTCTGCTAGATCTCAGACTTGTCATTTATTGTCATCTGAATTGGTGCTTAAATTCATTTTCACTTGTTGATGCCTTGTTTTCAAAATTGTTAAATAATACTTTAGCAAGTGTTTTCATGGGGATTTGCTTTTAGATAAAAACACCTAGCATAGCAAAAATTTCATTTCAGATGGAGTTGTTCAGCATTCTTTAAGGTACACTATTGGGATGTAAGGATTTTCTTGGAAAGAAGACTTGTCAGCAGACATTGGTGTCACAGTAGAATCTAAGCCAGCATGAGTATGGGCCAATTAGTGAGGGTCAGAATGGAAATACCTAGTCAAAGTTCACTATTGACTGAGAGGGCCCAGCTCCAGTTTATGTCATCTGTGAATCTGGTCTGTAGCAATTTAACTTGCCATCAGTGTGATGCAAGAACAGCTCTCTTGCTTGAATACTTGCAGGTCCCTGTGTACTTGTAGGTCCCCAAGTACATGAGGACTGTGGTTGGGTCCTCCCCCCTCTGCCTGGGAAAGGAGAGGCAGTGAATTGTGAAGCATGTACAAAACAGGCTGCTAATCTCCATGATTTCTCTTTAGGGTAGGCAGCTGAGTGAGCACTTGAACATTTACATCTTTTCCCTGAAGAAACGCGCCCAAGAGTGAACACCTGCACTGTGATCAGACTGTAACACTGACGTGATCTGCAACTCTTCTGATGTGACAAACAGCTGGAATTAATCTGATTAAAACAACCAAAGAATAGAATAGTACAGATACCTGAACCACTGCGACAATGAGCTATGCAGCAAGATGCTTCATCTCAGAGGAAGATTCCTGTCCAGCAGAGAAGTGTTTACCAAGTTGTTCTGCTGCTAACATTTATTCTCTTCTAATGCAAATGCTGTGTTACTGGACTCTCTGAGGCTTTTGTCTTCCTCCTCCTTGCCATTTTGTCCAAAGTCCTGGAGAAATTCATGCCGGGTTACATAAGCTTCTTGGTGGTTTATAACCAGCACTGGTTTTGAACAGCCTAGTCACCACTGGGATGCCAGCAGTGCAAACACTCGCTCTATGTCCTTCTCACACAGACATCTGTGCCTGCTTCATTTTCCATATTTATTTTCTCACAACTCATTTCTTCCATACAACCTCCTGAAAGGCTTATGCACATTCAGTCTTTTCCTCACCTCAAACGAATGTGTGAAGACAAGAGAATGAGCTGAGAAAGCTGTGGGTACAGTAAAGTGTTTTTGAAATGTACTGGGTTTTTTCCCATTCTCAGCATTAAGATGAATCTTAGCTGACCTGTATCTGTCAAAAATGCAGGCTCTGTACAGCAGCAGCTGACCTTAATGTATTTATTTTCTAGGCAGTTACAAGCACATTGTTGATATATCAGTAGCAATGAGCAATATACTCTCCAAAGGTAACCAGCTGAAAATAAATTTGGCCAGCAAACCTTCAGAGATTCACACATTTCACTGCAAAATTAGTTTAAGTCAAACATCGTGTATGAGTGCAAAATGCAAAACAAACCATTATTTGCCTGTGTGCTTGAAGGGAATTCTTGTGGGTTTAGAAAATGACAAAAGAAACAAGAAGAGGTTTTTTTTTCAAACATTACACATTTGCATGCAGATGTAAACTGCTCACTTCATCTATAATACACATAGGTTTTCTGCATGCCTTGGAGGAAGGAGTAAGATTTTGAGTTTCATCTCTTTTCATGCACTGCCCTAGCCAGAGGGACTTTGTGGTCTTGAAGCACTAATGAAACAATCTGTCCACTTCCCCAAGGTAAGCGTGAGATTACATTTCTTGCACAGAAGGATGTGATTGACTGGCACATTTATTAACTATTTTGCTTGCCAGAAGCCAGGCAAAAGCACAGTTGTTGACCTGCTAAGCCTTAAGCTCACCTTTTTCAGTTCTTTGACCATTTCTCTGGGTTTATCACTAGCCTGATCATTCCCCTCGACCACCCCAGTTAACTTACATTAGTAGTTCCTACTAGTATTTTGAGCTGAGCACTCACTAATATGAACAGCTTCAATTTAAGCTGTTGCTGCTTGTTACAGTAGCTGTCCTCCCACAACATCAGATTTCCCCTGGCAGCCCTTCCTGCAGGTACCAGGGGACAGGCCTGCACATCAGCTTCCCCTCATCACAAAGCAGAAATCCACACTGACTGGGAAGATTTCTCGTGGTTTGAAAGTGTGCACGTTCCACCTACGAAAGAGTTAGGTAGAGGGGAGTGGTCATCCTGTTAATGCTGAGTCAGAGGTTTTTCCAAGAGCCCTGCAGGGAAGGGAGGCTCCCATGCCCTTTGGTACTACTGTGGTCCAGCTCCAAGAGACATCTTCCAGCCTTCCTCCCCCCTGGTGTTGGTAGGCATGCCCCTATCCTGCATGATGCCCAGGGAGTGTGGGGTGTCCACCAAGGCACTCCCTAAGGACTCTCTCAGAATAAGTCTGAAGGCTGTTTATTTAATGAGGTTTGCTAAAAAAGGCAGTTTGTGTTGAAGGGGAATGACAAGTTTGATGCTATTGCATGCACCCAGCAGTCTCAATGTTTGATGAAGTTAAATACTACATCCAATATCAGAGACACTGCCATAAAAGTCTCACCTACTTTATAAAGGCAGCTTATATTTCACCCTTCCATCGCAAGTGTCTGGAGGTAGTTCTGACGAGAAAAGAATCAGAATACAATAAACAAAATTACCTCCAAATTGGTTGTACTGGAGAAACTCTGTGGACAGGCTTCCCTTTTCCGTCTGTCTTGCACTTAATTAGGAAACAGCTGGAAATAAGGGTCACAGAAGCAGCACAATTTGATGCACTGTAACGGAGTATTGTGAAATATTCATTAAATGAAATTATAAAACTTGGAACTACCACAACCTGGCTGCACTTGTACCTTTCTAAAGAGAAATACAGCATCAGTATTAAAAGACATTAAGCTCTGGCCAGCTTTTTCACCTTCTATATGAAAACATGGCAAATAATTTTTCCTTTTTAAAGCAACTTGTCACTACAATCTCTATAAAGACAAGTATAAAAAGAAATTATGTATTGCACAGTGTATATATTGAGTTTTTAGCTATCCTAGAGAGTAACTGGTTCAATGAACAGGAATTAAAATGCTTTGCACACAGGGTGGTAGGGTCACAGATTTATTTTGCAAAGTCAGATAACTATGTAGATGACCTAACAGTCTTAACAAAGATTTTTTTTTCTGTTGCAACATTATGGCAGAAAGTTTTCAACTATTTGAACTGGAAAACAGGTACCTTTTTAATGCTTTTGAACATTTGCATTAGCCCAAAGACATGCCTCCCCACCAGGTCTTACAAAAAGCATCTCAAAAGAGCAGCTCTCCCAGGTTTGAACTCCTGGGTTGGAAATGGGCTCCTCCAGTTCCTGCTTCATCCTACCCCCTCTATTAGAAACCTTCCCTGTGTGGGGCTAAGCAAAGGTCTGGCCTCAGCTCCAGGGATACCTGATAGCAGCAGGGCCCAGGCTGGTGGCACACAACCATGGCACAAAGGGGCCCTGAGCCAAGGATCGAAGCCTTGGAGATTGAGTACCAACTACGGCGGCAACATTGATCCTGCTGCAAAAGATCAGAGCAGTGAGAATTACAATGAAGTTTCCCCCCTTTTATTCCAAAAAGCCTAATACTTTAATCTGAAATGCAGGCAGCTTTTAGGTACTGCACTGAAGATTCATCCCTGAATACTTGGCCACTGCAGGAAAGTCCACTGGGAGTTTCAGTGCCCTTGCTGTAGTAGTCTCTTCACCTCCTGGCTGCTGCCGGTTTTGCTGTTGTATCAAAACTGATACACAAGAGATTTAGTACTCTGAAATCCAAAAGCAGTTACCATAAAGAAAAATGTGCTGTTTACATGCACAGGCATACATGCATTTTCTTTTTTGATTTACAGAAGGGGATACAGTTGCTGAGCTCTTGGGGAAACAGATGCTACCCACACACAGAGGATAAGTGAACTTTTGGTTTTTTAAAGCAGCTGCCTTTTTCATCCTGCTCCCATATGCAGTCCCTGATGAATCAAAAATATGTATTTTATCCAGAGAAGTATTATTTTAGAATGTTCTGAATAGTCTCTAGAGCTAGACAGATTTTAACATATATTTTTTTATTAAATATGTAAAAAGATAAACGCAAGTCAAGTTATTCACATATTCAGACAAAAATCTACTCTATCATGCGACAATTTGTGGATAATGTAAAATGACTGATACATCTGAATAAGACTTTTTTTGTATCTATTATGCCGTTACTTATCTATTTATAATTAACAATACATATGTTTACATTCCTTTCAGTTTACATTTAATATATAACCAAAGCTTTATGGTGTGCTATTTAGTAAAGGTAATTACAAATGCATATTAAAACCATAACAGAAGAATGGGTTACTCACAGGGGGTGGGGGGAGAAGGACAACTCTTTCCCCTTTCAGAACACTGCTCTCCCCTCAGCACAGCCAAATTTCTAGTGCCCCCAAGGTATTTCACTGCCCCAGCTCCCTACATCAGTCACTCCCCCCCGATACAAGCAGTGAGAGGGCTATGGTCCTCAGACTAGAAACAGGATACGAGGAATTTTCAGGAAATTAAGTGCAGCTTTTTTTAAATTTTTCTTTTTCTTTTTTTTTTTTTAAGTACGTGCTTCAAAAGAGAGAAAAGGAGAGAGGCACAACAGCCTGGCTGTGAATCGTCCGGGGAGCTCAGCAACCCCAACCATTTGAATCTTTAGAAAAATGTTTTCCCTTGAAGTGCTCTCCATGCATCTGCTCAAGTATTAGCAGAGGGATGAATGGCAGTAAGCAGAGACTGATGCTGATGAAATTACATTTATAGCCTGATCCCAAACTCCTTGCCCCATCAGAGATCCCATATAGGTTAAAGGACATTCTGGAATCTGGAAAAAAAAATTAGTAACTGCTCTTCAACAGTATTATGAAGAACTACCATTTATTACAATGACAATTGTAATAAGTACATATGTTCTAATAAACACAAATACAACAAAAATGACAATTCCCCCATTTGTGGTGATTCTTGGAAATACTTATTTTGGAATATACACATTTTTAAAATAATTAAACCAGACCTTATTTTAACCAATTGAAATGGGACAGGAAAGTGCTGGCCTGCAGGTTGCAGTACTTTGACTTCATCACCGAGTAGGATGTGAGGTCAATACTGGATGCAGGGCTGGCAAAACTTCAGCCTGCAGGGTCCAGAAACTCCTCTGCTGTGCAGGGGGAGGATCAAGGAACTGGAAATACCTGTTCTAGTGCTTAACAGTATTTTATACATTGTCGGTGGTGCAACACAACAGCAGGGTTCTCACATTTAACTAAGAGCCACTTAGCTGCAAAAGATTGATTAGGAATGGAAAACTGCATGTGTCATGTGTGTGTGTGTGCCCCGGGGTTGATTAACTGAAAACCTTTCCATGGAAGCATAAGCTGGGAACTTCTGCTTTAGGAGCCTATGAACAGCTAAAATGATTTAGCTGTTCAACAGGCTTTGGAGTTTTTCAGTGAATGCCGACTGGGATGGGATTTCCACGTACCTGCTAAATCAGCATAACAATCCCCAGTTCAGAAGATCAAGTGAAAAACCAAGAATACCAAGCATTAAATAATCAGAGAGACTACAACGCACAGTTTTATGAGAAGGACAAGGAATGCTTTATATACTTCAAGATACCGCTGTTTATAAAATACCATCATTTAGAACAGGGTCATGGGAACCACACTGGAAGGGAACACTCTCACTGCAGACATCTCCAGGGCCTTGGTGAAGGAAGGTCAGCCCAGAGCAGAAGCCGCTCTGTCCCCTCAAGTCAGATGGTCCCCCTCTTATGTGTGCCCCGTCTCCAGGACTCCTCACTGCCTCTCCATGCTTTGGAAGCACCCTCAAACCCGTGAGGTGTCCATCACTCACTTACATAGAGTTTGGGGTGGGGTTCAGGGCTAGTGCTGTTGCTGGTTTTTCCCCATACCTTGCACTAGTGAGAAAATTTCCGTCTTCCATACTTTTATGGATGGGGCAGTGGAGGGGAGGAAAAGCAAAAAGAAATGGTTGGCCTACTTTGTCCTTTTCTGAGGGGTGAGAAGCCAGGGACGATGGCAGGAATCGCGTCCTGCAGCTACACTTGTGTCAAGGAGATTTCTCTCCTCCATCAGCATTGAGCTCTGTGGAGGCAGAGCTGCAGCTGGAGGCTGGGACTGGATTCCTCAGGAAGGAAGAAAAGCTGGGAAATGTCTGTTTACTAGTCAGGAAACTGGGAGGGTTTTCAAAAAACTTAAGTGGATGCCTGTTCCTCCAGAAATAAGCCAAAAAACATACCATGCAGCTTTCTAACAAGCTTTCTAACGTAGGGGTTTAAATCTCCCACTGAAACAGATGCTCTGCCTGTGAAGGCAGGAAAGGAATAAACGTGAGCAACACGAGCATTTTCTTCCACAACACACCTCATTGTTATGGCTTGAGTATGACATCCACTGTATCCCTTTATTCCAACTGTTTGACCAAATTTATGCCCCAAGGCAGATGTACTAGAAAACGCGAAAGCACCACAAAGTGAGAAACACAGCTAGTGGTACGGAACTTCTTGCCACACAAAATGCCAATATAAATATGTTAGAACAAGTTACAAGTGTATCATACTTAAGACGAAAAAGAAAAAAAAATAAATATATATATTTTTAAAGAGCAGAACAAATCTCAAGCAGCCAAGTGGTGAAGTTGCAGTGATGTACAGTAGGTGATGTAGCCCTACAACCTCTTGGGAAGATACACTGAAAGAGGACGTCTGCAAATGCATCTTGGCAAAGTATTGGTACAGAATGCAGTGGTTGGCTGGCACTCACTATGGTACATAAATGTTAATGGCAGACTGGGAGTGAACTGATTTCAAGTTTGAGGCCGCACATGTTCCATTCTCCAGAAGAAAGTTCTAACACAAAACGAAAATTGTCAGAGATGCTGCGTGAGTCAGTACTCATCCTGCTGCTGGGGCTGTTCATGGACTTGCTCTTCACCTTCATGATCATCTGTGTGGCTCTCCTGTAGGGAGAAAAAGACCCCAAAACATTCTTCAGTAGAAAGCACTCCTCACGTAATCCCACCCCAGTGCTCACTGTAGCATAAATCTTAACTTGTAATACTTTTCATGCCAAGTAAGTACAGAAGGGGCTGTTACCTAAGAAAAGAATCTCTTGGAGTATTACAATAAAATGTATTTACTTTACTTTTTATTGAGATATATGCAATACTGATATTTCCTTAGAAAAAATGTCAGCTTTCAACATCACTGAGTGTCATCTGTTCTAGTAAGTGAACATTTTGAATAGTTAGACAGTGATATGCCAACAGTTAGATGCTGTATTGTACAGTCCTGATGTCCTCCCATTTTCAGTTTGTCCAAGGTTTTCTGAACCTATCTGCTACAGTTTTCACACAATCTTACCTCTGGGTTTATATCACTAAATGGACATGACACTTGTGCTATTACCCGCTTTAAAAATTAAACACAGCCTCCTTTCTGAGGTCAGGCATACTACTTTCCCAAAATGATACACCCATGCTAACTCACAAAGACTTCCAAACACATTTTCTTGGGGAGGTGGTGGGGGGAGAGTCCAGTATTCACTAATTTATAAAGCTACTGCTAAAATCACTTATCACTAAATAAGCACTTCCCATTTACAAATGGTTTTTATGCACCAAAGCTGTCCCTCTGAATATAGTTCCCACTGTAAGAAAAATCCCTGACTCAAGGCAATACCAGTTCCAAACAACTTCCAAGTTAGAGACAAAAGACCTAGTATCCTGAGTTGACCTGGATGTTATCTGAGTTCAAAAAGTCTGGCTGACTCTTAGAGCATCCCTTCTCGTTTCCCATTAAGCACAGCTGCATTTACAGCTTTCCTCTCAAGTGCTTTCCATTTTTCCACAGCACGGTTCACTGAGAAGATCCCTCTCACATATGCTCTGCCTTGCATTAGTACCGCTCTGCCATAGGCAGCTCTGAAGGAAAACACTTTTCCAAGACACTGAGCTGCCATTCAAGTGCATTCCCAGTCCGGTACCTGTGCAGAACTCTCCTGGCTCCCAGCAATTGAACACATTGATACTGCTAAGTTTTCAAATTTGAGGCAAAAATCAAAAGAAAAGGGAGGCTATGATTTGAGTTTTTCCACAGTAGTCCAGAGCAGCTTATGAAATAGCAAATTCCCTTCTGGCAATAAAATATTTGTATTTCTAAAGGGCAAGAGCAGGAGAATAAGGTTCCTAATAGTTGCTGATACAATGGAAATAGTCAGCTGTTTACCACGTACAGAAACAGGCCAATTCCAATTGAAATCAAGCTCTCTGTCACTCAGGTACTGTTTTCAGGCAGAAGCCACACATCGGGCAGGACAACTGAAGTTTAGCACCTTCTGGCCCCTTGGGGGGAATGATGCCCTTATTACATACAGTAGGTACATCATGTCAAAACAGCTTTGTGCACAGTACCTAAAAATTGCAACTTCTGTGACGGGCTGCAAGGGTGCAGGACTTGCAGAGAACAGAGTTTCACAGAGAAGAGCTGACAGCTGTGAGAATGTGACCCTGCCTGGCGGGGTGAGAAAACTGAAGCTTGTTTAATGAGCAGTGTTACCTTAACCCCATCTATCCTGATCCTCCTGATGTGTTGAGGTGATTTGCTCTGGAATGCACATGTTCCACAGACTCTTTGTATGCCCAGTTTACCTGATACACCTATTAGAAAGCCACTCATGCGGACTTTATAGGTCACATATACACGCTCTTTTCATTCATACAATAGGAAAAGCCTCTAACCATGGGAATTGGCTTGGGAATCTACTCCACAGCTCTGAAGAGGAGTGGTGGCTCCTCTCTTGCCAGGTCTACCTTTGATGGAAATAGTGAATCTTATGTGACTCCCTCAGAAG
>JAWWLV010000088.1:109873817-109887618 GCA_035041135.1 Platyrinchus mystaceus | reverse complement strand
CAGGAACCTCACAGTCAGCTCCTCACGCCTTGCTCTGCCTCTCCACCTTTTGTCTCCTCGACGCTGTTTGATTTAGTTGCTCAGCCCAGTACATGAGTGCCTGGCCCACAGCCGTCCCCCTTGCCTCAGCTCCCATAAGCGCTGTACTCTGACTCAGCCTTTTCCTTACTCCCTCCAACCAGGAATAAATTTGAGATGCAGTGGACAGACATCTGGTACAAAAATCGGTATGGTTAAGAAGACAGAACACAAATCCAGCCTCTCTCGGACCTATTTGATTTATTAAGCAGACGTGAATCAGAAGTCCTGCTCAGCAGCACCTGTGTTTATCACTGCTTCCTACAAATAGCAAAGTACAGTTGTCCAGATGTGCTGACAGGCTCCAACTCATCCTCCACCATCAAATCATGTTGACTCTGAAGCCCGGGCCACACAGGAGACAACCCTAATCCAGCAAGCACCCAGCTGAGCTCTGAGTTTTTTGCAGTTCATCAGTTCCAGAGGAATTTGCCCTGGCTTTCTCAGCAGCCACCTTCTACCACACACCTCCTAGCCAGCTGCTCCTCCCATACAATTTCTTGATTTATGGCACACTACAAATTGTTCTAAGTTGTCATTTCCAGAATGTATCACCAGTGTCAGACAATGCTTTAATAAAGAAATTAATTGTAAAACAAATGTAGCACAAAAAGGCATTACTAGGAAGAAATTGCAAGGAGTCAGGGAGAGACACATTCTGTGGGGCTGTCCATATGACCAGATCATGGAGCTCACAGTCTCACTGACCTAAAACTGTGACAGCAGTTCACTGGAGGAGCTGAAAAGTGATGGGAAAGGAGAGCAGCAATGGGTTATTTAATCAAGCCTGCTTAAGCTTTCCTGATTTAGTCACAGGCTTCCCTCTGTAACAGGCATCTCCTCCCACCCTGAAGGATAACTCTGTATTAACTGGGTCACATAATGCCAACGGAACACAAACAACTTGATAATTCAGTTAACATGTGTAAACATTTCTGTGCAAGATGGCCATCCTCCTGTTCTATGCTCTTTTATATAAGGCAGATAAGAAAAAAAAAGTATGTTGGTGGGGGGTTTTTTGTGTGTTTTTTTTTGTTTGTTTGTTTGTTTGTTGTTCTTGGATTTTTTTTGTTTCTTTTAGAAACTGGTGACTCCAATAGCTTCCATGTCCAATTGTATACACAAACTCTTCTCTAGCAGATTTCAGCTATAGTACACAGACTCAATAAACTTGGGAAAATTCAGTGTTGTACATATGTCAGAAATTAAACTTTTTTCACACTGTACTTAGATCAGCAAGGAATAAATCATCTGTGGAAAAACATTAAAAATGCCAAGATCTTTTCGTGCTATTTCTTTCTCTATGAAATTGCCTAAACTTTAGTACCCTGCCTTCAATGTTTTCTAGGTTCAGCCCATATTTTGACTAACTAAAAGTCATCTGTTTCAGAGCAGGATTGCCAAGACATTCTCAGAGCCAGAAAAATAATTTTCATTTGGATTAGCAGATAAACAGAAGAAAACTAGTGCCAAAATATGAATGAAAAACATACACATGAAATAAAAATCACTTCAACTCTAGCATTCTAGTTGGGTCTCAAGTTATTTCATGAGTACACGTATCACACACAACTGCAACATTTACCTGTACAATGCTTAAAATAAAATTTATGTATACTAAAGCAAAGAATTGATTATTTATTTCTTAATGTATTCTACATGTATAGCATGCAGCTCAGGGTATTAACTGAAAAGTAAATGCTTTAAAACAAGCTATGCCCCTTCAGATGTGAAACTTTGGCTGGTAAATGCAGCTCCCCCCTCTACCAACTACCCTTGTTCTACCTGCACAGAAGTCCAATGGATAAGCTGTTCAGCTCTTCTAGGGCAGCATCCCTTGGCCTGTCAGCTCTTCACCATTTCTCCTGGGGAGTCATGGTGCAAGACCTAAGCAACTCCTGTCGTGCAGGACTGGCATATTGCTCCCTTTCATGCTCAATGGCCCTGTCAAGTGAGATAGTTCTTTGTAGACCTTAGTACTGATCACAGAAAGCCCAATCATCAAGTGCACACCTCTTTTTAACCATCAGAGACAGCTGAGGACAGAGCAGGCACAAACTTTTAATCCCCAGGTATTCTCTCTAATTTGCAGCTGAGGGGCCCTCCCAGAGCGTGCAGAGCAAACCCACATTCCCACTGCCTGCGGACAGCGAGGGCTGGATAGCACCAATACACTGCATTGTACTCTGCCCTCCTTTGAAAACAACAAAGCCTTTTGAATTTCTACAGCAAAGTGTTACTAAGCTTTATCAGGTCCAGACAAATCAAAAGAAATCCACTTTTGCTCCGCTGCTCAGGATCTTAAATGAACACGATATTCCAATTTCAGTCACATAGATAAAAACCAGCTAAGTAGAAACTTGATGGTATCAGCGACAGCTGGACAGAACTTAATTCCAACAGAGAATGCTTAGGGATTTCTAATTTAAAATTTCCTGAAGGAAAAAAAAAAAAAAAGCTTTACTGCACATTTATTCTGAAACATCAGTTTTAGAATCAGCTCAGAGGAAAGCCTCCCATTCTAGCTGAAGCCTAGTTTCATATAAGAATTAAAGGATGCTGGCTGGTAGAGTAATGCAAAGTACTTGCCACAGCCAGGTATCTAAACAGAGAGGAAAGATCTTGGTAGATCTTTCTTAATGACTTGCTGTTGAGCAATGGTTTTGCAGTCAATTAGTGCAATCGTGGAACAGCTCCCAATGCATTGCTCAGAGGGACTATACAATCCAAGCAGTTTAAATTCTTTCCAACATTATATCTTCTATGACAATATTTATATATAATCCACACAAATAGTCTGAGAAAGTACAAAATTTTATACAGATATTTTATTTAAAAAATATCCAATAACCAGCTCTTTTCACTGACCAGTGAAAGAACTGCATTGTAATCAGCATCATAAATGTTTCCCATTACCAATTCATTTTTAAGCTTACTGCTGATGTTCAAGAAGAAATGCTAAGCCCTGCCCTGGAGAGGAATCGCCCCTTGACCCAGAACATCCTGGCAGCCAACAGACTGGAAAGCAACGTGGCAGAAAAGGATTTGGGCATCCTGGTGGGCACTAAATTGAGCATGACCCAGCAAAGCACCCTTGCAGCAAGGAAGGCCAACAGCTTCCTGGGCTGCATTGGGAAGAGCACTGCCAACAGGCTAATTCTCCCTCTTCACTCAGCACTGCTGATGCACATTAAGAGTGCTGGGTTCAGTTGAGGTCTCCACAGTACAGGACAGACATGGATGAACCAGACACAGTCCAACAAAGGCCCACAAAGATGACTAAGGGACTGGAGCGCCTCACATATGAGGAAAGTCAGAGAGCTGGGACTGTTCAACCTGGAAAAGAGAAGCTTCAGGGGTATCCTATCTACACCTGGAGAGAGGGTGCAAAGAAGATGGAAACACTTCAGTGTTCCCCAAAGGATGGGAGGCAATGGGCTCAAAATGAAATACAAGAAATTCCATTTAAACATAAGAAAAAACTTCTTCAATTTGAGGGGTACCAAATACTGGAACAAGCTATCCGGAGAGGCCAGGGGGTTTCTAACCCTGGAGATACTCAAAGTGCATCTGGATATGGTCCTGGGCAACCAGCCCTAGATGACCCTGCTTTCAGCACAGGGGTTTGACTGGACGATCTGAGAGGCGTCTTCCCACCTTCACTATTCTGTGAGAACCTCTGTGACAGCATGCTCTGATTTTAGGTCAACACAGGGTTCAAGCTAGAATTTTTTTCTAAACAGTATCACAGTTGCTTCAATTAGCACCTGGATAACTTATTTGTATCTGCCCATATAACACTAGCAGAGATGAGAAAAGTAAATTCACAGCTGAAAGACAAATTATTTTGTTCTTGTACTCAAATAAGGTCAGACAAACCAGCTTTGAAATGCATTACTGATTTCTACCTGTGGTACTCCAGAAACAATCACTAGTACGTATCCCCAACAGTTTCAGCTTCACTATTCTTTCTGCTAAAGACCTATGTTTTACAAACAGATGTAAACTTCTGCAATTTAAAACAGTGGATGTTGGCACTGTGCAGGTTTTGGGTACAACAAAGTTAGGCTGCACATTCCAGGTCTCTCTGCATCACAAGTGCAGTCTTGCAGTCAAGAAACCTACTTGAATGTTTAGGCAGAAATCTTCCTTGAAGCAATGTAATTAATATGCCATTAAATATTTATGTAAAATTTTCAAGAAAGCATGTGCATGAATACAGTGTGGACGTGCATGAGGACAGTGTGGAAAGCAATGGAAGCCTTGAGCAAGCACAAGACTTGGCTGAGATCACACGAATACTGCTTCAGTGGAATTTAGGAGTCACTTGCAGTCTATTTTAGTCAAATTAAAGGATTTCATAAAGTGAATATTCCTGACTCATGCCACAGGAGAAAAACCAAACCCAACAAGAGGCCACAGAGCTAGTAACTTCTTCACAAGCTAAAGAATAACTCTCCACCCTCTTAAACCAAATGAGTGAGAACAGTAGATGAATTAATATTCACACACGCTTATTGTTGCAGCTACACCAGGATGCAAGAAACTGCTCAATTTAGGGATGCTTACTGGCATAAGTGATGACAAATGATGCTTAACGGGAATTAAATGACCTCAGACAAAATCTGACTTGATTTTCAGAATCCCAACATGCCGTGGTACAGGTGCCTAATTATTTTGTGGTACTACCTTCCCTTGGGTGGCAGGACCTTTCTGTCCCCTTAGCTCTCCAAATCTCCAGTGCTGCTGGCTACACTACAGCCTCCACATCGATCCTCACTGCCAAACAGCTGGCAAAGCGAAGTGTGTACCAGTACTTGCAACTTTTACAGTTTCAATAGAACTATCCAAGGAAGAACATACAAGGGAGTCTACGTGTTGGATGAAAAAGTTTTGTCGATGGTATGACTTCCTTGGTTTGTCTTTAATATACAATTTGATAGATGGGAACTAACCAAAGCCTTTTCCCCATCATAAATTAAGACTTTACTCTTCATTGGTTTAAAATAGCCAACATTTTAAAGGCAACTACTAATTGTTCTCAACTAGAACCCCTATTTTCTCTAGAAACATCTTCAAGCATGCAGGCATTCATCTGCAGTGGGTGAAACCATTTCACATAGCCTAAACAGAGTAATAACAATTTAAAATTTGAAATGCTCTTAAAAACCTTCATTTTCTAAAATCCCACTGTCTGCTTAGCTACAAGGAAAAAGCAGTCTCAAAATGAAAATCTGAAGCAAAATCTGCAATGAAATGCATATTGAAAAATGAAAGATCATGCAAAAATCTGAGCAACATAAGCACTCAAACAATACCCACAGTACACTGAAAATTAACAGTCCTTTCAGCACTGCTTTTCCAAACACAAGCACCTTTCTAGAAAAAGGGCCCTGGCTCCTGCACTGCAAGCGGCATTGCCTTATAGTCTAAACTCTCGAGCTCACTGGGTTTAAAAATGAAATTCTCCTCATGCTGGTAGGGGAGGTGTGTCTATTACAGCTGAGACACTTTCCTCTACCTCCCAGACCGGCACTGTCACTGCACATGCTGTTCCCATCAGTTAGTACAATTCCTTGGCCTTGTATGAACTAGGCATGAGAAGGTTTTCAGTTTGTCGCCCTGCAGCTCAGCCACGCTGTCCTGGAGCACCCCACCACTGCGAGCAGAGGGTGCCATCACCAGCACCAACTGCCTGACACCTGCGGAAAAGGTAGCAAGTCTTGGTGGAAAGCAAAAGGAAAAAAAAAAAAAAAAAAAGAGCATTAGAAGGAGTTGTCTAGTCTCCCAGGAGTCCTAACTGTATCACTGGCTGCTAAAATAAAGACTGGTTTTGTTGAGTGTTTTTATCCCTCAAAATTAATTTCCAGCATATCTGCCACAGCAGGATATACTATTTCCCTAAAGAAAATCATTATTTTTCTTGTGCAATTGGCTCTTCGATAGCACATTATATATAAAGCATTCATGCACAAACAGTTCATTCTGCCCTGGTTATTTTCCCTGTCATAGTGTGAGTATTTTTAGCCCTCATGTGATCCTCCAGTATTTTCCAGCTCTGCTTTAGTCATCCTGCTCTCACTGAATATTTCAAACTAAAAAACAAATCTAACAGCTTTTAGATCTAAGAACCTCTCACATTTTTAGCTTACATGTAAATAATTGATTTTATTAAGCTGTCTTCTACACGTGTATTTTTGACACCCCATACCCTCACACAAAAGAGTGCCCCATGGAGATCTGCTCTGACATACAGGAATACTTACATAAGACACTAAGCTAAAATCCTGATAACCTGATCAGTATTTTCAATTTTGATCAGATGAGGCTTTTCGCGTTATTTCCCGCAGGGAGCATTAGAACTGGCACAAACAACAGTGCCCTAATATTTTAATCCTGTACCATAATTTTGACTGTACATCTGTGGGCTGTTTACCACTGCATTAGAGAAGAGCTGAGGCTGCCGGAGATCGAAAGTCGGCTCAGGGCTGGCAGATGGCATTATATCTCAAAGCAGCTGTGGTGCTGCTGGCAGAGAGCCTGCAGCAGTGGTCTGTGCTGCTGGCTCTGCTCCTTGAAGGAGGAAAACACCCTAACTCACCCAGCAGGGAGCTGCATTTACCTGGTGAGTCCTTGCTGCTCCTACTCTTTCTAGAAGCAGACTTCTACACATTACCAAACCCATCCACCCCTGGTACCACTATCAGCTCAGCCACAAATCGGCTCTGTCTGATGGAAGGGACGAGGCAATGTGAGGGTGGCACAGCAGATTAGTTGCAGGGAACTATTTATGCTTCCATTTCCGAGTTGCATTATCCTTGACCTGCGCTGACTCCCCAGTAGGATCACCTTTGGTAGGGGAAGGGCTACAGCTGCTGGCCTGCTCCTTGATTAACACAAACCCCAGTGCATTTTCAGATTTCTCGAGTTTTGCCTTGTTCTAGAAGCATTTTTTTTCAAATTAAATAAAGACCACGCTCTGCATTTGTAGAGATACAGGTAAATATCCATGTACAGGTACAGAGAGCAACTACCTGATACCATGTGGTCCTGTCAAGCTTTAGTGTCTACTAAACACCAAAAATAATTTTAACTCATGCCAGTACCTTTCTGACTAAGTTTTCAGAGCAGTCTTTAGGGATTTGACCACTTAGTAACTGCAAGACATATCTTAGTCTACCTCTGAAAATACAGTGTTAGAACACAGTGTTATAAAGCAGTTGTGAAGAGTTAACAAGATCAGCATCTCTTAAATCACTCAAACTGAAAATTCTGTCAAAGGGCACTGGAAGAGTTATTATGTGAAACAACGGGAATCATCTGAAATGCATAAGAAATATTACTAGTATTATTAGTAGCTCAATAATTATTCCTTTAGAAATGTATACATTTGATCAATTTAGAATATTTTACAGTCTGCCAAACCCCAAAATATGGTATGATTGAGTACCCATATATCTGCTTCCTCTTGACACCAAACAACAGATACATACATTTAGGCATGTCTACTACACATTGTTTAAAAACTTTTGGATTATGTTGAAAGATCTTCTAAGTTATTTTCTCTCATTTTGTTTTGTTAATGAACTGAAACAAGGCAGAACTAAGACTTCAAAGCTTCAGTGTTAATATAGAGCAAATCACACAAATTAAAAATGACACGAAGCTGTGTGGTGTGGTCAACACGCTGGAGGAAAGGGATGCCATCCAGAAGGACCTTGACAGGCTTGAGAAGTGGGCCCATGTGAACCTTACGAAATTCAACAAGGCTGAGTGCAAGGTCCTAAACCTGGGCTAAAGCAATCCCAAGCACAAATACAGGCCGGTTAGGAAAGGGATTAAGAGCAGTGCCGAGGAGAAGGACTTGGGGGTGTTGGTTGATGAGAAGCTCAACATGATTCAATATGTGCTTGCAGCCCAGAAAGCCAACCGCATCCTGGGCTGCATATTACGGCTCCTCTAACAACTGTAATGAATGTTCCTTGTGCATGTGCATAAGACGGAGGCACAGAAGTACGTCTTTCATGGTGATTTTCCAGCTACCCAGAACTGGTGCCCACATCATTCCAATTTACTCTCAAATGGCAGATGAGGCACACACAAGTTTGCAGATGAATACAAAACTCCTCCCAGAGTATCGTCTGTCAACAGGCACCCAGTAAGGGCTCTCATCCTATCAAACAATCAGGTCACCTGATGCAGTGAGGTGAGGCACAAAAGCACAATACATCAGTGAAATGAAAATCCGCTCAGCCAGAAATCAGTAAACCTATAACTGACTGACACCTTACTGAATTAGTCCTGTTCTGAAACACAAGCAGCAAGAAAAGCTGGAACTCTCATTTCACTCAGCATTATGTAACGTCTATACCCCCCATCGTCAGCTTAGAAATTAAACTAGTGTCCTGCCTGTCATACTTCTGGACAATACTTAAGTTAATAGTAAAGGAATCTTTCCATGAAGAAGCTAACTCTCACAGCCATAGTATCTTACCAAAACTCATCACACTATCTCAGTTGTCCTATTCCATACAAAGGCTGGAAAGGCACAGGACATGCTCTTCACTACAACCAGCAACACAACACAACACTGCATTATCCTCCATATCAGCTGGCTGGTTCCACTCCAGTAACTAATCAATTTCTGTAGGATTGTCACCTCCACAGCTTTAATTTGGATGACATATTTGTGACTTTGGTAAAAACAGACCATCTGTAAGAAGAATTAACAAGCACGGTAAAGTCTGTTTTTAATAAAAGTGTCTTTTCCAATTTCTCAATTGGACAACATCTTGACATGAGCACTTGGGTTTTTTGTTTTTAAAGGGAGTGCAAGACATCACATGGGAAATTAGAGTGTGCCAGGCCCTGAAATTCAGACGTTCAGGCACAAGACGGTGCAAAACAAAGATGTAAACAAGCTTTAGAAGCCCAGAGCAGCACTGGCCTGCTATTAGGTGCTCCATTTCCTGGAAGCACTAATGAGCTGAAGGCAGCCGGCCAAGTATGCCCCACTTTGACGTCAGAAGTGATCAGAGCAGAACGCTGAAATCTGGGTATGATTCCAGAGCATAAGCCAGCCTAAAACTGAGGGTGCCTCACACCCGCCCCTTCCCTTCACCACTGGCACATACCCGAGCCCACGAGAAGACAGGTCACAGATTTAAAACCAACTAAATATAAATCCGTATTTGACGAATGGGTTAGCATAAACCCAGGACAAACCAATAAAGGAATTAAGTGTGTGTGCATGTGGTTTTCTGCATGCACAAACCTGTGTGCATATAGGCCATCAACCCCAGTAACACTTGTTAAGTGACTTTTTTTTTTTTTAATATTAGCTGCTCTCCTGTTCACTTAGTTCTCAGTTAACAAAAGTGGCATCTGCTTAGTGCCTAGTCACACCTATATTACATAAACACCAAAGATCATATTTAGTCCTTTAGCCTGTTCCAGAAGCACTGTTGTGGTTTAACCCCAGTAGGCAGCTGAGCCTCTACAGCTGCTCTATCACTGTCCCCTGCAGTGAGACTGGGGAGAGAATCAGAAGGACAAAAGTGAGAAAATTCATGGGTTGAGACAAAAACAGTTTAACAGGTAAAGCAAAAGCCGTGTAAACAATTCATTCACTACTTCCCAGGGGCAGGCAGGAATTAAGCCATCTCCAGGAATGCCACACTCCATCACCCATAATGGTGACTTGGCAAGAAAAACACTGTAACTCCAAACATCCCTCCCCACTTTCCTTCTTCTTCCCCCAGTTTTTCTTGCTGAGCATGAAGCTATGTGGAATGGATTATCCATTTGGTCTGTTGGGGTCAGCTGTCCTGGCTGTGTCCCTTCCAAATTTCTTGAGCACTGCCTGCCTGCTTGCTAGCAAGGCAGTGTGAGAAACTGAACAGGCCTTGACACTGCAAATACTGATCAGCAATAATTAAACATCCAAAACTTAGCACATACAATATCCTATGAAGAGAGTAATCTCTATCCTAACAAAACCAAGTAAAAACACAAAACAAAAAGTTAGAAGACTGAGGTATCTTTGAGAAGGAGCAATAGTTGTACTTTGTTAAGACTGGCATACCCAAACAATAAACACATACAAACCCAAAATAAATAAATTAATGTCCTTCTGGTCAGCCCTTAACATTTGGAAACATTATGCTCATCATAAAAATTAAAAAAATAAATCAGCCTGTGCTAGCAATTTCCTGTAAAAGTGGAGGTGTGAAAGACAAACACACTCCATTTAATGTTGGTGAATACGCTTACACATACCACATTCAGCAACAAGATGGTTAAATGCCTTTGTCTCCACCATCAGCCATTACTACAATCCACAACATCTACATCAAGGGGTCCAGTGGAGGAGGCCCAATGCACAGTCAGGCTGGGAGAAACTGGAGTGCTTGAAAAGTTAACTTTCTGACTAACTTTCTGGTGTGTTGAGATGCTAAGTCAAAAAGAATGCTAGGCAAAAAGAATGGCCTAGCCCACACATTTTTAACCAGTATTTATGTAAAGTGGATCACAGTTTACAATTGTCTGCAGAGACAGAAATGTAATTCTTTAAAATGCAAAATACCTGCAGTTGGAGAGTTTGCATGGTGAGACTTTTTGGGCAGGTTGAAGATCTGTTCACCAGGATCTGGTGGGGGAAGAGCATCTTGGCCTTGTCGAGCTTCCACAGGATCATACTCCTTCCCATCATAGTTAGCATCAAAGAACTTCTTAAACCATTGAATGAAATCTAAGTTGTCTTGGAAGCGCCCTTTGACCAGTTTTTCCACGGGAATTACCTGAAAGGTAGAATAAAGGTTCCAATAATCTGTCACTGCCCTTTTAAAATATAAACATTACATATAGACACTCATTTGAAAAAAATCTACTAACTACATCGGCAAATATTCCTCTGCCATTGTTTCATTCCTAAAAGAAATGGAACTACGGTTAATTTGCAAGTGCTTGTAAAAAATGAAAACAAAATAAAACAGAGACCCAGGCTCTTTGAAGTAGGTGTACAGTAGGTGTATGTAAGCCTCTGGAACTGCTGTTCCACTCCCTTCCAATTGCAGTGACAGCCATGATGAATGACACTGTTCTGGGAGTAACATTATATTCAGCCAGCTAGGGATTTCTGGTTTTAATGGATATGCTACAGTTGGACATACTAAAAATGAACAATTCTTCAAAAAGTACAGTCAGGAGTTTCTTGCTCTCTGTCCTACTGTTTGAACTACAAAAACCAGCAGCTTTTCCAAGACATGCTAAAGTTGAAACCAATCTACATTTTGGTAGCACATGTTCATCATATGAACGAACCCTGAGGTTTTAACCTTGTAATTTTTTTGCATTCCACACACAGCTATACATAGAACAGTCTGTGGACATGCAGAAGTTCACTAAAATGTCTATAAAATTCTAGGAAAACAATGGAAAGACTAAGAGGGTATCTCCATATCCATATCTTGCAAGTTTTTCCCAGACATGAAACCTCCAAAAGATGCCTTTGGCCAATACTACAGTGCTCAAGGTTCCCAGATGCCGTGGGCAGACAGGGACTACAATTGCAGGAGAGCTGCCCTGCTTTGCTTAATTCATGCAGCTGAATAAAGAGCCAAGTTAGATGGATATTAATGTCTCTTGAATGCATTCAATTTTCAATTGGAAAAGGTTACCTAAACCCTTTGCAATTTTCATTTCTTCTTCAAGGTTAAGCCAACTGTGCAGCATCTTACAAATCTACAAGAATTAACACAGCATTTTGCATGTCTTTCCAGGTTGTTCCATTTTTATCTTAATTCCACGTTGAGAAGATATAGCTAAGTTTGCTCCCTACAGGAAAATTGACAATGTTCACTACATTAGACTTTCCAATGTTTCACTAGCAAATTACATTGTAAATAGAAGCATCAGTAACATTTTGTGAAACGTGGGTTTTCCAGTGCTTTATAAGAGCCTTAAGGGATTTCCTATTAAGACTGTTAAAATTTCAGAATAAGGCAACACTAAAATCCAGAGCAGAATCTTAAAAGGTTATACACGTAGTGCCTCAGTGTAAAACTGTAAGAATGACAACATAACTTCCATTATTTGTTTTTACCAACACAGTTATTTATACTGGTGAATCTATCAACCTCTCATATTCAAGTATAAACCAAATACCGTATGGCTGAACAAGCCATTTTCTCAGAGACTTCCATTTTTAACTTTACAAGATCACGTGTGCTGCCCAACCTAATAAATCACTGGGTAAATTATTCCAGCTTTTGAATAATTTGAATTCCTTAAGCTCCACTTTGGACAAGAAAGACGAAATACTTGTATGAACAGCATATTTCTAACTTATTTTGTTGGAAATTCAGGTCACCAGTAATTTTACTGTATCTAAAAATTAAAATTTGCTGATGAAAGGAATTTCCAGCACATGGCATTTTAGCAAAAGGGTCTCTGATATTAAGACATAATGAGTTAGGCTGCACAATTCCTCAGCATGGACTCAATTTTCAATTTGTACCTAAATGGAGCATGCCAAACTTCTTTGTTCTTGGCTAAACACCCTTTTGAGTTCTTCACATATAACTTGTAACTCCAGTAAATGTTGAAAAAATGGACTTTCAAGTATTTTGAAGTTTGTTTCCCCTATTAATTTTACCCAATTTATACAACTTTTGAAACGTGTAGAGATTGAAATACAAATACAGAATGCCTACCTTATCCACATTCATTCTTTTAAATGATGCCTGCAGAAGTTTGAAGTTGTGAATGTACTCATGCTCCAGCTTTGCTTGAAACTTTACTTTCTTCAAGCTAATGCACCCTGGGAACAACATGTCCATGAACTGGCAGTAAGCTGCTCCTATAACAAGAGAATGCATTGATGTTAATCCAGATGCACCCAGTTAAGACCAAATGGTGTTTAATGTCATTAGCAGAAAGCATGAGCAGAAAGCAACAGTGCTGAAAAGTCCCTGCTGTAATTCAGCCTAACACTGTGCACCCAAGACCTCCTTATCTAATGTACATCGAGCAGTGTGACATATTAAAGTGGTTCTTTTCCATTCAACCTGAACACATGATGCCCTGTTGTGTAGCATCTGAGGAATCACCATGACTAATGACAAGTAAAATGGATGTTCTTGGGAGTCCCTATGCACAGCAGGAGTGCCCATACAATGAGAAGATCACAGCGAAAATGAGAATCTCTTAATAAGCTTCCTCAGTCCTCACAGTCCCCTGAATTCAAACAAGCCAAGGTCATCTTTCTTCTGGCACTTGTAGCCAAATGCCAACCAAGTCCAAGGCAATCATTTAAGATTATATCAAATCACGATTTAAAAAATATTAATTGCGAAGTTCCAGCTAGTTAAATCATACTAGCCAATTGCCACCCCTCTAAAACAAATACCCTACTGATTTTCATCCCCCGAGAAAAGCATTTAAATAAGCCGACTTTAGCATAGTCCACCCACAGCTTTCAAAGCTAGGCTGCCAGCTTTAGCTCTCACTCAAAACAGTAAGGGTTCTAAGTTCAACTTTGAGGATGCTCTGAACTCACATACTGGAGGATAGGGGTGTGTATGTATAACTAAACCAGCACACTGCAGCAAGTATATGGAAAAACTTCTAACCAGCATACTGAGCATAGCATTTCTTGCATACAGGGAGCTTCCTCCTACAGCATCTTGCTACTGTAATTTGCTAAGTAAGTTGACACACTCCA
>JAWWLV010000088.1:109861436-109873717 GCA_035041135.1 Platyrinchus mystaceus | reverse complement strand
AGCATTTCTTGCATACAGGGAGCTTCCTCCTACAGCATCTTGCTACTGTAATTTGCTAAGTAAGTTGACACACTCCAGTGTTTAGAAATCAAGAACGAAAATGTTGGAGGAAATCAGAGGAAAAACAATTTCTGTTCTTTTTTCAGAAGAGCTTTCTACAAAATGCTTTATTACTCAGCAAACATTCAGGGAGGCCCATTGCTGGAGCAGAGGGCTGTCTGTAGAGGGTCCAGTCCCTGTGCTTGAGCATACAGGGCAGGGAAGTGATTGCCTCATTACCCCTGGTAAGTTCAATTTCACTTCCACAAAAAGCACTGTTGTGCATTTAGAGCAGATCAGTTTTGACAAACAAGTGTCCAGATCTCACCTAACAGTTGAGCCCAATATCAACAATGACTCTTATCAAAAAACAATTCTGGGTGCTCACACAGAAACCAAATTAACAAAGCAGACACCTGGCTTGCCCAGTTTTACAGGAGAACCAAAACCAACTTGAACTTTAAGTCATTTTTCTTCACTATGCATATGTTTTGAAAGGACCAACTTTACGCATGAGATAGTTCTCCTCCTCTGTATTCAGTCAGCCATCATATGAAGGGTTACAGAGCTCATAACTCCCCAAAGAGAAGCAGAGTTTAAGAGTAGGGTTCAAAAATGTTCTCAAAAATACTGATACAAATTTTGCTAAGGGACTTACCAAGATCAAGCTTTAGTGCTGAAAACCACTGCCATTACAAAAAAAAAAAAAAAATCCCTTCACATTGCCTAGCTTTTTGGGGAAAATGGTTATTAAAAAATCTGGTTTTCCAAGGACACCTTGTGCTTAGCTGTTTGGAGTGGTCTTGATATGATAAGGAATCAAAGTAAAATATTTCCCTAAAGGAAAAGGAGCCTTCTGGCTAGTTACAAGCACCAGACAATAAATTTGCATCTTCTTATTGAAAACTACAGAACACAATTATTTATTCAAAACTCATCCTTAGCAAGAAAACTGGTAAATACATGGCAATGGAAAAATTACATTACAATTAAAAGCCTGGATATACAGATAAAGCATGGCTCGACTACACTTATTACTGTTTAATTTAATGCAAAAGGATTATTATGCAATCATTTAATGTTATAAATTGAATTTGTTCCTAACTCTGTCCTTTCATCCTCCCCATACCCCAATTATAAGCTTTACTCTGATATCTAAGTAATTGCCTGGAGGCCTTAAAAATGCACTGCACAACCTTTCATCTAGATCCTTTTAGAAAACTAGAAGCCCAAAGTGTTCACATGAGATTTTTCTCCTGCTGCTGGTAATGCAAATTCCTTCTGCATGCCTTTAGACAGAGTCTCTCCAGTTACGGTACTTCCTTGTGTTTTCTTCCCATCACGCTGGCAGTTGCTTCTGTGCCTCTGCCAGCCAGGAGGTGGTCCTGGGTCTGCACAACACTCGAGGGCAGAAAACACTGGACTGCATCCACATGGCAGCACAGACCTGTTCTCTGACACAACGCTGGAGCTGGCTGCTGGGCTGTTTCCCCCACAGTAGGATTTTATTACACCGGCAAACACAATTCATTAAAACACTCCTTTCCTGAAGAGCAGAGGCAACACACCAACATGGACTGAACTAAACACTAAACTGCAGAGAGAGGAAATTCTTTGTGACTCCAAAAAGCCAGACTTGCCTGCCACAGCAACAGGAGAAAGTAAAATATCATTACAGTCAGCTGGGACGACCTGATTTGGGGCATGGACGTTATGTATGTATTTAATATTATATAGGTATTTATTTATAATTAAAATTTTACTCCCTAAAGCTTGTAGCTGTCAGATTGCATTTCAGTGGGAAACATCAGCACAACAGAATGGGGACGCTACTCTCTACACTGCCCATGGATGAGATTTCCTTGAGGCAGCAGAAAGAGCAGCCCTACTGAAGTGATGCAAGATTGCCAGACCTTTACCTTACAGACACAGTGTATATGTGTAGCCCTCTGCACACGGGACAGCACTTCAGGCCTATCCAATTTACTATACAACTGATGTTTCAATGCAGGTGCACGAAAAAGGAATATTTGTAATGGAATACAAAGAAAATGACAGTAGAGATAGTGACATTATGGCTTGTGACATACCTCTTGCATGATTTACACAAAAAAAAGGATTATGCTACTGTATTTTATTCAGAATTAAAAAAACTTCCCTACATTTTCTGGAAAAAAATAATAAAAAAAACCCCCCAACCCAAACCATACCCCCCCTCTCACCCCTCAAAAAAAGAAACCAAAAACCAAAACACCTAAACCTTAGCAAATCTGTACAGAGAAGTTGAAAACACACTACCCTGTCCTGAATGGCTCTCACAATAAATCTATCTGTTTGATCAAAAAATTTGTATATATATGAACATGCACATACATACAAACAGGAATAATTTGACATCTACTCAAATGAAAGATGAAAACTACAGCTGGAGGCATTGCAGAGGAGGGATCAACGGTAAAAACCTATTATCCATTATTAGCTAACAAGCAAATTTAGAATCACTGGCTGAAAGTCCTTTTGCGTTTTGATCTAGAATATTGATGCAGCCATTAGTTACAGAAGATGTTCACAGGCCAGACCAAAAGAAGCCTGCAAACGCGGCTGTGCTGAAATCTGCCCCCAAGCAGTTGCTATTTTTAGCCCCATTAGTGAGCACAAAGAGCCCAGCAGCATCATGGGCTTTGCAGGTGTTTGCGGGGCATCCCTGGCTCGGGGCAGAGCAGGCAGCAAGTGCAGGGAAGGGGATGGTTTCCACCAGGCTGGGCAGGCAGGCAGCTGCCAGAGGAGGTGAAGGGATGCTGGGGGAGAATTCAGATACAAAAGAACAAACTGAAAATTGCAAAGGTGGTTATTTAAAGCTATTAAACTTCAAGAATTTTGCCACATGCTGTGGTAAAGCTGAAAATTACTAACAAATCTATAGTGGCAGAATATTTTACAGCATTTTCAGAGTTGTAGATAATCTTTCACCAGTCCCTTGCAGTAAGCAATGCTGAAGTAATTTTAGCTTTTGTCCTATACTTCTTTTTCCCTGCTTCTATGTTACTTTCCCAGACTGTCCACACTGGCTTAATATACCCTGAAGCATATGCACTCTACATCATTACAGATTTTTGGTTTTTCTCCTCTGTCCTCCACCATCTGGGAGTTGAAGAATCCATAAATGAAAGAAGTATTTTCTCGATAATTAAAAATACTTCTGCTTCTGACTATTTAAAGAAAAAAGAAATTAAAGGAGGTAACAATGAAGACAAGAGAATCCTATTTGCAACAAGTTTTTACTGCTCAGTAAACCTCCTGGATTTCAGATTAGAGACCTGAAACCAAGACTGCACCCTTGATTTTCTTTAGCATTGATGTTTATATATTTATAAATGAAAATATTATTTGCAAACTAACTGCTTTTAATATACTATGGTTAGAACTTATTATGCTAATAAATATTTAGTAGAAACACTATAATATAAGCTAAGGTATTGCCATAATGTGTGTGCCCTATACAGGTTAGGCCAATCCTTCACATCAAATGTGAAAAGACTATGTCCCTCCCTGCTCTTCCCTGCAGTGTGTGGGAGCAAGATCCCAGAAAGTCACTTAAAACCACACCAGCCATCAAGAAACTCAAAGGGCTCAAGAAAAGACAGGACCTGGCTGGAGCAGGAGTGGGGCTGCTTTATTTTAATTCTGATACTGCAATCACAGAAAACAGAGCTGAGTTCTACACTAGAAATTTGGTATAAATGCTTATTAGGAATTTTGTTCTAAAATTACATACAATTCAAGTTTAAACCTTTTAACCACGCCTAAGTTTGATTTTCACATACTCAGTTTTAAAAAAAATCCTATCTGGGAAAAAGGCTGACACTGCCTTTTTCTGTAATTAATTCTATTTGTTCATTTGCTTTAATGAAATATTTTTCAGATACTATAAAACATATATCCACTCATGTTAGATACAAATCCCTTCAAATTATTCATTCCCTCCGAAGCTGCAACCACCTGACCACGCATCTGGAAAATACGGGATGATTTGTGTGTGTATTAGTCATCAGTACTTCAGTTCACTATGGCTGCTAATGCTGATGGGAAACTGCACACACCCCGTATTTCTGTTGCTGAGACAACAACGATGATAACAAAAAAAAAAAAAGGCCGTGACTTGCAAGGAGCACACGTGACCTAATAGTTTTCATAAGAAAGGGGGAAAAAAAACCCCACAAATGCCAGCAACCACTGTTTACAGTACAGCAGCACTTGGGCTTGTCTTCTGTCTCAGGCTTTCCAGAATTGCTTCCTTGGGAGTGGTGTGAAGACAAGCACACAGCAGTAGGTTTCTGACTTGTCAGATTTTCATTTAGATTCCAAATATGGGTGTTCTGTTATGCCACACAAAGTTTTTTTTTAAAAAATGGGCAACAAAGGTGGTGAAGGGTCTGAAGCACAAGTCTTAGGAAGACACTGAGGCTGAGGGAGCTGGGGTTGTTTATCCTGGAGAAAAGGAGGCTCAGAGAGGACCTCATTGCCCTGTACAACTACCTGAAACGAGATTGTAGCAAGGCGGGGATCAGTGTCTTTTCCCACGTAATAGGACAAAAGGAAACAGCCTCAAGTTATGGCAGGGCAGGTTTAGATTGGATATTAGAAAAAACTTCTTCACAGAAAGGGCAGTCAAGCATTGGAACAGGCTTCCCAGGGAAGTAGTGGAGTCACCATCCCTGGAGGTATTAAAAAAATGTGCAGATGTGGCTCTTAGTGACATGGTTTAGTAGTGGACTTGCAGTGCTGGGTTAGCTGTTGGACTCTAGGATCTTAAAGGGGTTTTCCAACCTAAATGATTTTATGATTCTGTCTGTGAGCATAAAGTTGTGTTACATACAGCCACATCTTTGAGAAATGGCACAATTTGTGCTGAGCACTCCACTGGAGGCCATGGTCTTCAAACTCCTATCTGCAATTCAAGCAGCACCTATATGACCTAGAACATAGGACTCTTTCTCCAATTAACTGATTTGTCCTCACTCGCCCCCAAGCCCCAATTTAAGAAGTTTCAGCCCACATCAATTTACCACCTACTTAGTTGTAGAGAAGCAAGCATTTATGGGTCTATGCATCAATCAAGACACTCTGGCCTAGCTTCTTCACTCTTCCCAGCAACAATCTTGGAAGGGAACTTAAAAAACCCTAAAATAGATGCAGATTAGAGTGCAGCCCTGTACTCCTGCTCACAGTTGCCTTAGCACAGCTGCCCCAATGAGGGCAGAGTGAGTGCCTGCATACAGATGGGAGCTTCCAAAAGCAGAGCTGGCACCACAGAAAACAGCCTACAAGAACCACACACCTCCTACCAGCCACTGAGACACGTTCATCTAAATGACATCTGCTTTCAAAAGTCCTTTTCCACACAGGTGGGGCACACGTGTGACGTTATGCAGAATATGCAGTGATCATCTTAAATAATGGATATTGGAGGGAGGTTTCCCCTGTATTAATTTGTGTTCTCCTTAAATATGTAAATCATTAAGCTGCTCATAAATTATACACAGCAGAATTTTTAATACTTAAATTTTTGGCAATAATTTATTTTGGAATTCATTAATTTTTAAACAGGAAGATCAGAACAATTTCAGAAAACACAGTTTCCATTTAACTTAAAATAGCTGCGTAACTCATCATGCCTTAAAAAAGTAGCACACAAAACCTAACAAGCTCTTTAAACCAGAGGGAAATCAAGCAACTGACTGCAAGTGAGAGCTATGAGTAATTAAATAATAATTTTAAAAAACTAAAAACCTTGTTCAAGTTCTATTCCTCCTGAATTCTTAATGAGTGACATTTAAAAAAATGAATTATTGGCTGAAAATCTCATGATACTGCTTTGTAAGCTTCCTCAGAAAGTTTTGGAAATAATTTAAATCAAATCATTAACATCTATTGTATCCCTCTAATCCTAAACATCATATGGAAGACATTAGAAAGTCGTTGACGCTGAGTATGCTCTATGTTGCATGACCTCAGGACAACATGCCAGTTCCTTGAAACATGGCTTGGTTACAGAGTGCAAATGGGATCAAGCCATGTTTTAATCATGTTCCCAAGCTGCTCTAGAGACCCAGCCTTTTCAAGGCTGCAAACTGAAAAAAACCCCAAACCCACCAACACTGAAACATGCTTTGCCTTCTAAGGCACACCTAGCACACTGGGCTGTAGAGAATCATGCTGGCACTAAATGCTCCAACAAGGTCCTATAATGCAGATTTTAGTAACAGACATGTAGGAAGTTACAGGTTAATGCAGGCACTGAGCAAAATACACCTTCTGAGACATGGAAACACAAATCTTATGCAGCTAACCCATAGAACACACCATGCTTGCATGTGTGTATATATACACAAATAACTTGAAGAAATAGCCTTTTCTCACTGTCTCTCTGCCTGTACCTTCTTCTCCAGCCACCTCAGCCCTGCTCAGAAAAGTCTTTCTTTATGTGGAGAAGAGCTGGCTCTCATGGAGCACTCCTCAGGAGGCAGCATTCCTGGCATGCCGTTCCCTGCTGCTGCTAAGGGTCCCAAGGCTGAGGGTGTTGGAGGCACGACGGTCACCTCACAAATGGATGCTGCCCTGCCTAGGGGCTGGTGTGCAGCCCCATGGCTCAGAGCCCCCCTACTCAGTCCTTGGGAGCAGAATACCATGGACGCCCTCCACAAGCCAGGAACAACCTCCTCCCTGGCACAGCACCAGCTGCAAAGGACAACAGCCCGCAGAGGCTGCGATCAAGTTCTCCCCCAAATCCCGAGCCAGAGAGGCAGCACAAAAGTCAAAGAATGACATCTGTCCGTCCTATCATCACACTGCCTGCTTTCCTCCAACACCAGGGTGGTGGAGGAATGTATGTATAAAGGGTCTAAACAGTATGTATAATGTACATAATGTAAATGATCTAAAATCCAAACGTATGTAAAAAGGGTCTAAATGGTTCCGCAGGAGGAACGCCAACTGAGATACAGGACAAGCGAGAGCAGTCACCGCATGAAAAATTCCCTGTGGCAACACCCAGGACATCTATAGAGAAAGCATCACAGTCTTAAATCTGAAAATGCCAAACCACATGCCTGCTTTATAATACGGTCATTTATTAAAAGCAAAGAAAAAAACAACCCCACATTTAATCCTTGATCCTTGCATACAAATCCTCAAAGACAGAAGGTCTGTATGCACTGAGGGCCAGACAATTTGCAAGTTTATAATTCTACTGAGAATTTTCCAATGCAGTGAGGGAGGAGAGTCTGTGTCTCCTTAACCTCAAAGGATCACACAAATATAGCTAAGACAAAAATTATACCCCGCTTCAGGCTGCATCTTCCTTTCTACACACATTTACCATTTCTAGCTTCCTTGCTCATTATATAGCGTGTATACATTGTGTTGATTCCTTTTAATTCATATGCAAGCCTTCCACAGTCTCTTGCCTGACTCTTATTTTGAATATACTCTCATGTAGCACTCTAACAGTCATGAAAAGCCCTGTAACACATTCACTTGGTATCCCCTATAGATGAAAAACAGCCTTAGTAAAGAAAATTCAGTTATAAGTTGTTTAGTCAGAATTCTTTTTAAGAAGCCACTGTGTATTCATTACAGAAACAGCATGACTCCTAAGAAACAAGTAGTGTCATAATTCATATGAAATGCCTATTCCCCAAGCCTATGGGTTTTGCACACGAAATTCTACATTAAATCCACTCAATTGTTCACTATTATTTTTCATTGATACATCGAACTAAATGCTCCCAAGTCTAATGCCAATCAAAAGGCAATGCACTATGAAATCAATTAAAACCACAGTTCATAAATTTCATGTTCAGGTTAAACAACCTTCCAGGAAGCCAAACCCAGAGACCAAAAACTGACGATATGACACTCACATATAGGAAAGAGAACTGCATTGCTTTGAGATGCTCAGTGAGTTTTTCTCTGTTTAGTTGTCAAAACTAAATTACCAGAGGAGCTCCAGACTAAATTTAGACTCTCCAGGGCTGCACCCATCCATAACCTGGCTTTTTTGGCACATCACTACCACAGCAGGCATTCAGAAAGCTCAGGGGACACTGCACTTTGCTTGGCCTACTTAGGAGAGACAAAAACCACATCTAAGATTCCCCCTCCCCCCAAAAAAAATACTTTATGACTAAGCCAGCCTCTTCCTTTGCTGCTCCTTATTCAAACAGCTCTGTTCTTATAAAGCCTTTAGTAAAGGCTGAGTGTCACATTATTCCTTCTTGTTTAAGCTCAGAATGTCAAAAATTATTGATAAATGTGGGCACCCATGAGGTCTCACAGACAAGTGCTGAACACAAGTGTATGCCATATCTAGGTTGTTCATATCTCCTAAAAGTAACACCTTTGAGCTTTTAATTCAGATATAGCATCCCCCCACCTTTCCTCTCTCACGTCTTCTGGCCTTGCATTTAGCTTTTTCTGGCATTCTGACTGCTCCTTATTAACAAAAACGAACAAGAACTGAATAGTCATAAACCAGCATGACTAATCTTAATGCTTTTTTCTAAAAGAAGAAGAAAATGTCCATACAATTTTACATTAGGTTATAAAAATTCAGTTACAGCAGCTCTGCAGCCCCCTAATAATGCTGTGAAATGCTTCATAGTTGTAAAGAGTTTCCCACATATTCCTCCTCTTTGAAGTCCTGGGGAAATGCTCATATTTTATGGAAACCAACATTCATCTGCATGAAAGCTGCCAATGATTCAAGGAACATAAGCCAAAGAATGCCAGAATGAATGAGTTATATTGGCCGCTCTCAAACTGCAGTGCATACAATGCTTGCTGGTGCTCTGCCTGTTAGTTGGCTGGTCATTACTGCTACCGTTCCCTTAGTTTTCCTCCTGCAAACTACACTAGAAATATGCTAAATAAAATACATCTACATTAAATCAACTGCTTTGAGTTTACACAGTAAACTACATGAAACGCAGAAAAATTCCTCAAGCCTCTTGCCCATCTGTCTTCAATCCCTACCCATGCACGCCTTGCACGTGAGAAATGGACTCTGCAGTCTCAAGGGGAGAGGACCTAGTCCTAAGACTACTGTGCTCTAGTGTCTGCAAAAATCTATCAGTGTTTAGATTCGTCCGTTCAGAGAGTAAAGTCCTCTGGAACACAGGAAGGACTGCGCTGGAATGCTTCTTTAGATAAGGCACTACTAAAGCCCCTTCTGGATTGTAAAGAGCATCAATGCAAAAACAGGAACGCGTAAGTACCAAAATGGAGAAATTCAAGTTAACAGCTTTCACCTTAAGAATGTAAAAGCATCAGGTAACAAAAGCAATCAATACAGTCTAGGAAATTCTGAAGGAAGAAAAGGTTTAATTTTATACAGAATGGAGTAAGAGCTGTAATGAGACGACCCTTTTTTTAGTTTTTCCCTTGTGGTGTGTCCCAAAAATCCTCACTGGAGGTCACAGAAAACGTTGTATAAGAAGCTGTGTAATGAAATGGGACAGTGGATTTGTGACAGTTCCCATGCTTGCCTGCCCCACCCAGCTAAAGTCTCTCAATCTTATCTTCTTACATAATTTTAACTCATTGAATTCTGCTTAGTCAAAATTTTCTTAGATCACTTCTCCCCTATTTTGAGAAACAGTTTTGGCGGGTTTTTTTTTGTCTTAGTTGGTTTTTGGTTTTTTGTTTGTTTTGCTGGGGTTTGGGGGGATTTTTTTTTTTTTGAAAGCCCACACACATTTAACTTGATTGAGAACTCACTTCAAAAGCTGCCTTTCAACTATTTATGAGCATTTAAACAGCTACACAGGAACAAGTCAATAACTTGTCTACTATGCTTCCTGTTTCAAACAATGGCAAACATTGGGTATTTTGGGATGCAAAAGTCCATTTTCTTGTGTCTATCTCCTTAAGCGTGCTCATGCCTATGTTTATCTATCTATATATAGCTACTCCCATATTTACATGCAGTTGCACACACATCCCTGTGAGAATATTGTCTTTATATATAATTCACCAACATAAAATACGTAGGCTAACTTCTGGACATGTAAATATAGCAACAGCTAAAAATAACACTTCAAGTTTAATAATGGTTAAAATTATTATTTGCGATTATGTCTTTTGTTATTCGGTTAATATCAGTTACTTACATGCACTTTAACCCGCACTTTTTCAACCTCTATTTTATGGCTGTTGTGCAAGGCTGCAAGCATGCAACCCTACTTCTGCAGCTGAGAATTGGTTTTTTTTAAATTTTAAAGAACAGGCTGTGAGACTACCAACCTCAAAGGATTATCTGTACCTTTCAGGGAACATCTCCAAGACAGAAAATTTACCCAGAATGGTACGTAAATTCAAATACATGAATATAAGACCCCATTTATGCATGTCAGCTGGACCAGGAAATACTCAAAATATAGCAATGTGGTTCCTCTTTCATGTACTTAAGAGTATTCTTTTCATAAGTAAGATATTCCCAGCAGATTAGTTGTCTGGAAGTAGCAATCTAAGTTAGATTTCCTCCAACACAAGAATCTTCAAATTTAAAAATCACAGTAGGGAATCAGAAAAAAATAATTCCCTAGGGGCATGTGTATTCTCAGTGAAACATTAGCCTTTGTCTGTGTCATTTCTAGCCATCATCTAGTTACAGACCCTGTTGTTTAACACCTATCTTGTAGTTGCCACTCTGATGAACCAAAATGTCCAAAGTATTCAAACCATTAGCCCCTTTTTCAGGGCTCATTACCGAATATACTTACAGCAAGAATTCAGTTACATTTAAAGAGAAACAGGCAGATTTCCTTGACAAAGTTCTAAAGCCCTCACAGCAGCTAGAGGCTCATTTCCTCAAATCCATGTTTTTCTACAGCCACACTTGTGCTCTTTTCCTGCACTCATAAGCAGGGATTTTAGGAACCTCACCAGGAAGGAAAAGGAGCTGGAGAATTTTGTTCATCTGGAGTGTCGGCTCTCATTTGTCTCTTTCTCAGTTATGTCCACTCTCCATATGGAAAGATACCACCCCAGTAGCTTTAAAACACAAAAGCTTATCACTGTATTCTTTTCTTGCTTAGCCAACCTTTTTATGACTTTTATGTATCTTCTCCTACATTTGTCCCATTCACCTCTGCCTTTGTTATGCTTTCCCAAGGCACCTTATCTTTCCACGATTAACACACACCCAAAAACACTTCCTTCACACGTACATTAGTCTCTTTTCTCGGAGTAACTGGTTTATGTCAAAGTTTAAAGTTATCTATTTTCAACAAATCAGACTTTTAAAGAGGTTTTAAAATAAACACTTGTAGAGCATACTGTGCTTTCTTACCTGAACAGAGTTGTTCAACTTTTGTGTAGTTTAAAGCTAATATATCGTTAACCCATGCGATGATGTCATGTCTGCTCATAGTCTCTTGGGTTATAGAGGTAGAGTACACGTTGACCGCCATTCCCCAACTAGGAAAAAAAAAAAAAAAAAGAAATTTTTGACATTTTCATAATTGTTTTCTGGATACAATGAATATACGTTTCCTGTTCCAACAAGAGATAGAAAAGGTGCAACACTCACAACCCTCTCTTATTTATTGAGAGAGGAGGCTTCATTTTTGTTCTTTGATGACATGTAACCTCTTCAATGTCCTCTTGGAATCTATGACCATATTTCTCCAGCTATCACTATGAACTTAAGAACATACAAACCTACAGTACTCTGCTTCACACTAGTAAGGTAGAAAAAAAAGAATCAGACATAGCCAAAAGACACATAGGCAGGATCAGAGATCTGAGATTTTGTCACAGGGCTGCATGAATGCAGTGATCTGACCTCTGTCAGTTTTTTGCCCCTGCAGGATGATCAAGCTGCCTAAACCAGTATTTAATTTTCAGATAACTACTAGATGATGCAGCTGTTCTACTTACTGGAACACTGATTTCTTACTGGGCCAGGGGCCTTTTGCATAATTAATTCAGTCACGGAGTGAATACCAGATAATCTTTGTTATCAATTTACCAGCTTCTATCCTGAAAGTAACTGAGACTTGCACCCCCAATTGTCTGATCGGAAATCTGCCATGAAGCCCAACTCCTCCAAAACATTAAAAACATTTCCTCTCAGCTTAAACCCATTTGTTCTTCTGCCAACATTATCTTCCAGCTCTAATGGCTTTTTCCTCCCCAGAGCGGATTTTCTGATGTGTTAGGGACAGCACTCAGAGTGTGTC
>JAWWLV010000088.1:109850326-109861336 GCA_035041135.1 Platyrinchus mystaceus | reverse complement strand
TATCTTCCAGCTCTAATGGCTTTTTCCTCCCCAGAGCGGATTTTCTGATGTGTTAGGGACAGCACTCAGAGTGTGTCTCAATGCCCAGGTAGTCTAGATTAAACAAATCAATTTGAGTCTCTTATATCAAGTCAGACATTCACTGACTGGTATTGCCAGCAGTCCTCCTTGAACAGACAGTTTCAAACCGCGCTGAGATAACATTTCACTGAGACCTTGGAAAATGGCACTCTGTGCTCAAAGTTTGCACAGCTACGTCATTTTACAAAGATTCTTCTAGTTAGCTGAGGTCCCTTCCTGCAAGTAGGTAATTCATAGTAGCTTTATCATCAGTCCCCAAGTACACAGACTAGAATTGCATACTACTGAACTTTATTCCTTGTTATCCTATCCCAGTCACATCTTTCTCTTGTGAGACATTGCTAAGCTAAAAGATGAGCATGTTCAAGTTCATCTCAACAACAGTTTCAAAGAATGGAATCAAGATCATTCATGAAGAGAGTTAATAATGTTCCCATGAGTAATGGACTTCAGAAAGTCCACTAAAAACAATCTGAGCATGAGGTGTCTCAGAAATGGTCAAATAGTCGAAGTTGAACAATTATTCTTAGAGTATTATTCTTGGTTTGGTGGGGACTGAACATCTCTGTTTCTAGGGACATCTGTAGTAACATCTAACTATTTAGTTTTGGTGTTAATCCTGCCACCTCAGCCTTGGACCTCAACTTTCTCTCTCAAAAGCAAGAACGCAAGATCTCCTATGTAGGTCTGCACGGACTATTTCCACTCAGAATTTGCAGAGATGTAGCCCTTTGAAGCTTGAGAAACAATTCTGCAGGGAACACAAAGACTTGACCCACAGTTAGGTTTGCTGGGGTAACCTAGACAAAATGTGGAAAAACCCACCAGCATGAAACTTGACTCAGTAACTTGTAAGTGTATAAGTACATAACACAAAGAATGAATTTAAATACAAGATTACAAAGTTCATAATATATGTCACTTTCTAGGAAACAAATACAATTTAACAAAGGTTAAATTGTTCCCATCTACTGATGTTATCCAAAACATAAAATCCTCAAATTTGCTTTACAGGAAAGGAGGAAAAAAAAAAAAAAAAAAGGTGGGGGGAAAAAAAAAAGAGAGAAAATAGGGTCAAAAAATTCATGCTCCAATAGTCAGGCTACTACTGCCAGAAATTCATTCATTTGGAACCAGGCTGCCTCTCTACCCGCTTGTGTATGTGCACCTCCGAAGCATGGAAGAAATCAGCCTGTGCTCAGTCTGCTCAGTTCTTCCAGCGGGCTCCCAGATAGCACAGCCAATTCCATGAACACAGCCCTGCATTCACTGTAACAGTTAGCAAAGGTCGCTTTCTTGGCATGCACTAAGTGCTTGGATTGAACCAAGCGCTAGGAACAAAGTTTTAGAAACAGGGAGTGCCCTTTTACTCTTAAAAACTACACCATAATGGCTATTCAGCATCAGGATGGAAGGGACTGAGCAGGCAAACAGCACCTTTGATACTAATCACATCTGAAGTCTGAAACATCACCGTTAGCGTGGTTTTTACTTTATTATTTTTAGCCTTTTTAGATAGATAAGAAACTAACAGAAAGATACTACCACTGGCATTATTAAACTAACATGTTAAATGCTGTCTGTCTGAAATAACAGCTTAACAGTGAATTTAATATTCACTTAAGATTCAGAATAGTGAGCTTAATACTAAACCAACAGATTGATATGTAACCATTCCACTCAATTCTAAAGAAGCAGAAGATATTTAGATGGAAACATCTGAAATAAAGTGACTCTGATCTGTAATTGCCCCTACTTCATGAAAATTTTAATTAGCCTCTCGAGGCCAGGCAGAGCTCAGAACGACCATCAGCTACCAGTAGTGTAAGGGGAAAGTTTACTCTTTTAAAAAGATCAAGAAAATCCACACACAAGAAGGAAGCAGAACTTCCCTCATCATCCTTTTCCACACAGAACTGCAAAGAGAGATAGCCACCTTCCTGCAACCCACCGGGGACCAAACAACCTCCTCTACTGCAGTGTGTGTGGTGGGGAACTCTACTGCAGGAAACCATGAGTAAATGAATAACCTTGAGTTTTACAATGATACCCTGAAGGGTAACTGTAATACAGCTTGCGCTGTGTCTGCAAATGAATTATTATGGTCTGTGGGTCAAACAAAAGTTCAGGCTATTTGTTAGAGACAATGGCTTCACATTTGTACGCACAAGTATGCATGAGGGTGTATCACTACCATTTTAAAGTTAAGCAAAACGAATCAGAATTTCTGTTAAAAAATTCCATAACATGCCATTGCCATTCATTCTCAGTGACGTGCTGACATACATCTGAATCTTCCACAGCCTCTTCTCTTGAAAGAGTTCACCCTGTCTTTGCATCTTCTGTTCCCTGCCCTCCTACTGGTTATGTTCTAAATAAACTCAGCTGGGAAAGGTTTCCTGTACAGTAAGCATGTTCTAATTTGGTGCTCAGATACACACATCTCCTGTTTGCCACACAGAGAGACCTTGAACAAAACAAAAAAAAGAAGGGAAAAAAACCCCAAGAACAAGCAGGTGTAGGTAGCACAGCCACAATGCTCACCAACAGCCAAGAACGCCTGTGCTCAACATCTACAGCTGGGCTTGGGTTTTCTGCCTAACTTATTTCCCTGAGTGCTAAAGTACTTTGAAAAATGTGATTCAGCTTCAAAATGCATAAATAAGCATGTGTAAGGCGATGCAAGAGAACAGCTGGACAGGCAGAGACACACAGGCCATACTCTGAACAGCCAAGTAGCTAACAACTTGATTTTATGTCCTAATATACTCCTGCTTTCCAATAACATTATTTACATTTTCAACTTGTTAGGCTTCCCCTTGTTTAGGCTGAAGGCTCTCAAGCACAGGCTTGCAATGAGGCTTATACAAGCCTGAAAACCAGCATCTACCTGAGATCCTCCACCTTCCACAGAGATGCCTGGTGATTCCATAGTAACTAAAAGCAGATGAAGATAGCACATCACACCTCCCACTTCAGAGCACACAGGTGGAGATTAAAATCCTCTGGCTGTCATAGTACTGCCTAACCACAGAGGACTCTATCCCTTGCTTTACTTCAAGCCACAGGAGAGTCTTCACATATTAGTCCAGCCATTTCATAAACACACTTCACACATACACAACTACACTCTACAAACCTGAGTTCAGAGGATTAGCTAGGTGCTGAAAACCGTGTATATGCTTAAGCAGTCAGAAATATAGTGGCTCAGCATGTCCAACAGTAAACGTTACACCAAAAGATCTATTAGTTTTTTAAGGCATTGCATGTAGCACCGAACATTCAGCTATTAGGCATTTTCCACTGCTCTTGCTACAGATAACTGCAGCTGTTACAGGGTGCTATCCAGCTGTTTCTGAGATCAGTTTTGCAAGAAGCATATTTACTTTTTTTTTCCAGGGATAAACTAACAGTTGTTGACAGCAGAAGCTGTATTACAACAAACCAGTAATAATGGACCAGTAATAACAGCAAGACAGGAAAGACTACAGCAATGAACCTAATTCGTAATTGTAAAAACTCATCACACATGCCATCACCTCTGAATCTGCAAGGCCTTCATGTTTTCATGGAATAGTCAAGGTTGGAAGGGATCACTGCAGGTCATCTAGTCCAACCTCCCTGCTCAAGCAGGGCCACCTAGAGCACATTACTCAGAATTGTGTCCAGATGGCTTCGGATTATCTCCAGAGTAGGAGACTCCACAATTTCTCTGGGGAACTTATTCAGTCCTCATTCACCCTCACAGTAAACAATTTCTTCCTCATGTTCAGGTGGAAGCTCTTGTGTTCCAGTTTCTGCCCTGTGCCTTTCGTTTAGTACATACAGGCATGGTACGATATTAAGCTTTTAAATGAAGTGGAAAGTTTGTGTGACAGTACAAAGAGGAGCCTTCTGGAGGCTGGCACCTGATAGATACTGCCAGTAAAAAAAAAAAAAGATCTCACACCAAAAATTATTGAAGCAGAAGATACAGCAGAAAGGCTAAGATGAAGCTGAGACTGCTGCAGCTGCTGTTGAAAAGGCTTTCTAGATTAAAGCTACTGTAAAACAAAAATATCCCCGAAGGAAGAAACCTGCCAGACTCAGAAGCTAACTCCCTGAACAAGGAAAATTCATCCTTTTATAAATCATCCCGAAATGGCAACTGATTTGCTGGACCTTGCCCATTTCTTTAACACTCGCTGCACACAGCCTTAGCCACAGTCATTAGAGGCCAGTTATGCTTGAGACTGTCTTGACTGAAAGGAGTCCTGAGGACCGAAAATCAACACACAAAGCTCCTGTGCAGTGCTGACAACACTGTTCTTACTCTCCCCTTTGACTTACGCTGTACTTTGGCAGCAAATACCATGGCATCAGGGTGCTGCAACTGAAGTGATACCTGTAGCAAGCAACATAAAGCTCTATCTAGTCAGAAACTGAATCGGATACAAGACTAATCACAACGAGACGTTGCCACAAAAAAAAAAAAAAAAACAGAAAAAGGAGAAAAGAATCCTGTGGTTGTAATACTGTGAGAAAACCACACCTTTTAAGATGCTGAATGTCAAATCTCTTATGCACTGTTCCCATGTTACTAAATAGCCCTGGAATGTTAAGAATATTTTTATTATCTGTATATCCCACTCAATTCTGAATGCCATTTTACATTTACCACGTGGATCTGACTTGACCTAAAATGATTTGTGAAGCATGCTACAGAGTCTAGACGAGACTGAGGCAATCCATGTACATTTTGATTGCTTGAATTTTGCAGGATTACCATTTAACACAGCCAACAGCATATTTTCTATTGTTCTCATTGCAGTTCCTTGTTTAAAAACAAGTGAGAATACGGTTATAGAGATTTACTTTGATTGGATTAGGGCATTTTTAATTTCTGTTCTTTTAAATTAGGGGCTGCCTGCCAATGCTGGGATGTTCTGACCTAAATAAACATCTATGATGGGTCTCAAAGACTGGTTTAGATCCCCATCTGAGTCACTCGCATAAAGTATGGTGGTAATTCTGGTTTGTGCTACATACGGCTTTAGAAAACTTTATCCCCCCAAAAAAAACTTATTATCTGAGAGGCAGAAAAATACTGGTTCTTTTTCAGATCCCCCAAAGCTACGAAACACAATGAAAAGTATTCAAATAATATACACAACTTGAGCAAAAACCTCTGAGATGGCCTAATAACCAGCAACGCATTACACTGTCCACTGCATAACTTTTAGAAACAGTTTGAAGTTTATTCACTAACTAGTTATGACATTGGCATATTGCACAAAAATGAAAACAACAGTTAAAAATACCAAGACAATTATTTTAGTGCTGGAAAGACTTTAGGGCACCTGAGGAGGGCAAGCCACATTCACTTGAATCTGCCAGTCACGTTTGCATAACACAGGTAAGACTTTATTTCTCCAACTACTTTCTCTCTCCTGCTGCCACTGAAACTGCAGAGCAGTGTAATACATAATGTCATGTCTCTACAGCAGCACACTTCCTTTTTTGTCAGGGTTCACCTTTGCCTCCAAAAGTACAGTGCAATATTAACACTTAACTACACAATATCTTAATTGTGTCTCAAAGTATTTGCATGCTCCAAAAGGTTCCTTATCAATTTCTACATGTAAACAAACCTTAACTAAAAAAATACATCCTTGACAAAGGATAGAGGTTCAAGAAAGGCAGACATTAATAGCTCACACAAAATGGAAGTAATTCAGAGTCTTTGGCCACCATTTCCGCATAGGTGTAGTCACTCTTGTCAGAAATGAAACACAGCGGTGCACAGCACCCTCAAACTATACCTTAGAGTAAAGGAACAAAGCAATGCTCTGCACTGAACAGACAGGCACTAGTTAACGTGGGGTAAGAACACACAAATTTCAGTAAAAAAGAAATGTTACTACAAATTAAGAAGGCATTTTATTAACGAAGAACAGCAAAAAACCTTTGAAGTAGGCTGAACGAGAGGAACATAAGCGCGGCAAGGCTGCAATGCTGAAAAACTTAACTGCTTTCACTTACAGTTATTACCCTCCCCCTGCCAAGGCTTTCAACTCTAAGATCTTAAGCTTGAATTGCTGCTTTGATGCCCTGAAGGAAGACATTCAACCTGTAAAATTTTCACAATAGACAGTGGCAACTACTCTACATTTCACAACAGACAAGGAGATTGTGAAAAAAAAAAAAAGGTTGATTCCCAGAAATTGTCAATAAACTCCAGTCAATGAGGAACACCTACATTTTAGAAAACAGAAGAGGTCTATGACCATTTTGTAACTAGAAAACCTTGAAAAAGCTGCTGAATAAACTAACATTTAGTCTTCTGTTAAACAAAGTCTTAATTCACCAAGACACACATGAGCACTTAAATTCTATTTTCATTCATTTTTTTTCCTCTTATGGAAAATAACAGATTACTAAGCATACATGCAGACATCGCTAGAGGATTTCTAAGAGGTTAAAAAACATGCCATAAAGCAAAGTAACATCAGTGCTGAGTACTGGGGGAAGGATGCTTTGAGAGGCAGCACATGTTAGCAAACCTCAGTTCCTAGCCCAAGTTCTCCAAGTAACAGGGAACCTCTTACATTTTGCTCCCACTAAATGATGGATGAGTAGTTGTACTTTCAGACAGGAGATCCCCAAGTGCTACAGCAAACAGAGATTTACTGGAAAATGAAGACAACAGCAGAGCAGAGCCTGTTTCCAAACACACTACCCTGCATGAATGCAGCCCACGAACTCCCAGGCAAAACACTGTGGACACAGCCATGAATCTAAGCAGCCACTTGCATCTACACCAAGCAAACATCTGCCTGTGTTAGGATGGGATAAGAACAATCACAAATCCCGATTAAGAAAAAACAACACTGCTGGTCACACAGATCGCTGCGCACCGAGACACTGTGTAAAAGGCAGAACCCACTGGCACAGCAGCCGTGCTGCAGCCCAGCAGCCCCGCTGCTCCCAACTCCTGCCATTTCCGCCTTTGAAGTCCAGAAAACGCTGTAAGGCAGGCTTGGGAGTTTCAGCAGGGATGAGATCCAACTAGAGACAGATGAAGTCACCAAATGAATTTAGTTTTGACCTATCCGGGGTTTTGCTGCCGCCCTCCTCCTCTCCGCCATGTATACAATCAGAGGGGAAAGGCTAAAGTAACACACTGATTTACTCCAAGCATAACGTAATGCCAAATGAGATTTTGTAATACTATACAGCCCTCCTGACAGGGGGCCTGAGCAGCCTCCAAGTGCCTCAGAACCCTGCACAGAGCCAGGCAAGAGAGGCAGTGACTCAGCAGGAGATGGGCACTGAGCATCCACGGGTTTCAGAAGTCTGTGAAGAAGGGAAAACAGGAGGATTCATCAAGAGGAAATGCAGTGCCTTTCTCCTAACACATAACTGCCATTTCCTGACATGAGATTGCAGTACACTTAATAAACCCTGGCTGTCCAAGGCAGGCGAAGATAACAAGGAGAGCACTCTCATGGGAAAACTCTTGCAGCAGCAAAAGAGGGACTGCAATATACCTTTTCTACTCACAAATGATGCAATACAATACACAGAACAAGGACTTTGTCATGCATCAACTTTTTTCTTTTCTACATTAAAAACAAGTGTAGATACACACAGATTTATGCATTGCAACATTTATTCTAACCTTAATAAACATGTATATTAAAATCACAGAATATCATGAGTTGTAAGAGACCACCGAGGATCGTTGAGTCCCTGTTACCATAAGGAACAAGGCCCTTTGAAAGGGGCCTTCTAAGGCCACCTTCACTTTGAAGGTGCCCGGAGTGACATCAAGTAAGGGACAAGAAACAGAACCACTCATGCAACCATCCCAGAACTTATAGGCAAAGATTCCAGAGCACAGCCTGCACGACAGAGCTGCTGAGACATCAGCCAGGCAGCCAGCCCTGCTCAGTCCCCCAATGGCAGGAAGATGACGACACTGATCAGGGGTATAAGGCAACATTTATTTTAAGCCACCTTTACCCTGAAGTTGTAAACAAACATGTGACAACACATGAAGCAACACACAGCCATGCTGGCTGCTTTCACTGGTGCATCACTCTAAAACACGGCTGTGTATTTTTGTGATTAAGCTCTAGTATGATTGCCCACAGTTCCCACTGCTACCACAGCTCTGCTGACATTCGAGGTGGAAAGGAGAAGCACCAGGCTTTCTGCTGGGTATGCAGCAAATTCAGTGGGCAGGTTTCTAGGAATAAGCTCCAGGCGACACCTGGGAACTGAACCAGCTGTAATTCCCCTGCCAGCACTGCCTCTGCAGACCACTGCACCAACACACTATGTAGCTTTTTACTAATCTCTGCATTCAACCTCTCTTCCATTCTCCCTCAACTACTGGTGAAAGCTAGACCAAAAATAATACTGATAACACTAAATCTTGGAGTTCTAACATCTCCAATGTTGACAACATAGGCCCAAATAAATACCCCTGTCTTTGCCTTATACAAACTCCCTACAAACCATTATTAGCATTATACAGATTTCAAGTGTTAAGACTACCAGCCACAACACTTAATTTTGGGTTTGGATACCAATGTAACTTGACCTCCTCCCTTGTTCTCATGAGTTCATACTATAACAGACAAAGAAGCACTCCTAAAATTACTCTGGTGCTCAACATATTACCAGTAAATGACTTGCACTTAAGAATTAATCCTACCAAGTACTATCTAGAACAGGGCTGAACTTCTAAGTGCAACTGCTTAACGGCTAAATTAATTTTGGAGCAACTAAAACTAGAATTCACTAATCCTTCAAGAAATAAATTGCCCTTTAGGAACATGCTAGTTCAACCATCTGTGATTTATGTAACGTATTATTCTTGCTGTGTGCCAGTAACCACAGACTGATTTTACCATTGTTGCACTACCAACACAATTGCTGAGGCTACCAGCATCAAGCAAAGCTTCCCCAAAACTTATTTTTTCAACCACATTGGTCTTTGAAGGTCTGTGAAGTCGGCATTTTCTATTAGATTTTAACTTTTAACATCTTCTGCCTATCTAAAGGGGGAAATCCCCAATCCTCTGTTTTCCAAGTAACGTTCCTTAGGTGGTGCCTACTGCTTTGATGCAACTGTGATTGTAAAAACAGAATTAGTTACAACAATCTTTATCTACAAGCCCCAGTAAAGCCTTGAACCTTAAGCTAAGAGAAGCATAGATGTACTGTTTAATAGGATTTGGCCTCCTTTCATGGAATATCTTGAGGTCAATTCTTAAAGTGTATTGCTTCCAGCTGGCAAATGGTGACATTACCAAGTTCAACTCCTACAATAAACAAAGGGAGAAAAAAGTTTATTGCTTGAATTGCCTTCAACTACATATAAATGTAGTTAAGAAGGTAATCTGTGCTGCAATGTGAGTATTTAGTTTCTTCAATCCTCTCAGTGTTGCTGCAGGCCATGCAACAAGACAGTTTTGTACCACTCCCTGTAAAAGCACGTCAAACTAAGCAGACATCTGACACAGTTTAAGAACTGTGCTCACAGTTAAACATTTTTTGCAGATTAAATTTATCAATAAAGAAAATTGTGCATGAAAAAAGACACAATTCCTTAAAAGTAGAGGGAGCAAATTATCACCTATTAACTTCAAAACATAATCTTTACTTGCAATGTATATAATTAATTTTATGACATAGCAAAACTATCCCTTTGTCCTGCTGTGTCTCTACAAACTTTTGGTCATCTCTGGGTACTAAACTGCAGAAGTTGCTCCCAGTGATTTAGAGAATGCAATATGAAGTAGTTAATGCACTTTAGCAGCAGCAGTATAGCTTTTGCAAGAATTAAGCTAGAAAACAGTTGAAATTGATGATGCCAACTGAAACTGAATACACATATTTTTCTTTTCCATTTGAAACCTTTGATGACAAGGATGATATTCCTTTCACTCTTAAAGCATGTGATTTCATTACTTTGTTTTTAAGTCAAGAGCTGTTTATGCCTATTAAGAGTTACAGAATGGGATCATAAAGTGACTCAGGTAGGCAGGGAACTCCAGACAGATCTGCTCTAACCTCCCATTCACTGCAGAGCCAGCAAGAGAGGGCTACCAATGATCCCATCTATGTGAGTTTCGAGTCCCTCCAAGGACAGATATTCCACAACTTCTCTGGGTAATGTTTTCTGGTGTTTGACGGTAATTTCTACTGTTGCAGCTGCTGACTGCCATCATCTCTCACTCACCCTCTGCCCATGCATTTCAGAGAAGAACTCGGCTCCATCTCCTTTAAACTCAGCCTCCCATTAGACAGCTAAAGAGTGCAGAGAGCTCGTCCCCTCTCCTGAGCTGTCTCTTCTCTAGGCTGAACAAACACAGCTCACGTGCTCCAGCCCCCTGATCATCCTGGTGTCCCTCCATCACACTCACTTCAGTATGTCACTGTCTTTCTCAAACTGGAAAAGCCAAATTCAGACACGGTATGTGAGATGTGGTCTCAGAAGCACCAGAGGGGAAGAATCACTTCCCCGGAGCTGTTGGCTACATGCCTGCCAATGCAGACCAGCATGGGCTTGGCTTTCTTCCCTGCAAGAGCACACTGCTGACTCATGTTCATCTTGTTCACCAGCACCACCAGATCCATACTGTATAGCACTTCAGGAACAATTGCAGAGGGCGAGGGGGAGGGGCATTGCGGGTGTGTGCTTAACACGGTAGTGGAAAAAAACACCTCACTATAGTAAAAATAGAGCTGCTTGAGAGACAAGGCAGTTCTACAGCACCCCTGCTGCTGTGGAACTCATTTCACACTTGTGGACCACAAATTAAAAATGTACATTAGAGAGCCAAACTTCTGCAGGCAGAAATATAAACGTGGCCAGTCTTCGCGAACGAAGATCTGGGAAAGGTCTTTTTACCTTTCAAGCCTGCGCAATGGATTTTT
>JAWWLV010000088.1:109820189-109834226 GCA_035041135.1 Platyrinchus mystaceus | reverse complement strand
TAAAAGCCTGGAAGGATTTGTAAATGTGAGAGAGTAAGTCTAGCATTTCTTTATGTATTTTCAGCTGTTGAGGAATCTTTGGCTTTCTTGGGACTAAAGAAGGTGACTAAAAAAGCAGAAAGGTGACTAAATCGGGGGGAGTGGACAGTCTACCCCTTCTGATGTTCCTTCTTCTGTTCTATGTGGAAAATATCAGAAATACACCTTGAAAGCTTTTCAGTCTATTGATATATTTCATAAAAGCAACACTGGGGCATGGAGGAGGACAAAGGAACAGCTTTCCCATACTTTGTGAAGGGCAGAAGTTTCTAACATGAAAAACTGCTATGGCCATATCCCATACTAAAGTGATACCTTTATTGATAGACAATAACTTTCAACATGTTACATTACTCTGCGAAAAGTTGGCATTGTTATTACACACTAAGAACTCAGAATTGTTAATAATGGCTCTTGGGATCAGTGATTCCCTGTTCCTATTGTACAACAGGTGTTGTGAAGCTGATAGCCATTTTATTTGCACATTATCCAAGTAAGTTAATGCTCTACATGACCATCTGATACCTGTATATAACACAAGGAGGAGTTTAAATGTTTGGGGAAAAAAAATGCTTTGGAACGATTGCTGGCTAAGATCCATCCAACACAATGTCGCACCTCATCTAATGTCAGCATTACAGATACCAAACACATGAAGCTTGCACAGAGTTTATAACCCCTTACAAGGAACATTACACTTGCTAACACTTACCAACCTGTCTGATCTGTCCAAGATGCTCGCCACTGCTAAAGAGGAAGGGAGAAGACTGGCACAAGAAAGTTATGATTCCAGCAGACGGTCAATTAAATTTTTGGATACCTATTACTGGATCAAGAATGTTTCAACCAGCTGACAGAAAGGACAAACCAGGATTTGAAGGGGTTACTTAGTCCCAGGAAACTGTTAATTAGGTGTCTCTCCTCCCACATCCAGCAAAAAAGCCAACATAAACAGTATTACATGCTCCAGCTAATGTGAAAGAAATACAGAGTGCATTCATGCCTGACTGGGATCAAAATCACACTGCCAAGTCATTCAGTAGTGTGTGAGTATTTCTGTGATTGCAAACCCCAGCCCAAAAACCTTGCCTTGCTGCAAAGTACTCCACACAGTTTCCTCAGGACCTTACAGCATGCTAGAAATCATCTTCTTTCAGAGCCAACATGTCTTGTGTGCCCATCAAATCAGTGAATGCCAAGAAGTTACACAGAAAGTGGTGTGCTTTTTTGTTTGTATGCCACCTTCCCCTCTCTTGATAACTGCATTTTTCTGGGACATTCATAGCATTTTACAGAAACTAATTTCTGTCAGCTTTTCTCATTTTACAAGCACAGAAACAGGCCCTGCTGTTATGACCAGCTTCCTCAAAACACTTTTTGTCACAAGTCTGTGCAAGCTTCATTCTCAGCACCACTATGGTGAGTTCTCATCCTTTCTTCCATGGGTTGCTTTCTGATTCTTGCAGTACTTCCAGCTCTGCAGCTAAGCCAATCCAATCCCTTTTCTCCATTACTACAACTAAATGTGTGCCTAGTCCTTTTTATCTCAGGATTTCTTCCACACCTGAGGTTTTCCCATTGTTCTTTCTCCTATTCTTTCCCACTCTTCCTTTGTCAGGCATAATCCTTTGTGGGCTTGGGCAATTTCCACCTTTCTTCCTCAGCCACCTGCAGAGAGCTTGGGTCAAATTGGTTTCCTTCCCTCAGCCAAGTCCCCGGCACATTTACAGTCGAGGTAACATACTGTCATTAGCTAATTACGCCTCATTTCATCCCGTCCAGAGGAATGGGCTGCAGTACTTGCCTGCTAAGGTGCATGCACATTCACACGCAGCCATCCCAAGAAGCGACACCTGTACTTAAGGGCTGCCTGGCAGCCAGAATTCACACAGCTCCTGTGACACATTGCTGCCATTAACACACTAAAGAGCTGAAATCCCTGAGGCACCTCAGCACCTCTGAAAAACTAGGTTGTGAGGATTTGCTTGTGATCACTAGCTCAAAGAGAAATCAGGAAGTGCTTCCTCTTTGGGCTAGAGCAAATGCACATTTTACGCACAAGATTTTTAAACAGAAATTTATCTTACCATTCAAATAGACTTGTTTTCAGGCTCCTTCCAGGCCAAATGCAAGCAGACTGAGGCAGTCTGCTTTTTACTTTCTGAGAATTTCTAACGCACATGCTTTTTCACTTGCTGTTAAGGATTTAGACCTGTAATGCACTTGTAAGTAATACTTTCTATTTGTAAATACTAGAGCATTTGGGAGCAAGAAACTTTCTGCGAGTATAATTTAATTGCTACTTAGCACAGTACTCTTACTAATCTGAAAGTTTTAGTTTCTTCACTTGGAAAACAGACTTTTTCCATTGGCACATCAATGTTCGTTATCATCTTAGTGTTTATCCTAAGGCTTTACAAAGAGAAAAAATAATTTTCACAGATAGCTTTAACCACGTTACACTTATTAGTCTGAATTTAAAAAAAAAAAGAATACCTGCAAACTGTGTCAAGAAACTTATCTCGCTGACAGGCATTCCCCAAGAGGACTTTTGGAGCTTGACCTATTAGACCAAGTTTCCATTAATACTTTGAGCACTTTATTAACCTAGTGCTGGAGCGCTTTATTTAGATACTAAGACCCTACAGAAGGCTTACATAGCCCTTTCTGAAAGCTTGAAATTTCAAATTAGCCAAAAAATGTCCTTGCCTCATTGTTAAGAGTTAAAGGTAGCTGGGAGAAAGTTACTGCTGATCTGCTTTAGTGGAAAGTGCATCTGTTAAGAGCAACACACAGAAATACTGGGGGCTTGGGTAGAAATATAAAGAAAGAAAACTTTCAAGCAGCGTACAACTGTAAATTTTCCTTAGGAAGTCAAATTAACAACTTTTTTTTTTTTTTTAAATCACACATGGTAACTAAATTAATGGTAAAAAAATTGCTGCCACAAGTGTGTGGATCACGTGGAAAACCAGCTGAATTAATACTGTCACTTTATTTTTTTAAAATGCAGGGAACAGATGAAATATAATATAAAGCTCACGCCCCTCCTCTAAAATAGAGGAAGGGCCATTAAAAATGTACACATCTCCATTCTGAGCAGACAAGAGAGTACAAAAAGTGGACGATCTTACTGAAAAGATAAACAGCTGGATTTACTTGCTTCCATTAACCAATGACCCACTTGTCAAACATAAGCTGTAGATTTAAAAGAGTGATTACGTGAAGCCTCTTACATTACACAAAAAAAGATCCTAGCTATGAAATCAGATCAAGTATGAAAATACTTGAGCACAGTCAATATTGTTCTTTTATCCAGACACAGGATGCGAATTAGTTATTTGTTTAAAAACCTACAACATGATGTAATGGTGTTTCCTGTAGTGCTGTTCAGAAGGCGTTTATCCCATGCATCCCTCTCAGGTCATTAGTGGTGTGCCAAATCCAGGCCTTTTGTAAGAGGATGAAGCTCTAATGGAAGCCATTGCATAAGTCTGAATATGGGGGCATGGCCAGCGTCCTTCTGTGAGGAACAAGTACTGATAGAGACTGAAAACTGATGCTTAAAACCATTCACCCACAGTAAATGGTAACCATGACATGTACCTGGCCTGTCTGATCACTCAGAGAGGAATTTTAACAGGGGTGGCAGCTGTGCACACTTTGATGGCAGATCTCCAGCTGAAGCTTTTAAGGCCCAAGCCAGCTGCTGTCGACTTTGCCCACACGTAAGCACCTCCCACCACATGCCTGTTTCTGTGCCTGCTCCAGGCTCAGGTAGGAACAAACATGAAAGATGCTACAGATGATTACAACATTTGGGTTTGAGCGCAAGCCTTGAATTAACAACAGTGCAAATGTATCAAGGACAACAAATTACTAGGTCTCAAGACCTGAAAACCTCTAATTTTGCCACCTTGTATTGTAATGCAACAGCATTGTCCACAACAGTGGCCTTCCTGAACTTGACCTAAAGCTAAAATAGTCTCTAAGAAGGTTGAGAAGGCCATTATTATAAGGAACATTTTTACTGTAAGGACAACTTACGCGTTGCTTCCACCTGACCTCATTAGCTTGCTGTATGTTGCCAGTGACTCCCACTTTACTGTGACTCAGTAAATAGGGTGATTTTCTGCAAGCTGCAGATCATGGAGCAACTTAACTATGTAAGAATCCCAGCAGTCAACTAGTGAAAACCAAAGTCTCCAGCCACAGAGATTGCAGAGAAGTATTGGAAAATGCTCATACTTGGAGCCTGTCCACCCATGGATTTTACTCTACTGCTGGAGGCCCTGAGAAGCACAGCTCAGCATCCCAGTGCCTGATGTGCAGGTACAGGCTTTATCAGCAGCATGGGAAAAGAGGCCAGGCAAGGCTACACAATGCCTCCCATACCTCAGGACAGGGATGTATGCATAGAAACGAAGGTACAGTTGGGAACACAGCCATGGCACTCCAAGCTCCACACACCTCCCAGCTCATCTTGCAACAGCATTTTGGTTTCAGCTCAGTTTTTTGTCGTATTACTCAGTAGCACTTGAGTGTCACCACTGTGCCAGGCCAGCCTTCCCTTCCCATCTCCCCTTTACGTTTCTTTCTCCATCTCTCCTTGCCTAGATGAAATACAGGGATATTTACCACTTTACTGTTGGCACCTTCTGGGCTTTAAAGTGATAACCAAGTGATGAGACTTGCAGACAGCATTGCAAACAGCCTAGCAAGACACATACTACCAGAAAAAGGTCCTCCGTTTTCCTAACAGATTCAGCCTGATGGCAGACTTGGGATGACTGGACAGAATCAGGATAGGTCCTACACACAAATTTATAAAATCTAGAAACTGGTTTGAAAAATGACAGTTATTTTTATAGCATCTGGATGCACTATAAATACTTGATATATCTGACAGGAATTAATATTTTTCAAGATTTTTTTTTTATTATTTTACTACTTGAGCAAAACTCAAATCATTATTGGAATCATTCTTTAATAAACATTCTCCAACTTTTTAATGAAGCACTATTAATAGGCAAGATGCAGAAAGCAAAAAAGATAACTAGGAACAAAGGTATCTTTTTTTTATATTATTGTATATTATGTCTTCAACAGTGATGGCATAAAGTAGCACCATTTTGTAACCCCTGAACAGTCACATTGTGTATAAAACAAAATAAGGCTTCTAACATTGAGCCCAAAAGGTACTAGTGGCAAGAAAACAGTGCCTTTTCCTCATTACAGTAGAAAATGAGGTTTCTATTTAATAAAAACCCCAACCACAAGGCTATGTGTTTTTGTTACTGTAAATGTATGTCAGTGCTGTTGACAGCTTCTGCGTTGGAAAGGATCTCATTATTAACTCTGAACAAAACCACACGTTATCTTTTTGAAAAGCAAAGTTATGTTCCTGATGAATCATCAGCTGCTTTGCTGAGCTCCTGTGGGATAATTTTTGGTACTGGGCACTGGAAAAATAAATATCACCCCAAAGTTCAGAATATTTTCAGACAGCACCATAAAAGGCTATTCAAGCTACCCAATTCCTAAGTTAAGAAGGGAATGGGGCTGGCGAGTACACAGCCAGAAACAAACATTCCATTTGGTTAACTTTGCTGTCTCAGGTTCAGGCCTTAGGTCTCCAGTTCTCGTGTTGGATCAAACCCAGCTATAAAGCATCTGTGTTCTGTGCAGGACTGACTCCTAAACAGATGTCCTCCGCTGCATTTTTGGAGACCTTGTGGTGTTTACAAAAAATGAACATGCTTTAGAAACACACTGCTCAGCCCAGAAGTTCACCTATTTCATACTTCTTCAGCCCTTTGGCCGAAGTTACAAGGCATCCCTCAGGGAAGTCAGGTCTTCTTTGGCGGACATCATGGGGACCAGTTTGGGGAAACAAGCAACGGGGAACTGATCAGCAAACAAAGTGCCCTTATCTAGATATAGTGTTTCATTCTACACCAGTGCTGGGAGGTAGGGATAAAGAAATGAGAGGAAGTGCTTCTTGAGCCTGCCTGGTTTAGGTAACTACATGTACCTTTATCACGAATGACCAGAGAATATTTGTGTCTGCAGGGAAGAAAAAAGCTTGTACAGGCCTTTTTTGTTCAGACCTCCCCTGAACACTTCATGAATCAGTAGTTCATCATACAAACATACTTTATATAACGTATATATGCTTTTTATACATACTTTTAATGTATTTTCTTTCTCTTCCCCTATCTCAAAATTATTGAAATATAACAGCTAATTCCTGAGCTAATGTTCTAGTAGAAACCAGACTTGCTTTCTAATGTTAGGGTATATTGCAATTGTTTTGGTGATAATACATCAGGCAAGGAATTGCAAGTGCCAAGTCCCCTTATCTGTGTGTTGCACACAAGAGCTCCTCATACAAGAACTGAAAAATTCCTTGGATGTTCCAACATCCATCTCTAATGTTTTTGTCCTTATAAACTTTAACTCCATGAAAAAATACACCCATTTGTCAGGCTCAAAGGCACTGAAACCTAACCAGAGGGTTTCCTGAGTGAAGGCTAGCACACAGTAGCATGTTACATGGATTTGGCTTTTGCAATTGTAACAGCTCAGCTAATTCTCTAGTAATATAATGAATCTCTGGTATGAGAAGGCTGATAGCTAGATCTTAATTTTGACATATAACAGGCCATAAGGACTAAGGGATTTGGGAAAGGAAGGCTACACAGTGAGCAGCAGTCCATGGGGAATACACTGGAAAACTGTCTGTTGCTTTACACATTGCAGGAAATCTGCACATGTCAGATAAGTTTCTATTAGACAGGTAGGATGCAGTCTGTTTTTATAAATGTCCACTTGGTGGCTGTGCACTATCTCCATGCACAGAGTTTACTTTAGATTTCCTGTTGTTTCCAAGTGCTTGTGACAGTGCCAGTATAACCACAGTGACGAAGCTTGACTTTAAGCAGCAGCATCTGCTCTGTGACAGAGGAGAAAAAGACAGATGAAACCTCCATGGCAGCACAAGGCATTGCCCCACTGCACTTCCATCTGCAACACCTTCCTGGGAAGGGTTGCCTCCATAGGGGAGGATATTACATTTCCCTAGTTCTTGCTCTCAGATGCCTCCTTTAGTCTAAATCTACTGCTTCACCCTTGAGGCATACAAACCTGTTTCAACTAAATTATAGGCTGTTCTTCTCCTGAGAATCTCCAAGTACACTTGAGCCCTGCTGTCAAAGTCATTCTTCTCTTGCAACCTGATGGACCTGGACTGTTTGGCTCCTCATTTAACTCTGCCTCTCTTCTACTTATCTCCATCTGTGCCAGTGAACACAGGCAATTCTTGTATTTCCCATAGAACTTACCCTGAATTATTTCTCATGTCTGTCACATATCTAGAGAAATCATTCTGCAAACATATTTAAGGGTTGGGTTTTTTTCAGGGCATTAAATAACTTGGAGCAAATTCCTAGTTTCAAAGTGAAGCAAATGTTTAAAATAGCTCAGACAAACCTTTTTACTTTTAACTGTAACGTGCAAACAACGTACCACTGCAAATTAAGATGTCTCTTACATCCAAAGTTAGCATTTATTTATACACTGGAACAGCTTTTCAAGCGTTAGCACAAATGCAGTGGTATGTTTTAAAAACAAAAGTTCTTCATTACACAGCCCTAGCATCGTTTCAGTGCTATGGATGTGTTTATCACCAGCTATGAATAAAGAAACCCCACACTGTATTACAAACCACCAATTCTGCAGCACATTCCTGCCAAGGGAAAAGGCAGGTATGGTATCCAGCACAGTATAGTGAGTACTGTCAATGGTGAATCTGTTCAAATAGGAGGCTTAGTACCGGGTCCATTTTGGCAGCAGTGAAGGTTTCTTGTTTAACAGCTCAGATGCAGCAGGAATGATACAAGGGAAGCAAGTGATGGGAACCGCAGGAAGCAAAGATCTGTTCCAGGCACATCCTTTCTGAAGGCTTTCTAAACATTGCCACCTTGTGGGCCTCCTGTCTCCTGATATCACTGGTCTTTCCACTCTCCCCAGGTGACTCCCTGAGCAGATTTCACAGATGCCAAGCTGGAGGCTAGACTGTTAACATCCAGCTCGGGTGGAATGCTATTTAAACTCCCATAGTTGGGGATCAAAAAAGGAACAGAATCTTAAAAATTCTATCTGACATTAATTACTGACCCTGTATGCGACACTCTGTGTAATTTGCTCTTTTTCCACTTAACATTATGAAGGCAGCACTAATAATGTCCAGAAGAGCTAACATTTAACAGAAGGACACAATTTCTCAAAGCTCCCAAACAGAAGGGGAGAGAGAAGTTAAAATCATTGCCCACCTTTAGGGTTGGGGTTTTTTTTATTATTATTCCTTTTTGCCACCATTTCCTTCTTACTCCGATTAAAAAAAAATTCCCAATTATTTCCAAGAAGTCTGTGACATCTAGTTTAGCTTTTATCAGTTCTGTTTCATGAATGAGAATTTTTGATGACTTGAATCTATCAATTACACAGTCAAAAGACGATGCAAAGGAATATAATTTGTTATTGATACCAAACTTATTTAGCCACTGCCTTACAGACATCAAACACAAGTTTTTGGGTACATTCTCAGTTGTTAGCACTGTAAAAAAGACATACAAACGTACTTACCTTGAGCATCCAAACACTTTCCCTGGTTGCCGGCTTGAATTATTCCTTGCAGTAATTTGGTACTGGAAAGAAAACATGAAAACCTTTAGTTCAACAATCAAATAAAAAAAAAGGAAAGAAAAAAGACTCACTGGATGGTCTTTGTCTGTATTAGTAGAGCAGTGATGCAATAGTCGTATGCTAAAAATGAAACAAGAGGAGAAATCCCTCTTTACAATGCCGTAATTCAGCTGTGTTCACAATGGCTCAGTGTCTAACATCTGCACAACAATCAGACATTCCCCTGATATAGTAGCAGATCTATGAGCTCCCTTATGCAGTGCTACATTCAGAGTTTATTCATAATTGCCGGGCACATTGCTCTTTCTTCATCCAACCAGGCTTCTCCTTAGCACAGGCAATCAGTTATGACTGTTGTGTCATGCGACTGGAGCCTTGCTGCACTTGCCGGAACAGCTTTTCGAGGAAAAAAAAGTCTGCCATTGAAAGACACAATAAGTGATTTACAGGAAAGCCTGTGTTTTTGCCAATACAACGCAAGGCAGCTGGCAATCCTTTGAAGCAATGAAATTATGGTGCTGCCCACCTGCAGCAGCCACGTTAAGGCCCAATCCCTTCTGTGTTCCTAGATGGAATTGTCTACAAATGCAAAATTTGTCCTCACATCCATTCTCTCAAGTGCTACATTACAGACTGCAGAAATGTAAGATGGAGGAACCATATATGGGTTTCAGTTTGTGCCCTGAATTACATACTATGGTTACGTGGCTAAATTTCTCAATTCAACTCCTCAGTCAGCAGGAAATATCATTCCTAGCAGGTAAATAATGGTTTACAGTCAGACCAGGGCTCTGGTCATTACTTGTTTTGCATTCCTAGTCAACTAGTTGAGACAGCCCAGCAGGGAGGAGTATTCCAAAGGCATCTATCTCTGCATAACAGCACAAAACTACTCCAAACAGGATCCCAGGGGTATTCGGACTGCATCAGGACCGAGGGATGTAAGAAGCTCCTGCAGGTGAATTTATATTCATCAAAACCCCCTGTTTTAGGAGGGGGAATACATAAAGTAATTCTCACTATAATTAATTATCATCTGGAAAAGGTAAACAGGCCTTTAAAGATGGTTTGTGTAAAGGACTGGATCCCAGCTCCAGAAGCTGTGACTCATCCTGGCAGAGAACTTAGGATGGCTGCTAGCAGACTGGAAGGCTGAAGCTACCTTAAAGCCAAACCAGAATGGGAATTAGCTATTAAACATGTTATTGTTTCATTTCTTTGAATCTCTCCAAGCCTCTTAAGCTGTGCTTTTCAATGTACTCTTTTTCCTCCATTTGTTTAATGTGGAAAGTGATTCCAGCACAGCTGACAAACCTCAGGCATCCTGTTGGCAAAGGAACAGCAAATCCATCATGGTATGTTGGCTTTTGCTCAAGTAGACCCCCTCTGAATTTAATCTGGGATCTAACAACACTATTGCAATAACTTGTGAGCATAGGACACTCCTAAGATGATGGTTAGAAGACATCATCTCCCACCAGAAGGTGTTGACCAGAATTTCTAAGAGGCAACCACACTGGAGAGACACCGTGATTCCCTTTGAAATACGACAATTTACTCATGGAATGTTTTCCACACTATACTTTTTGAAGAGCGTGATATTTATGGCACATTGAAGACAGAGATAACTACTTAATTGTCTGCAGTATGTACCCCTTGCAAGGGATTTGAGTAACATCACCACGCTGAAGTTCATTGATATTGTCTTAAATAAAATAGAAGAAGCTCTCATAGCACAGGTTCCTAAAGATTGGAAACTGTTAATGATGATGACTGTACAGGTCAAACCAAAGAGGTACATCTCAGCAACAGCTCTTGCCTTTTTGCCTGCCAACCTGAGCTGCAGGGAACAGTGTGATTGCTGTGGCCAGATGAGATAATTGGCACTTGCTGCTGTGTGTAGCAGCACTGCCAGGTCTCCACCTGCTCCCGAAGCCATGCCAACACCTCAACCTGTATGTCCAGCTTGAGATGCCGGAGCAGCACCCAGGCAAGGGAGTGGTAGGAAACACTGGATCATCAAGGTGGAATTTAATTTAGGTGGACAAAGGAATGCACTAAAGATCTTAATGGGTGTGAGGAAGGTAACGATGGAGAGCTGGAGTCCTCTTCAAAAGGATGGGGGGATAAACGTATGCAATGAAGACAAGTCAAAAAGGATGCACCGTGTCCTCCTACTACATGCCAGGCCATGCACTGCCCTCAGCTTCAGACACTGGCATCATATCACTGCTCTACATAAGCCAACAAACAAAATTCAGTTCCTCAAAACTTCCCAACACACACAAGCTGCACTGATTTAAAACAGCCTGATTTCCCATCTCCGAAAAAGGCACCTACAAAAACACCCAAAGCAATTACTTCTTCCAAACTGGCAAACATGGGAAAAGGGGTAAAAACCAAGAGGATAAAGATGTAGAGGATCTGGAAAAATGGAAAAGACCTTAGAATACAGAAAAAAAAAAATTAAAACAATTTAAAGAGTAGATTCAGAAAACCCTATGTAGTAAAACAGATAAAAGAGATGCATTGTTTTCAGGACAGAAACTTATGATTTGTTCAACATTTGTGTAAAGTTTGCAAATGTTTGCAGCTATGCGTAAAGCTACACATAGCTGCAGGTTCCCTATATTATACTATCCATTTCCCTGATGCTCAAATTACATTGGGGGGAACAGACTAATGTTTATTACAAAATGCTTTGAGTTAAGCTGTTATTAACAGAATTGAGTAGATTTTATTAACAGCCAATGACTATTCACCTAGTGCATTCAGTTCTCCCCCTCCCACATCCCTACTCCCACATCCCGCTGCAGTGACAGCTGGGAGGCCAAGCCCATGCAGGGGGGTCAGACTGGTGGGCCACTGGCTTCCAGGTTGGCATTTAGAGAGTCCCTCAGGGGGTCCCTTCCCTTTGCTTCACCAGATGCATATACAGCCCTGTAGAGTACATTTGCCACTTTCTGAGATACAGCTGGGTTACACACTCTGCTGTTGATGCTTGTGTGTGCTGGTGGAGGCCTCGGGCAGGTTTGGCAGACTCTTGCTCTTCAGACTTTATGGGATCTTGGGTTGTTCAGTGGACTCAGCTGCTCTCCAGGGTTTTACCTGGTCTCAGGAGGCTTTCACCTGCTCTCTCTCACCATATACTTTTCCTCCCTGTGCACAATAGCTGTTGCTATATCCACAAACTTTACCCACTGAACCTATTGCAAAAACAGATGCAGAAGGGGCTTCTACGATAATATCCCTTGAAATGCTGCAAAACAATTTAATTATGAATATTAACTAAAAAAACCCACAAAACAAACAAAAATCCCAAACAAAACAAGAATTGAGCAAGAGGGATATGAGAAAGCAAGCAGAAAGGAAAGCAACTAAGAGAGAAAGTACAGCAGAGACAATCTGCAATAAACAAGGTACAACAGCATCTAGAAGCACATCATACAGCCGTAATACGAAAAGTACCCATAGTTGTTCCTTTGAAGGACCAAGGAGGAAAAGTTAGGACAGAATTTAATTAAAGTGATTTAAATCAAATGCCTTCCAGTACATTTGATGATGTATTTTCAAAACTTTGTTTCCAGAAACTGTGTTTCCCCTGTGGGCACAGAGCCCTGTCTTCTGCTACTGTGTCTCTGTGCACTGGATGCTTTCTTCCGTACTGCACAGATCTATTTTCTTCCCCCTGCCAAGGACTGGAAATGTGATGTTGCATGAAAACAACTTGTAATATAGGCTGACAGTTACTGATTATTGCCTCAAATATCCTCAGCACTTATAGAAAAAAAAAAAACTTCAAAACCAACTTATTTTTAGCAAGTGAAGGAATTCAAGCAACCCCATGTGGCTGCTTTCCAGGCATTTACTGAGTGGAGAATAGCTTGACAAATTACAGAAATGGACAAACTCAGACTGTAAATCAGAAAACAGTGTACATCACTATTTACATATGCTTTCCTGTTGAAAAGAGGAATCGAAACATTAATTTTAAAGCTTCCAGTGTCAAAGGAAAGAACAACTGTTTCTATGAGCTGTGCATGAATCACAAAAACCAAAACAAAACCCCCCTACACTTCACAATTTGGCAGATTTCTCAGCTTGCTCGTAACTAACAGCCCAACCCTATCCTCCTCACTCTTCCTGGTTAAGTCCTCTGCATCTACTCAGAACTGGGCTCTGCAGCACTACAGGGAAGACACAAAGGCAAAGACCCAAAGCAAAGAAGTCAAGGAACAGAGCTTAGTACTATCTCCAGTTCCAAAACAACAAGAATGGTTCAAAAGGAAGGCAGTCCCAGAGGTTGCAAGATGCTGCTACCGAGCGCATAATAGAGCTTCCCACCTCTTTTGCTCTTCCCATTTCAAACACAGCTTTGTCCCAGCAGTTCTGCTTCTCTCCAGTGCTCTGATTTCAAGTCATCTACTGGCATGAAAAAGGTCCCAGAGACTACTTTTAAAACTCTGTTCCCTCCCTCTCATTTACAAAGCAAACAATCTTTTTTTAATCATTTACATATAAAGTAAATCCAAGCATGTCCTACTTAACAACTTTGTAGGAAAGAACATGCAACCTTTCTCTGTAACACTTTCACCATGCTTGACGTAGAAGCCTCTAGACTTTTCTCCCTATAGAGCAGTAAACCAGCTTGTGTCATTTCTGCTGTCCTCTCCTGTCCCTCCTCAAATTCTTGTTAATTGGAGTTTCCAAGACCCAAGTGCCTTCAAGACAATACCAGGTTCAAAGCTCCAGCCAACTGCTGTGTGACATCTACATTTTTGCAGCAGCCTACCTGCCCTCCTCCTATTAACAAATACCTTCACTGCCTTCCTGCCCAGTAACTCTGAGTTGCAGTAATTATCTTCCAACTTGAAAAGGGTGTAACAGAGCTCAGTTTGTGTGATTTACTTAGCTAGTGTGACAGATTTGGCAAACCTTTTTTTTTTGGCATGACAAGCAATGCCAAACCAGTATATCAGGCAGTAGGTGGCAGACCTAGTAGCATGGACAGATGAGACTGTGTATTTATCATTCTTTGTATTTAGCAGCAGACTGCCACATCACACTTATCTCCATTTCAACCCGAAAAAGTTTCTCTCTTTGCTCCTTTTTGAGAAAACAATCTTCCTTCAACTTTCTTTAAAGTTTAGTTCAGAGTCATTGACATCTGCACTTCAATTTCTATCACACAACTAAAAGTCTGTCCTACTTCAGGTATCAGTACCTATGTCTGTTGGCTTCTAAATCCAACACAATTTTGTTCAGCTGGGGTTTGCGCATTGGACTGAAGTT
>JAWWLV010000088.1:109805224-109818840 GCA_035041135.1 Platyrinchus mystaceus | reverse complement strand
ACTCAAAAAGTAACCTACATTTAAATGGCACTCTTCACTGTAACTCTTACACTTCCAGATATGCCTGAGAAAAATGCAGGTAGCTCAGCCAGGGTGCCTAAGATGGGCTGAATCCCCCTCTATTGTGGGATTAGTTTTTCAGATCCCTTGTTACAGTGACTGCAGAAAATTAAGCACATCAGAGAACATTCAGCAAGAATCATTTAGGTGGCTATGTAAAGGGGGATAAATGTTCTTGTGTTTTAACCTAGTGCTCTACTATGAGCACTATGTCTGCAAATTGTCTAAGCTCACAGACTGGTGATCTTCTAAGTCACAGAATTCAGTAGCTTTCTTTTAAAAGCAAAAAATAATCTCTAAAACAGTGCAACATTCACTGCCTATGCCTATTTCGGACCAGGAAAGAGGCGAGGACAGCAAGTATGCAAATTATTCCCCCTGGGAGGGAATGACCTTGCTGGTTGCCAGCTAGCTGGAGACAAACTTCAGAGAAAAAAAAAACCAAACACCTGGGGGTTTTGGTGGACTACAAGTTGAAATAGGCTCAGCAGTATGCCCTTGCAGAAAAGGAGGACAGCCTGGGTTTGCAGATCCAGGGCACTAATTACTCTCCTGTACTCAGGGCTTGCGAAAGTGAAGTACCTGTGTACTGGGGAGCCACAAACCAGTGACAGACATACTGGAGCCCAGTCTACTATACCAAGATAGTTAAGGAGATGGAGCATATGATGCAGGAGAGGCTGACAGAGTTCGGTTTGTCCAGCGAGAAAAAGACAAGGCTTAGGGTGTGTGGGGATGTATGAGTGCAGCCCACAGCTACTTAAGGGGAGGGTGTAGAGAAGATGGAGCCAGGATCTTCTCAAAGGCACACATAGACACAGCAAGATACAACAGGCAAGTTTCAACAGGGGAAATCCTGATTACATGTTAGGAAAAGTGTTTTCATTATGAGGGTGGTTGAACATTGGGTCCAACGAGGCTGGAAAATTTGAATGTTTGAGATATTCAGAACTGAACAAGTTCCTGAGCAACTCGATCTGTTTGGGATGGCTTTGAACAGGAGGAGACAAGATTATCTCTTTCAACCAGTATCATTCAGTGATTCCATGTAGAAGTGTCATCACTGCAGGCTGCTTGTTGCCTGCTTACTTTACCCAGGAAAGAGAGCCCTACTTAGGTTATAGACTGCCATCTCAGCCCTTTTAACAGTTCTGGCACGTCTTTCTCTGCCTTAAATTCCTGAATGGGAAAAGGGGACTAACTCAAAGATGTAAAGATCTGTGGCAACAGTAAAAACAGCTCAAGTCTTGTAACTTGATTTTTATTCCAATCCATAGGAATCTAAATATATTTACAATAAATAATATCTAATATATAAATCTAGACCCCAAAGTTTTGCTCTTGAAAGCACTGGTGAGCAGATGAGTTCTTGGACATCTGTCTTGTGAGAGCCGAACGGATTACTTGCAGTCAATTATATATGTACAAACCTATGAAGGCTGTAAGGCTATAGTTTGTGGAAATGATCTGTGAACCCCTGATTAGACAGGGTGCTCACATGACAGCTGAAGGGACATGGAAGGGTGTAGCATCACCTCATTTGTCCTGCACAGATAACCACATGTGGTCTGAGTCATAAACCAAAAGCGAAAGAAGTTTGAGTGGTTTCCTCTCTCATTTCCATCTAACCAATCCCAACCATCCAGTTTTTCCACCTATTTCCAAGGTGGAATGTAAGAGTCACTTTTCCACAGATCACAATGTGACAATCATCACTGGGATCCAATCTCTGCTGTTAACCTTTTTCACTGCTTAATCAGTGGAGAGAGGTGATCAAGGTGGTCCCAGTGACATAATCACAGCCCAGTGACTATTACACTGTGGAGGAGCATGTTTTAAGCCTTCTCCAAGCTGTTGAGTGGCAGATCCTTTTTAGTATCTCATGTTCTGAGTCAGTCCTTCAACCTCCGCATCTGCAAATTGGAGGAACAGCCCACCAACACTTCACCCTCTTCCACACATATTTTGGCTGAAAGCAGCCAGCAATTCCTCTGTTTGGCACAGGTAACAGGATCTGGGTGTATTGTAGGATTGGATCTCTTGGGGGAGCAGGCAGAGAAATACTACTTAATATTTATTCATGTTTCAAAATAGTGAAGGCTCATTTGCTTACCCTACCCGTGTAGCAGTACCTCTGACCACTAAAAAAAGCAGAACCTCAATGACAAATATTCTCAGTAAGGATCAGAAACCTGCAGTTCTAAAAGGTCCGTCAGAGACTGTGGGCAAGCTTGCCTCCTGCCTGCAAAATGGGAAAGTTAAAATGCACTGAAGCTTGAGGACACTTGCATCGTGGTAATGACCCTACACAAGTAATTAGAGCCAAAACTGCAAAACCTGTATGTTTGACAAAGGAAGCAAAGAGCCAACTGAGCTTTTTTTTTTGGATCTTGAGCATATATGGAGCTGAAAACTAGTAATGGCTCTCTATATATAAAGGCAAACTAAAAGAAGTCACCAAGGGGGTCTTCAGAGCACAACTATATTTGAAAGCTGCATAAATACCTTTTACTCCTTCAGGTACAATAACATTGCCACCTGATCCCAGCTTATGAACTTCAAGTTGAAGGAAAAATATTCCAGTCTCTGAGATAAGAGTGACAGCTTGTTATCTCATTTAAGTACTCCATGATACTACACAATAAAGCAAGTCATATGGGAGGGGGCTTAAAAGGTGGGCTGCCAAACTTCAATCCCTTCAACCCCAGCTTTATTCTGAAAGAATAGTCTGCATATGAATCCTACCAACTATGAAGTTTTTGGGCTGCATTTTTGAGCTGCAGTATTTCCTCCAAGAAGCTGCAGTGCAAAGCTCACATAAATTATTCTTTACATTGTTTTGCAGACAAAAGCCACACAAAAAAAGAACACAAGAGCCACTAACTTGAATGCATGTGCATTGCTTACTGATTTAAAAAAAACCAAACACCTAATTGGGAAGTTTCCAAGTGATTCTACAGTATCAGATTGAATTTAAACTTCCAAAACATTCTGCTCTGGAAGGTTTTTCCTTCAGCACACTTCCTGCAAGCTCTGATTTGGAGGAGCAATAAACTAATTTCAGTAGTATACACAATTTAAGTGTAGATACTTCTCTCACTGCCTTTCCTGGACACTTATGTTTTTCTGTTTGCTGTCCAAACCCATCAAGAAAAGCCAACACTTAACTGAAGAAACAGCTACTTTGGATTGATTTGCCATTTACATGCACACTGTCTGCCTTATAGACTCACACAAGAACCAATTTTTCCCATTTAGAAGATAAAGCCTTTTAGCTTAGATTGGCAAGTAAAACTCTGGCAGTTTTGGTGTTTGGGGTTTTTTCTGTTTTGTTTCTTTCTTTCATAAACCCATGAGTAGAGCAGAACTTGTGCAGCATAACAAGTCTTACTATTTCTTCTCAGGCACGTCCAATCTGCCCTAGAGAACCCAGCCCCTGTAAGTGTTGTAGATAAGCTCTCTTCAACTCTTCAGATTTCTTCAAACTTCTGTTCTGTGGCACCTTCTGTAGCAGCAGCCTACTCGTAGCTGTTTCTTTGAAATGACCAGAGGGCTCCCGGGAGGGCAACTATCAGATATTTTCAGGCACAACTACTTAAATAAACAGTTCTAGACATAAAATACATGTACAAAAGGTGAACATGCATTTTGAGGCTCTAAATAAAACTTCTGAAAACACAATCCTTATTTCCCAGGCATGCACTCATTTAAAAAAACCCTTCTCTTTTCAGCAAGATTAGTCAGCTATTGGAAGTCCCCAGAACATGATATTACTGAACTGAACATGCCCAAGGTGAATCAAGGTAGTAACTTGTGGAACAAATGAGCAGCCACATAGCATACACAGCTGAAGCATCCAGCATCAGCCAAAAGCAGGTCTGTCTCTCCCAAGCCAGTGAGCAGTTTATGTATGCTCGTGGTATAAGTCCAATTTTTCTCCCTTTTTGGTAGTCAGATTGCTTGTTAACTCACGTAGCAAAAATCCAAGATTCAACCTACGCTTTCCCATAAGATTGATTTCCCTGTAGGGCCTATCTCAGAGTCTGCTGCACTCTGCTGCAACTCTCTTACGCCCTTCCATTCCTGGTCAAAACATGCCACACCTTCCACATGAGTCAACAGAGCAGGGCAGCATCTCCTGCAGCAAGCGGGAAAGCAGCTGAGAGGAGAGCCTGGCTGTGAAAACATAGCCCTTCCCTTCAGCATTGGGCAGGATGCTCAGAGAAATGCAGACTTGGTTAAAAATATTATCAGGAGAGTGCAACAAGCTGCACTTGAGCTTGAATTCACGGGATCAGGCAAGGTCACTTTGGTGAAATACTCACAGGGATAAATTCCAAATCACTCAGATATTTAGTTAGCATACGCAAGACAGCTGGAAGTCTTTGCAACACTCTCAAATGACATTGTTTGGCACCTTATCAAACTAAATGCCTTTTGCCTGTCGAGAGCACAAGCACATCATTTTACTTCAGTGTTATTCTGTATTCCCTCACTGAGATGTGTTGGGTTCATTTTGGTCTGCTGTATCTTAGACAAGACATCAGGGCTCAGCGCTCCTACTCCTTCTTTATGACAAATTGATGCTGAAGTTTAACTTCCAAAATAGGAAAATCATCAGGAGAATGTATTTTGACATACAAGATATGTAAAGAAAAATACAACAGAAACTGTCCCAACTTTATCCAGGTGACACAATGCTATTTTGGGAAGTGCACTATTTTTAATCCCAGGAATACTTTCTTTAGTCAACAGAGATACTTACAGCCTTTCTTGTTTGAAGTGCTGTGTTTTTTCCTGTACTATTCCATGCAGGAAAACAGGGTGTGCAAGCCAATATAACAGTTCTCTGACACTAAGAACTCAATAAATCCAGGAACACAAGTTACTGCTTCTTTTACAGTCATTTTTTAGTCTGCAATAAAGCCACACATTTTGTCAGTCCACATCCCTGAAGAGGTGGGCCTGTCTCCGCTTGATACCAACGGAAAGGCATCCAGTAGCATGGCAAGAGAACCCAACTCAAAGAGTTTTTATGTTTACACACACACAGAGAGCTATTTATTTGACTGCACTCCATGGGGTAAGCTGGGAGTGAATCCCCTCTGTGGTCAATGGGAGATGCCCGAGCAAAGTACTGGGCTGGTGCCACAGACTTGCAGCAAAAGGCAAACCCAGCAAGAAGTGAAAATAAACTATCCTGGAAGCAGTGTAGAATTTCTTCAATTTCAGAAGCAAAAAAATTAGAGAACTAGAAAAAAATAGGAGGGAAGGAGCCTACTGCACAGAATACATTGAGCATGGAAGGTATATATATTATTAAAGAGCTTTAATCTATCTCATCTATCAGATTTCTCTCCTGTTGGTTCTTCTAACATGTATTTTTATGTTCCAATAAAATCAGTTTTGTAGGCTGGAAGCCTCTAACACCTCACTTATGCTCATATAAGATAAAAGAATGGGTTGTTCCCCAATAAAGCTCAGGCCCCACTGCAGCACTCCACAAGCACACAGGCTGATACCCAGCTCCCATCAGAGAGTGGGCTCTCCAGCACCTTCCAGGACCCACCCATATACTTAGTGCTATGGGAAAAGAAGAACTGCCTTTAGGTTTTGCCTTAGAAATCATTCTGAGCGAACCTTTACCTGCAATTTCAAGTTTTATAAGCAAGTTATCAAATGTAAACAGGTCCTCGTGAAAAAAACTATATATAAACATCACATTGTACAGGAGGACATATACAAGAAATAATTCAGAGGCCCTATACCCTGTCCCACCAATCTTAGTGGATTTAAATGGATACAGTTAGGCTACTGCATAACATACACATTTTATTTATGATTTCTTAAGTATCACTGAAACCTGGAATAAGATCAGAAGGCAGCACTCAGAATTTCTTGCAGTAGCAAACAGTAACAAAGCATCTTCAACCCCTCTGTGCCACATTGTTTTAATGGACAGAACAGTACCAGTAGCTATGCATCCCTTTCAAAGGGAAACAAGAGATATCACTGCCATTGGTCAGACAAACGTTTCTTGTTTGTCTCTTCCATAGCTACATAATGAGCTCCCTGTCATTTGACAAGCCCCATCACAGGATTTCTCTATCTGGTTTTCCACCATGATCACATGTTGCCTGTAGTCCCTGCATCCCAATGAAAGATTATTGCTGCAGCAGAGATGATACATCATCCTGAAGGCATACACAGGATTCTGATCATATCCTGATGTGGCCATCAAGCATGAAACACAGCTCAAAAACATTGTTTCAGGCCAAATGACATCTAACTGGCAGTTCTCTTTCTTTCTCAGTTTCTTATTTGCATCTCAGTAATCTAAGAAGTGTTTTCATTGCATACCACATCCTCTGCAACTCCCCTTACAGCTTGCACAAAGGAGCTGATTTTCAAGCTTCTTCCTCGTGATGGAAATTGTTGTCTATATGTATGACTGTCAGGTGGACAAAAACTGAAAAACTACAAGTCTACAAGACTTACCGTTTAAACTCAGCAACTTGGTTTGACTGGAACTAAACTAGGCAAAAAAAGCCAGCTGACTGAACTCTGGCCACACTGTTCTAGAAAAAAAATATTTAAGGAAATCCAGCCATGCTAAAGAAACTGCAGTGATTTTAGGATATGAAAGACGCTTCTGATTTCAGGATTTTACAACGTAGATAAATGGCAGCTACACGGAGTAATCCTTAGTGGTGGGCTGGTTCATAAAGCGGTAAGGCACCCAGCTAAGCAGGGTCAGTTTGTGTCTTTTCAGTAGCACAGGTAGAATGGGCTTCGACTGACCCAGGAATGTAGAGAAAAATGCATTTTTGTCCTCATCCAAGAGTCAGAAAACTCACTGTCTTGGTGACAGTGGAAGAGGTGACAGGAAAAAAGGAGAGACACTGGAGAGTGTGCAGGCCCAGCAAGGTTTAAAGGCTGGGCCAAGACTCAGAAGCTGTTGTTGTGATGGGGACTCTCCCCTTGCACTCTTCCTGCCCCATCCTCCTGGGAACCTGTATTGCCCTTTGGATGCTCTCAAGCCACCCACACCAGACTCTTCTCCACAACCACTCTTGCACCCATCCCAACCAAACCTGCAAGCCGCTCCAAATTCCTCCTCCAGCTCGGCTCTGCAAACACTGGTGTCGCCATGCACGAATTAAGGAGGGAGAATCCAGAGCCAGACTTAATCTTCCCATTCACCCAAACACGCTGAATTTTTGCGCTTGAATCTTCTGATAGCAAAAGTATTGAAATGGGAAGGGACTAACAGAATACCATTTCAGGGTAATCCCACTGTCAGTGTCAGTCTTCATACACCGCCCCAAAGAACAAGTCACTAAGAGATTGCCATTGGCCAACTGGCTCTTCATTATTCAGCTTGCCACCGAGAAGTCGTCTTTATGGACTTTCTACATTTACTACATACGTGGCTCCCAAAAAAATCAAATCAGAAGAGGAAGATGGCACCCAAAGGCTTGTAGTTTGGCCACTCAAAAGTAGCCTTTTGAAAATTTATCTAAATTTGTCAAATATAATAAGTAATCGCCATAAGACAGTTGGTGTCCTTTGACTCATTCTTTTTTAATAGCAGGTGAATGTCAGAATTATGCTAGATAAGTATTCAAAGGCTTTCAAGTCACTTTAATCCCTGCTTAGAGGAGTGACCAAATTTACAAATATATGTTAAGTTATGCAATGATGTCGGAGTAAGTAACTCTACGTTCCACCCTTGAAAAAGCTTCAACTTTCTTCCTGATTCAGAAAACCATCAAAAAATATCCAAGAGCAGAGACATATAAAACTCTCTGCCAGTATTGACAGTACTTTCCTTTTCCTTCATCTCTCCAATTTGCTGTACTAACGCAACAAAAGACAACAGCATATTTTTTTTTAACAGTGTGGTACTTAAAATAAATGCAATACACTTTAAAAAAATACCTCTGAACAATCTAACTGCAGCATGTCAACCTCCCGGAAGAATAGCAGTGGATAAAGCCAAGGGCCCTCCCTCATGGGGAGGACTGCTATGCTGTCAAACAAGACTCTTCTCACCACAATTCAGTGCAGCCACAGTTTATGTATCAGAAAAAACACATGGTAAAAAGCAGAAATGACCACACTGCTCAAGTTAAGCATCCTACAAGTTTAATAATGACAGCAAAAGCTCCAAAGAAAAACCACAGCATTATCAAGGCGGAAAATGCATCTATTCAAATATAAGACCCATTAATTTTCTCATGTCTACCAATCACATGAAGTCAAAATGCTCTGACAGCCTCTCCAACTTACATAATAGCATTTTTCACAAGAGACCATCAGTCAGCTTTTTGCCACTACATTAATTCATAATTTTGCTTGCAGCTTGAAAAAGAGAATCCATCAACACTACCAGTTTTGTGGAAACCATTACTTTGGTTATTTTTGTAGCCCATGGTAGTTATTCTGGAATATTCTGGGATCAACTTGTAGACTACTGACCCTCAAATACTTCCCATGTTTTGAGTAACAAAAAGAGTAACAAAAAAATATTAGTGATTTCTACTCCTTCTATGTTGAAGGTTCATCAGAGAAAACTTATTACTCTTCACTAGTTCTGTACAGATAAAGTAACCGGAGGAAAAAGTTAAGTTTTAAGTCACTTGTCTCTGTTTGCTTATTAAGTTTTCAAAGAAATCTGCACTTTTTTTCTGTTTTCCTAGAGGCCTGAAATGAGTTCCTAAAAGGCACTTTTAAGGGTTATCCCATTCTCTCCAATTCCTCACAGTTCTGCTTTACCATCGCACGAGCAATAAACGCTGAGTTAGGTAACTGGTGTAACAAGATAGGTATTTTTTATGCTGACCAGAGTTCTTGCCACATCCGTGCTACACACCCTGCATTGCTGTGATCACTTTTTGATACAACGCATTTGACTTCAGTTGACGGTTATGAAAGATCTCACCCAGTCATCTTGTAAACTGATATAGACCTGTCCTCAGACTTAGTGTACCGATATAAACACCTGTGTTCAATAGCAAACAAACTTTTATACCACGTTATCTCACTGAGGGATACCCACAGTAACTCACAAAATATCTGCTGAGCAGAATAACTCATAAGCAATCCTGTGCATGTATATATAAGGAAACTGTGATGCAGTACAAACCAAAAATTATAGCAGGATTCTTGGGTGTATCAAAAAGCCATGACTAAGTCACAGTAATTGTGCAATAAAACATAGCATATCTTTTATTTGTATGCTTGAGAAATTAATATTGGTATGACTGACAAACAGCAACACAATTACAACAGCCACATTAACCTCAGTGTTGTGGGCAAGTGATGTAAATTAGCCCTCAAAGTCATCAGCCTTGACAACATAACCACCCTATGACAAAAAAACAACCTCTCCATACTCTACTAAGTTTGGGGATGTTTTTTTAAGATTTTTTTTCTCCATTTGAGTTAGCAATACAGGAATACAAAGCTATAGAGAACAAAACTCTAATTGCTCATGGCAGAGAAAATACAGATCTTTGAAATTACACTAATAAAGCAGACTCTGTGACTTACCTTGCCTTGCTGTTTCAAAGATTCATTTAGAGGAGTTTGCCCACTACGGGAGCCTTTATGAAGAACTGACATGGTAGGAGTTTTGTGTTTTTTAGGATAAGTAAAACTGCCCACTGTCATAGGCTGGTAGAAAAGAGCTTCTCCTAGATAACTTCTCTTTATAAACCTCACCACGGGTGTGGCTAAATAACTAGCTCCACCCTTCATCCTCTTTAGAAACCCAATTAAAAAAAACCCCAAAACTTCTCTGAAGCAAGATAATTTTGTCAAGATGTCATGTGCTGTGTTTTTTGGTGGGTTTTGTTTGTTTTTTTTCTTAAGTAGATAAATGGTTGATGGTTTCACAAACTAGTGGGAGAAATGTAGGTTGATAAAGTTTTCTCAACATTTCAATGTTTGCAGTTCCTCCAACATGGTCTGCAAACTTTTGGTGGGTGAACTTGTTTGCTTTTTAAAAGCACTGTTGTAACAACCTGAGGGAAGTCTATCAGATTTTAGTGCTTATTGGTATTTAAGATGCATTATATTGAAAAGCAACACATCTTGAACATGCAGCAATATCCACTTGTATTACTTCATGACAAGCCTCCATCACCACTGAAGGCTTTTGTTTTCATCACTTACCTAACGAGATGATGCAAGATCAAAGCCCTTTGCTTGACTCATTAAATCACACACATGCCTTCACTGTGGAGAGAGCACCACCAATAAAAACTAGAATTTGTCCTCTAAATACTCTGTGTCTTAAAAAACCCTCAACTTTCTTTGCTCTCAAGGCCTAATCCAAGAGGACGGGGAGATAGATTAGGATGTTGCTGCTAAGGCAATACTGCCTGCAGAGTTATATATTGCCTTGCTGTGCAATACAAACACATCAAGAGTGAGTCCACTCTTTGTTTCTTAAGTTTTTGTACTATCCCAACTAATTTTTGTATTTAAGGGTACAAGTATGAGGAACTATAAACATAGGGCTTACGTTTGGGGGTTTTTTTCCCATTGAATAGTTGAGGTTATCCTGGCACTCCTGTAGAAGCCTGGGTGTGAAATCAGAGTTCTTGAGGTGTTTGGCAGGAGCTCAACTATGCTTCTATCATCTGAGTTTGCTTTCAAGGGAGCGATTAGGAAATTATGTTCTTGTTAACAAGATCTGTGCAAGTAATGACTATCATGCCCAACATTTCCTGTACTTAAGCTAAAGTCATTGTTCCATCTTGATATGAAGAGCCGAGTTATTTTCTTGAGAATTAGTGACTTGGGCCAAATCTTCACTTTAAAAAGTATTACAAGAAGAAGGTTCATCCCTTTGCATAGTACCAGGCCATTTTTGTCTGAAAATGCTAACTGGTCCTTAAAATATATATATATATATCCATCCATGCAGAAATATTAGACACTCCCGGAATGTCAGATGGAGGAAAAAAGCCACCTTAACTGCAACAAGAAATGTTGCATAATAAACTACAGCACTCACATTTCATTGCTTTTGCCCCTCTGCAGGCAAGATAAAGCATCTTTGACTTTAAGATCCATATTTAAAGGAGAGATACCCCTGTCTCTTGCTGTGGCTGAAGGCCTGTAATCTCATCCTCTGCTGTACATGAATACAAAAATTCTGCTGCGTTCTCCAAAGGCAATAAAACCATTTCACCTTTTAGAGAGAGTCCAATGATTCTGGGGAAAGGACAACAATCTTGGTGAGTTCACAAATTAAACATGGCATGTAAGAGAAAAGAAAGCAGTTTCATTTAAATGCAGAGTTGGGAGAAATTGAGACAAGCTCATTTTCTTTGCTACCCCTGTGAGGTCCTCTAGCAGAGGTGCTCACTGTGGGCTGGCTTCCTCTCTCTCCACTTCAGCAATGACTGACTAAACAGATCAGCTCTGACATTCTTGGTTGAGTTCTCACTTCTTTTGAATTCCCCATTGCAAACAGAAATGGGAAATCCACAGATGTGGGTGAAAGGAGGAGGAATATCACAGGAGATGAGCAAGACCAGAAATCAGGATACGAGTAGTGTTGTGCTCAGTGCAGTTCACGCTGTACAGATGCACCTCCTGGGCCAGGGCTTGAAACCACACTCTGTCCAGAAATACAGGACTGAGAAGATAGCAGAGATTGATGCTCTAACTTTTAAAGGACCTGCTGTTTTACCTGGTGTTTACATATATCTCGATACTGAAACATGAAACGGTGAAATGGAGTATAGTCTCATCTGTAGCAGCTAGCAAATAAAATCGATAGATAAAATAGTGCCTGGGATTCAGTCCTAATGAACCCCGTGGATAGAAAAATAAAAGTCCTATTTTCTGAATATCACCAATAGCTCTTACAAAGATGATGGCACACCTGCACTGCCTGCCAGAGCTACTTTATTACTATCCTAATGCCAAACACAGCATTATGCAGTTGTAACTGTAGATATAATCACATTTTTTGCCATTATAACTGGAGGAAATTGCTAAAACTTAGTTGGCCAGATCGTGTTTTAACACCCAAAAGCAGGAGAGGTGAGTACACACCTGCAAGCAACGGACTAGTAGATTAGTCCTTACTGAGGAGGCACTTTAGCAGTACCTCTCCCTGATGATGTCATCTTGCTATTGCCAGCTGCTTCCATGCAAAGGCAAGCCCTAAAACCACATTTGCTTTCCTGAGCAAGGACAGTTGCAAGAGCTCCTCTAAATCTGCCTGTACTTAGCAAGGCATCAGTGTTTAAAGCACAGAATTAATCCGCCTGCTGACACTTCAGGTTCAGGGGAAAACTTAGACTGAGTTTTAGTTCTGTTTTGTTCCATAGTCCTCTCCCTCTTCACAGCTACCTGAATAAAAAGTTCTTGGTTTGATAAAGTGGTGTGTTCAACCCCTGAATGCACCTTCTTGCTCCTCTGGGCACAGCATTTTTTGGCTCCTTGGCATGGCTGGGCTAAGGCTAACCTGTAGTACCCCTTTCCTGGTGCCTTGCCTTTCCTACTGAACCCAGGGCCAGGGTGGAAAACAAGGGTTAGATGTCAAACAGCAACCAAGACTCTGCCTGGTGAAAGGTGGGGAGGGGAGGGCGTTTCAAGGTGCACAACGGTCCCAGTGGGGAGTCTCTGTAGCACAATGGTTCAGCTCTTAATGAACAGCTGGTTTGAGCCCTCCCAAGGACTAGTCCCCTTTCCCTACCTAGGTCCGGGGTCCTGGAACTAGGTGACCTTTAAAGGTTCTTTCCAACCCAAACTATGCTCTCTTCTTTCTATGATCTCTTTTATGATCCTACAAAAAGAGGGGGATATTTCTGGGCAAAGGCTAGAGGAAGGAAAACAGCAAACTGACAGAATTACTGCCAGTTTTGTGAAGTCAGGATGCAGCTAAGGGGAAGAGACACAGATAAAGAATGTGAAAAATCTCATAAGATCTTTCATAAGATGGGAAAGAAAGGGGCACTGCACAGGAGCAGCCTAAGAGCAGCTGAATGGATGCAAAGGTCTTTCCGGGCACAAAACAAACAACCCCGAAGTGGCTGAAAGCCCAGATTTTTTGTTTTCTTAACAGTGTTTTTTGTCATCATCTGGAATTGTATTCCAAGAGACAACTTACCTAGAGCTGCTGTTCAAAACTTCAGCAAATGCAGTTTTCCTCTGATATTCCCCAGACTGGTTTCAGCTGCACCTTGCAATCCCCACTTCCCCCACAAAAACGTATATTCCTAGAAAATTTCCTGGGGATTGCTAATGAGGCATAAAGATACTCAACCAATTGCCAAAATCTAGCCTCTTGTATCTCTAAATATGCTGCTTTTTTTTGAAAATATTTCTCATTATTATGATTGACACCAAAATCCATTAGGGAGCTAAAGGGTTAAATGGACTTGAAATGAGTAGCACTGACTATAAAAAGTTACTGCTATTAATAATGTCTGAGAACTCGTGCAAGAAAAACATGCAAAAGTTAGCAGGAAAAAACCTAAATAACAGCTTTAAGGGTTAGTCTGCTCGTGTTGCACACTTTATTTATGTCA
>JAWWLV010000088.1:109773099-109805124 GCA_035041135.1 Platyrinchus mystaceus | reverse complement strand
GCAAAAGTTAGCAGGAAAAAACCTAAATAACAGCTTTAAGGGTTAGTCTGCTCGTGTTGCACACTTTATTTATGTCAAGGTTTTTAAATACCCAATTGTTTGGTAATTAAATTATTTAGCTTTATAGCAGACCTGCAGACTAACCTGTTGAAGTGGAACAGAACTGCATGTGTAGGGTGTCCTACCTTGACCACTAACCATTCCAGGGAAACCCCAAAGTACACAATACTGTATGGAGCATCAAATGCCAAGGAAAGTATTTGCTCTATTGGTGCAGTCTGGTAGCTGGAGTGTAAGCAGTGATAAGACAGGAGCTCTCTGCTGCCTCTGTGATTAACTTAATTACAAACAGAAGTTCCCTGTTCTCCTTTTGGGTGTACAGGTCTATTAATACTAACAATGTGCTCATGCTATCTGCCAATGAGTTATTTTCAATTTTACATAGCACAGCAGACAATACTTGCAGGTGTTTGGAATGTGTGTATGTGGCCATGGAATCCACAAGACCCAACACTGCCAAACAATATTTACATTTGCAGGTATTCCTGCAAGACAACGCCTTTTTAACGATTATCAGACATGAAGAACTCAAGACTGACGGAAATCAAGAGAGGTATTCATCTATTGCTTCCGTTTTGCCTCCTAATCTGGACATGTCTTGCAAATATTCTTGGATTCAGAATTGTAAGCTTGTCAAAGGTTGCTGCATTCACAGCAGAGATGAGTCATCAGATCCAAGGTTAGTTTTGAGTGCCACATTGCAAGGAAGTTTCAATAATAAGTGTTGCTACCTAGCCTGAACACGGTAAAGCCAAACAAAACACGTTGTTTTCCTTTGATAAAACCTGTCATGCGTTGCTTGCAGTGTGATTCAAACTCTCTGAAGAGATTGTCACTGCTCTGTATTCAACCCAGTATTAATCGAGGCATAAAATGGTTACCAGATCAAAGACTATTTTAATAAAATTCCTCTGGAAGGAGTAGCCTGAGAAGATATTCAGCTATTTCACATTGCATGTTGCACAAACTAACCATGCGGTGAGATGGGAGACAGATTTTTCCTGCTGACTTTCACAATTCTATAAAGATTTACTAGATTAAAACAACTAGAGTGTCTGAAGCTTATAGCATATAAACCCGTACGTTATATCCTTCTTACCTGTCAAATCTAAGCAGGGTTTGTATTTTCTGGCAACTTGTTAATTTTTATGTGGTTTGGCATTGGTAGTTAGACTAACCTGGAAGTTTTTCAGTTATGTTTATGGTAGATTATCCAGTGTTAGGACCCTCCTGATTTTATCATTTAAGGAAAAGAGTGAACTTGGGTAAATGGCATACTCAATACCTGAAATTGCCCTGCTGAAGAAATACTATTGGCTTCTTCCTAGAAGGTGAAAAAGTAACATAGTGAGCCATTCTCAGAAGAGACTAGGTTAAAGATTAAGCTCCTGTAAAGGACTAGAACCATTCCTAAATTTTAAATAGGAAAAATTTGAAATCTGAGGTCTTCTAAGGCTCAGTGGAATGAAGCCGTTGACTGTAAAACTCTTCGGCTCAAGGCACAAAAGTTTTTGAGACTGAGGAGGCATTCAGCCAGGATCACTGAGGCTCTCCCCACAAACCTTGTCATGTTTTCCTCTTCTCTACCACACCTCCTCTGCCTCCTCTTCACTCCATCAGGCATCTTTACCAGACCACTGTGAAGAACTGTCCCCTCTTCAGGGCATGATCTGCTGATCATAGTTGAGCATACTTGCCCCTCCTGAAGCCCTTCTCTTGCTATAGGGACTCTGTTAGCAGGGTTGCTTTCCATCAGTCCCTTTAAAACCCTTTTTGGACATGGCCGTAGTATAAATAGCACAGGGCAGCCCTGCTGCTGGCTGCTGACACTGGGCACTGCTCCCAGAACAGGTCTGTGCCTTAATCCTGCCTGTCCTGCGACTGCGTGCTGGGGCTACACTTCAACTCATCGAGGACAAATGCAATGTGAAACTGGTCTGAGATCTAACTAATAATATGATAAAGGCTTTCCCTAACAGCTTTCCTACAGCATTTTTGTTTTTGGGATCCTTTCCCTGCAGTTTGGGTTTTGCATTCTCCTCTCCCCTCTCCTGAATCTTGCTGCCAGCACCCTTTCCTCTCACCTGACTTTCCCAAAGGCAGAAGACGAGTCACTGCTTCTTCCTTACAGTCCATGAAGTGTCTTTTCAAACCCATTGAAAACACCATCTTGCCTTGAGGCTCTTTCCCCACCTACCTTACCTGCAGCAGATTAAACCTCACAGTTTCTCTGGTGTGCTTAGAGCGCCCATTGCTCTGCCAGAGTTTTCAGTCTTCAAGTTCACTGCTCCTGGAGGCAGGCACTGTGGAGGCTGTCAGCAGGGAGGACCCAAACCATACAGACAGTTCCCCAAATCCCCTCACTTTTCCATCAGTGACAAATCGAGACCCACTGAAGCCGCAAGGATTTCACATTTGCAGTTGTAGCTATCCTCAGAGGAGCTAAGCCAAAACACTGACTTTTATATACATACACATGTACCTATACTGGCATTAAATAAATAAATAATATACATAAAGGTGCTGAAAGGCTCAGGATCTCAAACCTCACCCACCACCACCAACATATGGGCCATCATGCCACAGTTGGTCTTTGGGCTCCCAGTGACTCAGAGCAATGCAGTCGACATAGTCCCGCCAGACTCTGCACCAGCTGCAGTTCTCCCTCCCGTGCCTTGTGCCAACACTGGCCCAGCCCAACTCGGTCTGACACAACCACTTGCAGTTTTTAACATGATATAGTATCAGTCTCCAGAGCTGCCTGAGGGAAAAATGCATTCCACTCACCTAATTGCATTAGTCTATTGTTTCTCCCTCCTTTGGAATTAAGCTATTTAATAAAAAAAAAAAATTGACTGTATTAAGGTTTCAGTGCTTCAAGGCTTAAGAGAAGAAGGGCTAGGATAAAAGCTAATCTAAGATAAATTTGAATGGCATGTTTTAGCCAAAGTTTTAGTAATTTTAAAGGCCCACAAATTTGTTTTTTGTTGATTAAATGCCCCTCTCTGGGTTGGACAGAGTTCATTTTCTTCTTAGTAGCTGGTACAGTACTCTGTTTTTTCGACTGATGAAAATAATGTTGATAACACACTGATGGTTTGGCTGTTCCTAAGCAGTGCTTACTCTAAGCCAAGGACTTTTCAGTGTTTCTTGCTCTGCAAGTGAGGAGCTGCACAAGAAGCTGTGAGGGAGCACAGCCAGGATACCATATTTAATATTATTACTAGTATGTTATTATTATTATATTTTGATTCAATCCTTAAATTGTTCTTATCTCAGCATGAGGTTTACTTTTTGTTTCTGAGGGGGGCGGGAGTGGGCAGCTGCATGGTACTTAGTTCCTTTCTGGGGTTAAACCACAACAATAAATTCTTGTGATTATCCATTTGGGAGGGAGGGCTGGTATGGTGAAGGGAATATAATTTTTTTTTAAACTCCTCCAAATATTTCCCTGCCATTTGAAGGAATGGTCAAAAATAATACGGAAAAATACCAAATAGTGAGAAGAGACAATGATAAACAGTTGAGAACACTTGGACTTGTACGAGCTGAAAGAAATCCAATTTGAGGGCTCTATTGTCAGAGAGGGGCCTCAGATTTAGAATACCAGACTAAACTGATACAAACAAAATCATAAGGCTGAAAACTATTCCAGCCCCAGACTACCAGTCAGCATCATCATTGCATAGGTTATTACCAACGCACTTTATGTCCTACCAAGTAAGTGGTTCCTCCTGCCCTTGTGGACAGGAAGCTTCTCCTGCCTGAGTAGCAGTAATGATGGCACAAGAGGCCCTGTTGCATCTCAGAGGAAAAGGCGTGCTACAGAAAGACTCAATCTTGAAGAATCACAGAGTCATAGAATGGGTCAAATTGAAAGGGACCACAGTGGGTTCAACTCAAGCAGGGCCATCCTAGAGCACATGGCGCAGGATTGCATCCAGATGGTTCCTGAATATCTCCAGTGAGGAAGACTCCACAACCTCTCTGGGCAATCTGTTCCAGTGCTCAGTCACTCACAGAGTAAAGTAGTTCTTCCTCATGTTCAGATGGAACCTCCTGTGCATCAGTTTCTGCCCATTGCCTCCTGTACTATTGCTCAGCACCACCAAGAAGAGTCTGGCTCCATCCTCTTGAAAACCTTCCCTTCAGATAATTATAGACATTGATAATGTCCATCTCTTCCCTGGCTTAACAGGCCCAACTCTCTCAGCCTTTCCACATAAAAGAGATGTTCCAGTCCTTTATCATCTTTGTAGCTCTCCACTGGACCTGCTCCAGGAGCTCCAGGTACCTGAACAGGTACGTGGTATGTGGCCAAATGCCAAAAGATTTAAATAAGCAGAAAACACCCCAAATGACCAAGCCTGACCACCAGGTGTTATGATACAGCCTGACAGGACAATTGGCCAAGTTATACCATCCTGCCATGGCACACCCCAGAAAGTGAGGTCATAGAAAAATATCCATATTTTCCTGTCTTTGAAACATCTCCAAAAGGCATAGGTATCTCATAGACACCAAGCCTGCAAGACATTAACTGCCCCTGACCCCTTCCCTCTCTTAACACGGTGAACCTTTTCTCCTTGGGAAGCTGAATTCTGTAGGCTGAGCTTGAGGCAGACTGAGGGAAACCACACTTGCCATCAAGAGAAGTCAAATTCATCAACTGATAATCATTTCTGAAGCCCTTGGTTGTATTTAAATACATTATATAGCATCTCAGTCTGCTTCCTCAGCTAGGGACAGTATGAAACTTCACTTTTGCAGCAGCAGTACCATAAATCTTGGGTGATTTTGGCAAGACGGAGAATTTCCTGTAACTCAAACACTTCACCCACAGGATAAGGCAGTAGGTGAGTCCTCTGTCCTCCACTTTGGGGATAATATTTCCTGCAAGGGCTTCACTAACAAAAAGCTATTCAATCTCTGCAGCGGTTTCAGACAACCCCTGTATGAGACAAAGACAGTTTGTGCTCTTTTTATCTTCTCACTCGTCGGGTAAAGGCCGCCCACCCCGCACATCCAGTTGTGTGAGAAAAGACATAAACAAGGATTAAAGCAGGAGTCTGTATCTCAGAGAAAAGACATAGAGTGAGCATGTGTACACCAAGGATTTGGAGAGCATTCAGCCATGACCTGGGCATCCTGACATGCCAGTATGTACAGTTGCTCATACAGCTGGTGAATAATAAATACCTCAACATGCCCTTGAGATGGTACTTCTAAATACTTAGCTCTTCATTGAAGCAATCGGAACCCTGATTAGATTTACCCTACAATACCGTTCCTGTAGACGTTTTTACATAGTTCATTTGACTTTTAAAAGAGATTGTCTTTTGAAGAACAAGTGCAACTTACCAAAATAACCTTAAAGCTGCAAGGGGCTTTGTTTGAAATACTATTCTGCTATTCTACTTGTCAGATGTCATCTCAGTCTCAGTGTTTATCTTCTCTTAAAACATAGCAAAATTGCTACAGTATTTCTTGTAAAAAGTTTTTACCTTCTTTACCTCTTTATATTGCTCACTATGCTAAGTTATGAGCTTATATTATTACCCTCAATTCATTTGCTATACAGTTTGGGACCACAGATGAAAAGCAACTATCCCTTGGGGAACAAGTACAAAAAGGACTATAACTCACCACAGAAAGCACCAGAGGGTTGTTTGCTTGAATTATCAGAAGAAGCTGTTTAAAGTGAAAAACTGATGGTAATTTTTTTCACACAACCTCACAAGTGCCACTACTGCACGGGAAGCTTGTAGCTTCAGGTAGTGTTTATATCTGCCCGTAGTGCTGCATCCCTCCTCGCAGGAGCTGTCACCCTTGGTCAGAGAATGCAGCATGCTGAATCATCAGGCTTTTAAACATGTTCCCTGGAATGGGATTTATTTATCACAAAGCTTCCCTACCATGCAGTACACCGAAGGAAAGTTCCTTTCAAGCCTCTGCTACCAGAAGCTGTTTTGGATGCTTGCAGCTCAGCAGGGATGTGCAAACTGGTTATATATCGAAGGATTTCAAATTCATAAACACAACGCACCACAGAGCCAGCCAACAACTCTTCTGCGTCCCAACTACTCACAGCAATAAAACAAACACACAAACAGGCTTCTCGGTCCTTCAACCCGCTAGATACTAATTACTCTCTAGTGATGCAACTCAGTGTAATACTTCTGGGATTTTTCTGGCTTCACTGCCACAGGACAGCAGACTCGGTTCGAGTCAGGAGATTGTTCTAGCACTGTCATAGCGCTGAAATTTCACTTCCTTTTCTTTTCTTTTTTTTTTTTTTCTTTTAAGAGGGGGGAGTAGTAACCTCTTCGCTCCTTTCCCAAAGTAGTTTCGGCCCCACAGGCAATGGCTGAATTCGACAGCGCCAGCCACCACCCACCTCCGACCCGAGCTGCCCACGGGTGAAGGGATCGCCCCCATCCCGTCCCCCGCGGGGCGATGCCTTCGCCCGCGGCGCACAAAGCCGCCCACGCCCCGCAAAGGCCACCCACGCGTGGCACGGCCCCCCCCGGGCTGCCAGCGTGGCACAACCCCCGCTGCTGGCCTCACCTGCTCCGCTCCCCGCTGACAGCAGCCGCCTCTTTTCCTTTCTCCCGCCCGCCCCGCTGACAGCCCGGCTTTGTCCGCCCGCCCCGCTCCGCTCCGCCCCACGCGGGAGGCGCCACGGGAACCGCGCCGGGCACGGCGATGGAGCCCCGGGACAGTGTCTTGCCCTGCCCTGGTGGGAGCATCCTGCTCAGGGGGTTCCGCGCACTGGGGAGCGAGTGCACCAACCCGCGCCTTAGTGCATTTATTATTATTATTATTGTTATTATTATTATTATTATTACCACCAGTATTATTTTGTTGTTGTTTCTACTTATTTACTATTTCTAGATTTTAATTTTTTCTTTTTCTCTTTCTCTTTTTCTTTCCTTCTCCTCTGCCTGTTATCTCCCTCTCCTCTCTGCTCTCCTCCTTTTCTTCCTTCGGTGCAGGGTTAACTCCGGCTCCCGGCGGTTCCCAGGTGAGCGCAGCCGGCCCCGGCCCAGGCGATGCCCCCCGCGGCCGTGCAGTCCCCGCGGCTCGGGGCGCCCGGGGGCTGTCGGGGGGCTCTGTGGCTGAGAAGCAGCTCCTGCGTCGCCCCTCTTGGCCGGCTTCCCCCCTAAATTCCCACGGCTCGGATCAGCGGTCCGGTTGGACCCGCCTGAGGCGGAGAGCGCAAGAGCCGGCTCTACAGGAGATGCGTATTTCCACAGGCTCTCAGATCACCCCCTGCAGCTAAACGGTCCCACCTGCTCTCGGAAACTGAGTTAGCCAGGGAAGCTGTCAGGCCCTATTCTTAGTTCTTTGCTCTGCAGATGGACTGTTAGTCAAGTCCTGCCCACGTGGAGTCTAGTGGTTTATGCTGCTAAGCTCTGTGTCATGTAACCACAAATGCTGGGGGTAGGTGATCTCCGTGTAGGATGGTTTCTCCTATTTTTGTAGCGGCAACTATCAACTAAGGCTTTGAAAAAAAGAAAAAGGGTGCAGAGCCTTCCCTCCCTTGTAATGACACCTGATATTTCCCCCAGGAGTTATGTTAGGGCACATCATTTAAATGAAGACAAAATTTAAAATGTGGGGGGGGAAGCCCCAAAGCTGTGAAAGAGATGACTCAAATTTGCTGTAACCTTGTTATTTTAGGAGATGGAAAAGCATTAGATATCAGGAAGAAATTCTTTACTGTGAGGACGGTGAGGCACTGGAACAGGTTGTTCCATCCCTGGAAGCATTCAAGGCCAGGTTGGATGGGCCTTTGAGCCTGATCTAGTGGAAGGTGTCTCTGCCCATGGCAGGAGGGTTGAACTAGATGGTCTTTAAGGTTCCTTCCAACCCAAGCCATTCTAGGATTATGCATGTTAGAGGAAACAGTGCTGCTCTCTTCTGAGCAGCTCTGTGGGAAGGAGGAGGGCTGAGATCCAGCTTCTTCTCCAGTGTTTATGGGACCTCTCCTGCTGCATATTTGAAGGGACCCCATGTCCCTAGGAATGCACAGACCCTGTACAGATGTGGTACAACAGCTCTGCTGTCCCAATTAAGTGACAGAAAGGGTGTCCTGGAAATGGTGATGGGGGGGATAGCCGTGGAATCTCCAACCCTTTCCATTGCTAGGAAAAGAGACCACCTCCTGCTTTGGGAGCAGGTTGGGGCTGAAGCTGAGGTGCAGAGGGTTTCACCACCACGGAGTGGGCTGGGACCATCTGCTCTGAAGGGTGCAGAGCAAGGGCTCATGGCAGTTGGCTCTTTGATGGCAGAAGTGCAGTGGCAGTGCCATGACACTGGCACTGCTCTGCACTGTTGATGAGATGATGCTAAACTGTGAAACTGGGCCTGGAGGTCAGCACTGCTTCCTTCCAGAGGTGACAGGCACCTCCTGTGGGGCAGGCAGGGAATCCCAAATATGATGCAGAGCAGGAAACCCCTCACAAACCTACCACTCAAAACCAAAGGAATTTTCTGTCTTTTTTGGTTCTGTTGGAAACACCTGAATTTTGTCCTAATCCCGTTGCTTCATGTCATAGTGACAAGAAACCTATTTTTGTGCCCACAGAACAATCAGAGGATTTTAGTGCATCTGCAGGCTGCATTTTAACTGAGTTTGGAGATCAAAAGATATGCTATTTTTGTATGGTCTTCTCTGGGACTCTGCACAGCAGCATTTGAGGTCCTGGTGCATGATTTTATCATCAGCGTGTGCCTAAGTGTTTCAGGAATTGTAATCTTCATTGTGCAGAAAGGAGGCTGCAGAGCAGAGAGACAGAGTTAAGCTGAAAAACATCACCTCATCTTTGAGCATGTCCAGTCTAGATGCCTGCTGACTTAGGAGGCCTGTGCTTTGAAGGTTTAGCTGCAGGTTACTGCTGACTGGTCCCTCTCTCTTGCTTGAGGCTTCCAGCATCATAGGTGAGAGGTGTATTTGGTCTCAGCTATGGCCAAGTGCTTCCACATCCATCATCACTGGACCAGGTGGGCAGCATAGCTCACCCTGCCCCCTGCACGCCTGTGATTTCCTGAGCCAAAACAGCCCGATCTAATGAATCTCATCTGCCAGAGCCTTCAGGTATCGAATACCCAGAAACAAGGACATTTAAAACTAGACAGGCTCATGATGAGGTCCATGTAAGGTCTGGCCTGGGGATTTATCAGTCATCAACAGGAACGTGGAAGCTGTCCTCTCTGTAGACATCCTGACGTGTGTTTCCGTCCCTCAGACACTTCCCATGTCCTATGCCAATTCCAGCACATGCGTAAGGACCATTGCTGCAACAACAGCCACGTTTTGCTGTAGTCACTCTGCAGTCAATTCTGTTTCTGGATCAGGATATCGATACGTTTGTGGCCAGTTTGGTTTTGTGTCATGTTCCACCAAAGTTGGTGGAGGTATCACCTGGCAGTGGGGTGGGCTGGCAAACTGGTTTTACCTACCAAAATGGTTTTAAAAATGAATATTTGTCTCATCTTTAAAACTGGATGGTTGCTGGTTATCTCTTAAGAAAACTTGCTTTGCAGCTCATGTATGGATTCCTGTTCAGCAAGTGAAAAAACAGAAGATGACTCTTAGCTGATAAAGGAAAGGTCAAAGCAACACACATGGGTCCTAGTTTTCCTTCAAACACAGTAAGAAAAGCACATACAGATGCAACTGCGACCTGGTCAGGGTCAGGGCTGCCCAAGTACAGAAGAAGCTGCTGAATAATCTGCCCTGGAGAGCCTCAGGGAAGTGCATCCATCTTCAGCCACACTCTCCTTGCAGGGAGAAATGATAACTTTCAGTTTTTTAAGAGCTCTTTACACTTGATCTCTAATCGCTGATGGAAGAGGTGCAGCTAGATTACAGGACATAATCTCAGTATAATTTATTACCAAAGGCTTTTTCCTGAATTCCTTTGACCCTGCAACCTCCTTGATGTCAATCCAGTGCAGGGTCATGGCTGAGGAGGGAATATGGCCCTTTCACTTTCATTCTTCATAGCTGTAATTAATTATCTGCATCATCTTCATCAGTGAGTGCAGTTAAGAGAGGAACAAAAGGGACATCAGTCTCTTTAATGCAGAACTGATTTAGATGCTCTTCTGTCAGCATTTGGATCTTATTCATTACACAAACCCACAGTAAAAGCCAAGTGTGTGATTGAGTCTTCTAGAAAAGGCATACACTAAAACATCCATGTAAATACATCTACCTGAAGATAAAACCCAGTATTCCAACTTGCAAATGCTTCTCTGTTTCTTCATTTATTACTTCATTATTTCTCAACAGTGGCATTTTTTTTTTATGCTAGCCCAAAATGTGCATTATTTTTCCCATTAAAACAAATGGAAAGAGTTGAAATGAACATACCCTGTTATAATACATATCAGCAGCCTTTGTTTATAGAACGTATAACCCCCAAATTTGTCTCAGGGTAAGTAACAGCACTTCCTAAAAGTCATGATAGGACAGGTTAAATTGCTGTTTTGTAGAACTTGTTGGAAGAAAATGTGCAACATTTCCACTTCAGCTGAAAAAAAGCTTTTCAGTCCTTTTTTTTTCCTCCCTCTTCTTCCCAGACCACCTGTCCTCCCAAACCACGTTGCCCACAAAATACTGCAAACTTTACTGTTCGGTACCCAGAAAGATCTGAGGAAATCCTCAGAAAACCATCATCTCATACTATAGCTCATTTCTTTACTTGCTTCATTGGTGTGTTTATTAATTTTTACCTTCTAACCCAAGTGCCCCCAATATGCCAGGAAGCACTATGCAAGTGGTGACTATGCCTGGCACACACAGAAGTTAATCGGAAACTGATTAATAAGATAAATTGCCAAGTTCATCTTAACATACAGTCCACCATCATGCTATAAGTGTGCACCCATGCACACCACTGTGTCCCACAGGGCACAGCCCGTTAAAGACCGTGGGGTCTCATATACACAGTGTCTCTGCTACCTCTCTCATACAGTGGCCTCAGTGAGCAGAGCAGAGCACAGGGAGGCAAGGGGAAGGAATGAGGCTGAGAAAGCTGTGCTTTGTCTTCTGTCGGGAAGGTAATCTGATAGATAAACTATACAGTATTCTTACAGAAGGCCTTTTCCCTGCCAAAGCCTTAAGAAAACAACCCCCAAGTACATTAGTGGGCTATTAAATTGTTTGGTTGGATACACGCAGCCTATTTTACATGGGGTGTGTGAAATAGAAGTGATATATGAGCTGTCACTCTTTATGTTTTATAGAATAGTATATAAATTATTGGGGGTGTAAGTCTGAAAAGTCTTACTCAAGGTCATCACCTTCAGGTTGCTGAAAGGCAGGCTCTAATAGAGCCATTCCCAGCTCATACAGGATATGATCATTTGCTTCTGTTGCTGTCCTAATGCATTATTTCTAGTAGGACCAAGGCAAGACTTTTGGCACAGTCCTCTCCTCACTCATTTTGCTTGCCTCAGGGAAGGACAGCGTTAAGTGGTAATTGCCTCAGCCCAGCCCCAGCATTAAAAATTAGGTTCTTAGCTGTATCTACATATTTGCCCACTCTACTAGCATCCCTAGAGAGCAATCCCTCCTCTCTAACCTCTCTGTGGCCCTGATATCCCCTATCACTAGAATGAATGAATGACTTTTAAGAGTGCATTTAATTTAAGGGGTTAAGACTCCCCCTTCATGAGGTCAGACCCAAGTATGGCCTTTTAAAATGGTTCTCTCCAGGGAGACAGTTTTTCAAACTCTGGAATAGTCAGATAGTGATGATAAATGTATTCATTTAAAGGAAACTGGCAACATTTGAATAAAATAGATGCTACACTCAAGTTCCTTATGAGCACTTTTGCAATGGTATCTATTAACTGAGGTCCTTTTCAGGGAAGCTCCTAGGTATGCACCATGTGTCAGGCCCACATCTAAATGCTTTTCTTGCTGGAATCCTTTCTTGAATGTATGCCAGATCCCTAATTTCCAAAGGGATACCCAAGTCCGTCTTGGCTGGTCTCTTTTGGTTCACCTTTGACCTTAAAGTTTCAGGGTTTAAGAGTATTCTCTTTCATTAGATGGAATAAGTTTTCATCAGTGAGAGCCTGGGTAATCGGGTTGCTGAAATCATGATGTTAAATGAGTTTGTGAAGTGTGAAAGCTCTTTGCAAGGCCAGGGACTGCTTTTCTGATGCCATGAGGATTTCTGGATTGGATTGTCATTACATAAATTGAGAAAGAAGCAAAACCCTCAAGGTTAATCTAATACTTGTCATCAATAGCAGAGAAGTATTAGCCAGCAGTCATAATGGACTGGCAACAGACTGTTGTTTAGAAGGTGGTTATAGTGTAAAAAAAAAAGGAGACTGTAGCCCCACTGTGGATGGAGACAGTCCCCAGCTGGTGGAACCTACCAGATGATAATCAGGGGAAATACACTGAGAAAGTGAGGAACGGTGAGGCTGAAGATCTCCTTTCCTTGGAAACTTTGTCTACTCAGAGGTAGGATCATAGTGATGTCTGTGGGACAGAAGCAGATGGATGAGCAGACAACGTCTGTGTCACTTAGCAGAGGAGACAGATAGTACCTAACCAAGTGTGAAGCTGGTCCCTGTACTCCTACAGCACCGTGGGAAGTGCTGTTCCTGAATAGCCTCAGGGAAAGTGGGAAAGGTCTGACAAATCATTCTATGACTCTATGATTTTATGAAAACGGTTGCTAATGGCAATGTGCCATTATACAAGGTCTCCTCACCCTCTACAGGTGGCCCCCAAACTGTGTAGAATTCAGGAAACCTCCTGTTTTGAAGGACCAGATTTACCCTGATTACAACTGGAAGAAATCCTGCTCCCCAAGGGAATAATTAGGAAGCTGAGCTAAATCTCAGTGTTGAACCACGCTTTGCCTTTACAGTGGTTTTCCTTTGCAACTTGGAAGGTAATTCTTCTTTGAAAACACTGTGCACATCTCACTGTAACAGATGCTGGAGAGAGCTGTGTTGTTCTTTCCATGACTGTCGGGAGTGGAAGCAATGAAATGAAGGGTAAAGTGAGGAACCGTTTCTTCCGAAAAAAACATGGCTTTTTTTCGTTCTGTAAAGCTAAGGTCGCTTTGGGTAATCATAGCAGCAAGATGCACTGCCATAACCAGATGCAAAGTTATGCACTGATTTAGTGTCATGGGTTAAAATTATTAAGTTTGTGGCATCTGGCATTGGGGTTTTTTTTCTAAATAAGGAAGCATGAGTAATCAGAAATCTCCTGTTTTAGTATTACCATAGAAACAAGCCATGAAAGAAGTAAATGAACTGTGTGTACAGAGCTGCATCAGGTCTTACTGAGTCTGTAGGAATAAAACAAACAATGGTGGAAGAGTCCAGGGGACTGAATATCCCAGTCAGCAGAGCATTGAAAGCCCCTAACATTGTTCACCCTGCCACCATGTGTTTCTTTGTTCTCGATGAAATTAATTCTGTGCACTATCTGTGTACACATATTTGGCTTTGTCTCCTAGTAGTGACTAACACTAAGAGAACAATAATGAGCACATTTTTTCCATATCAGGCTGTAGTTTTTCTCTGAGTGGTTCAAAAAGATTTTGCTGTATTATACAGCAAGGTGAGTTTTTATTAAATATTACTTTTGGAAAAGTATACTCAAACCAGTAACTGTTACAGTGGCTAATAAGGAAACTAATGACTAAACCTTTTCCCAGAGGAATTAACAATTTGCATAAGCAATTTCTACCTCCACAAGCCACTTTCTCTCCCACAAAGACAAAAAATTTTAAGTTAAGTGTCATATGAGAGCAACACTCATAAAAAAGAAATAAGGAAGAAATAACAGACTCCTGAGGAAATACCATCCCTGTTGAACTTAAAAAGCTCCCTGGTTGTCATTTACATAAAAATATAAATATTCATACAGTCCTAATAGCACAAGAAAGAAGTGAAATAGAAGTCTGTATCATGATTGGTGATCTGAGTTGCAGCTTCAGAGTTTCCTTGAAAATCCAGGCATGCTGATTAAATAGAACAGAAACTCATGTAGAACTACTGACAACACACATATCAGCACAGTTAAAGTGATTTCAGTGTTGTCAGTGGCCATATTTGAAGAGGCAGTAGAAATTTCTGAAGAAAGATGGACTAGTATGAGATGATAAATGCATTTTGATATGCATTTATATATGGGATGTAAAGGAGTTCTTTTGAAATGCTGCCACAAATGCAGAAAAGCACAAGTCTGGAGTGTTACAAAGGGCAGACTCCCACGGTTCTGGCCCCACTGATGCTAAAAGAGCAGCTTCCTCTCTCAGTATGATAAGAAAATATATCCTGTATCCTTGCCCTTCTCTGTTGCCTCCTTTCTCTCCTGTGCACCATGTGAACATTGCTGTCAGTAAGTGCTGTGGGTAGCACAGCACTTCAGAAACTCTGGCAACAACGTATTTAAATTGACAGGGACTGTATTTTGCAATGAGCTGGGTATTTGGCAGCAGTTTAGCAAAGGGCATTATCTTTGGCATTGGCTCTGCTTACAGGAGCAGGCAGTGGCTTTGGAGAGGGTAATGCTGGTGAACCTAAGGGCTACATTAGAGGTGTGCTAGGGAAGGGATACCCTGGGCAAGCTCTGGGCTAAAGGGCTTTAGCATGTGGAATTTGTTAAATGCATTTGTATTTGTAAATTCATGGCATCATCTGGTTTCTTACAAAATGAATCCTTTTTGTGGTTTCTGTGTCTGCTGCACAGTGTGAAACAAAACCCTGTGAGGACAATCAGGTGAGTCCTTTTAAAAAAAACATTCCTGATGTGAGCAAAACCCCTCATTTTAACACATCTTTTACTGACCGGGGTTGGAGTTCCCAACTTCTGTTGAGAGCAAAAGGTGAGCAGAGCTTTTCAAGTGAGCCAAGGAGATTGACTATGCTCCACACCTGCAGAGTTTCAACACAAACTAAGTCCCCAGAACTAAGAACTTAATTTCCAAAGTCTTGCTTAAGCTTATTTCAAAAATAATTACTTGCCTAACATCCTGAAATCAAAGAAGACACCTAAATAACTCCAGAATTTTGTTAGTATTTTGCACACATAAATATATTGGCCTGTATTCTCAAATAGCCTCCAATTTATGATGATGATGATGATGATAGTAAGGAAAGCCAGATTAGTCTTGTCTCTTAGAATTAATTATTTATCTGTAGACAAAGAAATAGGAGTCCTTCATGGTATTGCATATTAAGCTTGAAGTTTGAAAGTGAGCATTGCTGTAAGAGACCCAGAATATAGATTGGAGAATCTAACTAGGCATGAATAAAAGAAAAAACAACACAAGACCATAGCAAGCTTTTTAAAATTATTGGGATGTGTTGATTGTGATTCATAATAAAGGACATTTTCTGTATTGAAGAGGAGATTTGTCTGGGAGCAAAGCCACGAGTGGCAGTGGTGGGAGGAAGAAAGAAGAGAACCACACAGATATTTTTGTTGCAAATTGTCCAGAAAGTGGCTGCTTGTAACAGTTTAGTAAACAAATAGTACTCACAATTCTTTGCACTGCAGATGCCCTCATACTAATGAGACACCATGAAAAGATACACAATAACAATAGTTGTTGCTTCTACTGCTCCATGTGCATTGGGGGAAGTAAATATGAAAAAAGAATTACAACTAAAACCATCTCAAATACTCCTCCCCAGCCAACATTATTATGTTTTTAAAATTAGCTGTCCACAAAAGTAAGCTTCTTTCAGCTTCATGAGTTGCAGAGTAAATTTTGAAAGGAAGATAAGATTTGCCGTGGCCGGAGTTGCTGTGTTTGGGCTGGAGCGGGCTATCTGTGCTTTGCACACACACAGTCACGTTCCCATTGCTCTCCAGCACTCCACATGTTTCAAATAGACAACAGCCCGAGGGAGAAGTACAGCTCCATCTTTGGGCTGCTCCATGTACTGCGTGATTAGGAGGGGTCGCTGACACAGCAGCAAGACCCTGAAGGCAAAAGTGGGTTGGTATTTCATTGCAGGTCTGGGGTCCTCCCCTCTCCAGCTCACAGTCACTTGCCATCCCTGCCAGCTCCCCATCTTGCTGCCTCTGTGGTCCAACAGGGACATATGGGAGCAATCTGACTTTACAGCACATCACACTCTGCAATGCTGAGCTCTGGATCTCTCTTGTGGTACGTGCAACCCCGTTCACCCATCACACAAATGCCAAGGAGAACTAGAAACTGTCTGAAGGCAAGTTGGCCCCCATGCCAACATGAGGTGATGAGAAACAAGAAGGAAACATTGTTTGCAATTTGAGGGGTTTGCTTTTGTTTTCCATGGGGAACACATCTGGCATGGTGCCTGAGAAATGGTTGCTACTCCTGGATACATGAAGCATAATTCACGGAGTGTGTGTCCCACATCAGCCATGAGTTACAAAACAGGCAGCAGCTCTGGATAACACCTGCATGCATTTAACCTGTAGACAGCCACTTGACAATTTCTGCAAAGGCTCTCTACTATGCAGCATCAGTGAATTCGTCTCAGTGGGGTTAAATTAGCCTTGACTTTGCAACCCCCCGCACAGAACAACCACTCCTGTGCAGTGATAAGTCTCTAGTCTGATTTAAATCAGTCACAAAATCAGTTCTACCAAAACACTCAAAGCTTTTTTCAGTAACGAGCTATTCCATGATGAATTTCAGGTTTTGACATGGAGGAAATTCAGCTGTACAGATAGGCTGAAGTTGTTCAAAACAAACAAAAAAATCTGTATTTTTCTATTTTTTTTCTAGTTCTTAATTTGAATTAAAATTATCTACACCAAGGTAAGACCAGAAATATTTCATGCAAAAGCTCGAAAATATTGCCAATGTTTGATGAGTTGAAAGCAAAAACTGAGCCTTATACACTAGCTGGGCTATGAGTACAGCGTGGCCTAAAACTGACATGTCAGACTAGAGCTTATAATATTTCCATCATTTTCATAAGAATTGAAATTTCTAAAACAGATGTAATGATTCAATTAGAAGTTCATCTTTTTAATGGAAGTGAAGTTCCATCTTTAATGGAAGTGAAGTTGCAAATATGATTAAAGTGCTTGTACAGCACCATCTAAACTAGATTTTGTGTGTTCTCTGTTGCTAATGGTTCAGCAGTGCTGCTTTCGCTATCAGTGTTGCTAACTCTTGCTAGTTGAGGGAGGGGATTCTGCCCCTCTACTCCACTCTCGTGAGATCCCCTCTGGAGTACAGTGTCCAGCTCTGGGGCCCTCAACATAAGAAGGATGTGGACCAGTTGGAGGAGGTCCAGAGGAGGCCACAAAGATGATCAGAGGGCTGGAGCACCTCTCCTGTGAAGACACACTGAGGGAATTGAAATAATTCAGCCTGGAGAACAGAAGGTTCCAGGGGAACCTTAGAGCAGCCTTCCAGTACCAAAACGGGGCCTGCAAGGGATCTGGAGAGGAACTTTTTATGAGGGTAGTGGTGATAGAATAAGGAGGAATGGCTTCAAACTGAAAGATGGTCAGTTTAGATGAGCTATCAGGAATAAATTGTTTACTGTGAGGCTGGTGAGACACTGGAACAGGTTGCCCAAAGAAGTTGTGGATACCTGCCCCCTGGAAGTGTCCTAGGCCATGTTGGATGGGGTTTTGAGCAACCTGGTCTGGTGGAATGTGTCCCTGTCCACGGCAGGTGTGTTGCAACTAGATGATCTTGAAGGTCCCTTCTGACCCAAATCATTCTATGATTTTATTGTACAAAACATGACTATGCTATTTATTTATATATTATGGCTTATTATGACATAATATATAAAAATTCATAGTACATCTGGGTCTAGTTTCTCTCCCCTGCTCTCTGTTAAAAATAAATAATAATGGAGGAAGAGCTACACAAAGAGGCAACCAGTGAGACCAAAGGTGTGGCTCCACTACTGTTTGAGGAGTGACAAATAGACTCTCTAAAGCCAGGAGAAAGGGCAAGTGAAGGGACATGGTAGAGACTTCTATTAAGTTCTGAGCAGACCTGAAAAAATAATTTGAGAGTAATTGTTGGCTCTTTCCCAGAATACAGGAATTTGGAGTAAAACCTACAGGTTCTAGATGGCAGACTGAGAAGAGATGCAAGAATAAAGGTGTTTTTTGCACAGCAGGTGTCTAGGTTGTGGATCTCAAAGCCACAGGGTATTATGGATCTAAAAGGCCTAAAAGGGTCAAAATTGGTTGAATACATTAATGGAAGAAAAGTCCACAGGAGCTGTTGAACACCAAGGTGCCATATCTGTAGCTGCAGTCACAGAAGGCTGGTAACTGTATTGAGAGAATGTCCCTACATTACTGCCTATTTTTATGTTCTTCGCAAAGCAGGTAATATTTGTTACTGCCAGAGACAGGATCCTGGACTAGCTGGACCTTGAATCTGCTCCAATGTATCTGTTCTTGTGATCTTACGTTAATTTTTAGCAAGAGAAGAAGGAGGGGAGGGTATTTTAGTACCCAGGACTTTTAAACTTTGAATCCCTCATGTTCAGTTCCCAGAGCTGAGTAAAAAGAACTTAAAATCAATATAAAATCAAATACAATGATTTTTGAGTGACTTGGGATTCATGAATAATAGGGCTATATTGCGTAGTAAACCACAGCTTCAATATGCCAAAAGTCTAAAATAGAACACAGGTAATAAACATATTCACAGCTGTTTTCTGATGATCTTGAAGTACAATGGATAGCACCATTGTTTTGGTGCAATCTCTGATTTTCAGATAAAACTTTGGCAGCATTGTAAAACAGAATGCTTTTCTCCACACATACTTTTCTTCAGAAATACCAACAACCAACTGAAGATCCTTGGCAGTTTTTTACAAATTGTTCAGGATCTACTTCTACTAAGCGTCACATTTGTGGTTTTATATTATCAAGTATAACTTCACATAACTCAGATTAAAAAGTCTAATTAAAAGAATAAGAATATAGTTTGTTCTACTGAAATTTTGAATCCGAGAGAATCACTGAGTGAATTTGTTTAATTTGAGCCACAGTATAGTACTGTATGTAGTTTTATTTTCCCTCTCCCCTTTCATTTGAAGTTCTGATTATTAAGTCATATTCACAGGGGTCAGAAAAGGGAGAGATAAAAAAAAAAAAAGAGATTATTGCTCAACATTAACAGACTGTATAGGAAGCAGATTTAACCATCTCTTTGATTATCTCCCCTGGCCAGGATGAGATATGGTCTACAGTTCATGGCTCATTCCTCATAACCAGTGAGGCAGAAATGCAATGTAATGAAAATTGATCTATAGAACATATTCGATTAGCGAAATATGAACAAAGAAATTACGTCTGAAGAAAGTGAAAATAAAGAGTGTATAACAGCACAAGCAGACAGACAGACAGACAGACACATAGGCAGGCATCGTTTTTTCCTCCAAAAAAGCAGGTGGGGTAAGTACTGGATGCATTCACCAACAAAGGAGTTCATTGGTTCACCTACCTCTAAATCTCACTGCAGAGATTCAACTATAGAAATAGAAAAGCAAAAATGGAAATTCCCAATCTATCATTGAGCTCTTTCACTAAATATCAGAAGACAACATTTTGGAAAAATGAAGAGTGGCTTCACTGCAGAAGAAGACCTTGTAGCAAAATATGTCTTCAGTTCTTTGTTTTTCTTTCTACTTCTCTCTCTGTGAGCCAAGGCACATCACTGATGCCCTCTTTCTTCCATGTTTTTTATTTGTAAAATGTGGCTAGTAGTACACTGGAATTCTGTGAGAATTAATTTAATACAGGGAGGATTTTGGCTTCCAACAGCATAAAAACATGTTGTGGAAACAAATGCATTCCCTCTTATCTGAAACGTGTATCTCTTACGTGGTCACTTGTACGTTCTCAGCAAACTAATGACAAATGATCTTCCCATCTGTGCAGGCTCACTCGAATAGTAGGGAAGAAAAATAACTTCTGTTGTTTAAATGAGCAATGAGGGAACATGGAGCAAATCAGGGTAAGCAAACACACCAGACTAAAGCCATATAGTGAAACGTGATCATATAAAACATTTATGGACTATTTTAAGAAAGGAAATCATAAACAATTGAGGCTAGTTGTAGAGAAATCACAGAGAGAAAAGGGGTCAAATGTTTAGAATAAATTTTTCATTGCAAGTAGCACAAGGCATTTCTATGCATTATTTTATAAGGAAAATATTTGTTCCCCTTGGGGCTGCTAAACCATCTCCAGGGATTTTCATTTTCCATGCTACCCCCTATTTCAGCACCTACATATGCTTACAGTTTTTTTGCTGTGATTTGGTATCTACGACTATTTTTCTGACAGACTTCTAATTGAAAGCAGCATGACAAACCGCAGGAAGCCCTATCTCCATAGACCCGCTATCGCCGCTGCAGGAACTCATCCTGCCCGCACAGCCTTGTGCTGTCCCGGAGCCACCGCCGTGCCCTGCGCAGGACTCCTAAATCAGAAGGGGCGCTGCCGAGGAGCAGCCGAGGTGTCTCTGCCGCCATCGCAGCCGGGTCAGCAGCCCGGGGGCATCGGCATCGCGGCTGATCCTCCGCGGCACTGCTCGTGGCTCCAACAGCCTTGGCACTGGAGCTGCTGAGCCTGAGAGGCACTGGCCAGAGGGCAAGTGGCGACGGGGAAAGCAAAGCGATGCCACCTTCGCCCTTTCCTGTGACTTGCAGGGAGAGCAGGAAGGCAGCACACAGCAAACCGTGTTGCCAGATACTCCAGGATAGGAAGCCTCCAGACAACGAGCATGCCGGTACAGCTCCTCAAAGGAGCTGCTCCCGCTTCGCGTCAGGGTGAATTTGGTCCAAAGATCTCAGCCTTGGGCTGATTCTTCCCTTTGTTTTCATGTTTCTGTACAACGAAAATCAGCTAGAAGCCAAAGGACTAAAAGGCAGCCTTAGTCTCTTCATTTTCGTGTTGTGTTCCCCACCCGCCTCCAAAGAAACGAGAGAGCCTGTCAACAAGACACAGCAAGGTGGCTTGTCTGTAGCTGTGCCTGTGGTGCTGGGATGGTCCCATGTGTTACCTTGCAGCCACTCTGAAGATACAAGACCAGACAGCCCACGATTCACGGTTTTGGGCAGTGAGGTGTCAGTTCCTCTTGATATGCAATTTAGCGGGGGAGAGTAAAGAGCTAAAAACACGGCAACGGAAGAAATTCACTGAAACACAGGTATAAAATAGTACACATTTTCAGTCCCAGGATGCTGTAGGAGCATCCAAAAGCATGTTTTTTGAACCAAAGCATTTTAAACCACAGCAACTTGCATTAATGCAGCACCTGACTGTACATAGCTAATGAATTCTGGTTGACACTTCTGCCAGCTCCCTGCCTTTGAGGTGACAGATGCTTGTTGTTTTCTGTTTCATGTGCCTGTAAGTCTTGTGCATTTCTAGAAGCCAGTGAAAGACTCTCCCCTGCCTTCAGTCACCCACGAAGCAGGCCCAGAGAGACCCTGGGGCTGATATCACCTCATGGCATTTGGCCTTTGCAAACATGGATATCTGGCAGGTTGTAATTGCTTTTTTCTGAAACAGCAATGACTGAAGGTATGCCAGTGTATTAATATACTGTATTATTTACAGACTTGCATGCTGGGCCAAGGTAAACACTCAGCATCCGAGTCACCTCAGTCTGAACTTTTCTCTCTTGCTTTGAAAATTCACTTCATGTTCTCATGATATCTACTACCAGTGCTGTGTTTATTCAGTTTGCTGTGTGTCACAGATTAAACTACAGTTCTGAGTTTTCACAGTCAACACAGCCTCACTGATGAATGGAAGATCCCATGCCCAGCATTACTCATTCACAGAAGAATGACTAGAAGAGCGCTCCAAGACCAAAGGAAGTGATGCCAGGCCTATTTCTCATTTGCTTATATTCAGAGCATTTCCATTGATTCTCTTAGACTTGCAGAACAATTGTTGTCTGGGAATTTTGCATGAACTAAAAATAAAAGCAGCAGTTTCTGAAGAAAGGTGCTCTAGGTTAGATCCTAGCACATGGCCATATTTGAAGTGCTGTGACCTACTCTGTGGAGGGCAGCTGGGCACAGTCTGGCTTTCTCATCAAAATCTCCCAAATTTACATTTGAATTGTCAATTAAAAATTGTGACTTAACCCAAATTTTCCTTCAGTCTTGGTTTAACCTGTATACCTTGCATGTATGTGTGTGAGGATCTGTTATATTACCCACCATTTTTGATCTGACCGTCTTCTCTGATTATCCCTGCTAGATCTGTGTAGTTGTATTTATATTACAGAATGAAGAATCACTTCTAAAAGTGTGCGAACAGAGGTCACAGTAATGATGTGCAAAAATCATGTAGGTTTTGAGTTTGTTTTTAAAACCTAGTTTAAGCCCTATGGCATAAAGTGTAGAACAGTTGACAAAAGAGCAAGCAACAAGATTAAAAGAGGGAAGGAAGAAAAGACAGATGACAGAGGCCCTTTAGGTACTGCATTGCATCAGTGATACTTGAATTGGATCGTAAAAGGAGAAAACAAAGTGAACTGCCACATCCCAGCAGTTGATGCACACGGAGATTTGGTGACATACCCAGAGCCGCTCAGACGACCTGCAGCAAACAGCAATAACCCTTGCCTGTGAATACCTTGACTATCCAAAGGCTTTTAACTTTTGCTTGATACATCTTTTCAATCCTCTGGGGATATGACCGTGGGTCAGGACTGGCCCTGCCAGGGCTGTAGAGTCCATCAGTATGGCTGAGATTGTGAAAACTATTAAGAAGTGTAAATACCTTCGAGGATCTTGGCTAAGTTAGTTGTGGAAGGGAGAGTAATCAAAGAGCACAAGCTATGCTAATATTTGTGGTACGTCTTTGAGTCTCCACGTGCTTTCAGACATTTGACAAGGCAGAGATAAATACTTAGCAGCCCCTGTGTCCTGGGCCATCCCTCCTGAGCAGTTAGGACCTGGGTACTCTTGTGACCAGCAGCAGAACCAGTAGTACAGCTTGGGACAAGCTGGAAAAAGTCTCATCTTACACAACCCATTAGCAAAACTCATTCAGCAGTGCCAAGTTTCCCCCAGGATGTTTCTCAAGGTTTTTTTTTTAATTCTTTGCTTTCACAGATACACCTTTCTTCTGCCTGTAGTCTGGCACACAATTGGGGTAGAAAAGTAAATTTTTAGCTTCAAAGACTTTCCTTTCCTTGGTTATTTTTGTCACCAGTGGCTGCCTGTCACCAAGTAGAAGGAATACTCCTTTGTACTCTGTGACCTGGATAGATTTTTCCTTACTGTTTATATTCTAATGTAGCACTTGAAAATAAAAAAGGCTTTTCAATATTTTTTTAATATAGAAAAAGAAAATTACTTGAACAAGGTATTTCAGAAGATGATATATATTTGTCTGTCAGCTTCATGTGCCAAAAATCCCATCTTTTTTACCAGAAACTTTACACCTCCTACAAGCTCAGAAAGTTGCCAGACCTAGAAACATGCAGCGAAACCATCCTCCCCTCCTCTTCTGGGCATCATATGCAACAGTTAGGACTGTATATTAAAGACTGGTACAGTAATCAGAACAAAAATTAATTTAAGCTGAAATGGATAAAAAGGAGAAGCTGAGGTTCAGTGACATAATATCTACTCCAAAAATCAGGGCCATGATTTTCCTCAAACTGAATATCTAGAGTTAGTGGAAGTTTTGCTCCCCTGCTTCTTTAAACCAGTGTCAATGCTGCTGGTTCACCTATGTAGAGCACACCATGAGACAATATCAAGGATTAGCTCAGATATAACAATTCCTGAAGACTAATCTATACATTCATTTAAAGATATTCTAGCTTCCCCAGAGCATCCCCTGGTATGAGAAGTGCTTTTTTTGGGTAACTAAACTAGTAATGAAAACAAGAAGAAGAAGAAGAACAACAACAACAACAACAAAAACAGAAAAGGGAAACCCTTTCTTAGTTTATGAATTACTAGTGTTTTATTGTATCACATGAGTGAAAAGTTGTCAGCACTCAAAAATAAAATGAAGAAGAAACTTCTTGGTCTTGCCAAACCCACTTCTCACAAAAGGCAAGAAAGGGAGGCCAGAGGGAGCCCTTTTGAAAAATAAAAATTTAAAAAAAATCACAATTTCCAAACTTTATTCTCATAGATCTGCCTATTTTTCAACAGGAATGGATGTAGAAAGTTAATGGCTACCCAACAATAAGTAAAAGCTCTGCTCTGTTTCCCTCTCTCCTTGTTGGAAGTCCCATTTGTACACAGTTCAGACTAATGCTGGGGGTTTTCTTTGCTAATTTTCCTCCCTAGGGTGGGTAACAATTTCCCAGATCTAATACATCCTGACAGATGCAGTCATACCAATGCTTGCACTCTGCATCTTTGTTGGCCATTGGGGCCACGGTTTGGAAAGCTGATCTCTTAATCATTTTATCTGATGGATGTCGCTTACTCTAAATTGACAGTTGTTTGAGGTACTGATATCGACCTCTTCTGTTCTCACTGATGCAGGAGACAGACTTTCTGTGGGGCTCAGTCAGCCAGAGACCAGGGTGTATGTGGCAGAGTAGCTGTTTGTCTTATACATATAAATCTGCGTTTGAATTTCCCAGAATTCAAGTGTTCCCTTTAAGTGAAATTATTCTTTATAGTTAAAAACTATATTAGTCTTTACATTTGTGTACTAATGATATTAACAACAACTTAGAGCGTGCGGTAGGTGCAAGTCATCAGCTAGAAAAAGTATCTGTGGGCTCCTGCCCTATTCCATACCAGATGTAGTTTGCAAATTGACTGTTCAAAGCTGAGTACATTTGCTGAGCAAAAGACAGAAAGTAGAAGGGGAATGACCAGAATGTGAAAGGCACCATCAGAAACCATCAGATATTGAAACGCTGGCTGTACTCTACAGGCACTGTACCTTCTGTTTTTCTCATCTTTACAGCTCAGTTTTAATACAAGAGTCTTGTCTGGAAGCAAGTTTGCACAAGGTGGGATACCTGTGGCCTCAAACTTAGTTTGTCTGGTGCGTATAATGTGCTGTGTCAGGGAGCTGTACCAGCTGGTCACTCCTCTGAGGGGTGCCTGGCCAGGGGCTGGGTGTCTGGGCCATTCCTCCAAAAGTGCCTTCACCCAGAAGTTCCCCAGTGGTGCTCCCTCCATCTGGGAGGTCCTTCCTGCTGCTGGGGGCACAGGGGAGCTCCCTTGCACTCTTGTGCAGAGCCAAGGGTTAGGTGATAGCTTTGAAGGCAGAAGTGTCCTGGGAGGGGACTTGCAACAGGGATGTGGTTGCTGCCTTCATTACCCCACTGCAGCACAAGCGGTCACTGAAAAAAGATCCGCTGAGAAGGAGGATCTAAAAAGACCTGTGGATATGGCAGGATTTTTATGATATATTAGCCTGAATGGCTCCAAGATGTGGAATTTTACCTAGCATAAGTGGAATTTTATACAAAAATTGAAGCATTATTTAGTGCAGATAGGAAAGGATAAGAGTTTAGATCTGAGCCATAGTCTTGAGGTTAATGATGTAGCAGGATCTGACAGGCTAAACCCAGACTGTTGGCTGCACTGTACATTCCTTTTTTAGAGGTGTGAAAAGAGCGGAAACAGCATCTGAGAAGACGATCCAAAAATACATCACTTACGTTACTGAAGCAAATTAATACCAGGAGGTATTTTTCCCTTCCAAACTGGCCTCAAGAGATTGATCTAATTAATTACTTTTGGTTGTACAAAACTGACCCATCTGCCTCCAAGTCACCCCAGCAGAGAGATGAGTGAGTGCAAAAGGCGAAATAAATGAGCTGCATTGAGAGAGCAAAGTTGGAGTACTCACTGAGCCTGAGATTTGGGCTGAGGGTATCTCCTAGGACCCGTAATGATGAGGTGCAGGTGGTAACTAGGCTCCCTCATGAGTGCTTGGGGAAATGAAGCCTTAGAGTAGTTGTAACAGCAGCTGATACAGGAGCAAGGTGGGGCTCGGTTCTCTCACACCATAAAAATCACTGTTCAAAGCATACAAGTGGCTAAACCATTTCTGCTGTAATTCTGCAAGAAATACCAAAATTGCCATTTTGAATAGTTTAAATTGTAGGCTGACTGAGAAAATAATTAACCCTTAAAATGGTCAAAAGCGAATTGCTGCCCTTTGCTTCAATGGCTTTGCCTGTTGCTCCTTATTCTGGGGAAACAGGAACTGAGACAGTGACAAACGATTAGTAGGGATCACCCTATGCTAAAAATGCACTGGGATCGTGTGTCAAGAGACTGTAGAGAGGACAGAAACATCAGGTTTTGGGACTGTTTGGCTAAATTCAGTTTGATGAGTGACCTAAAGGCTTTTGTGCTCACCTTATCCACCAAGAGCCCCAGGTCTGTGTGGGCAAAGGGCGAGGTCTTGCAGCAGGGCTGGTGAATGCCTGGTATAGGTACCCTAATGCAGCATAATCTATGTGACAAAGAGTAAGGATGAATTTACTTAATTTTTTATATTACTAAAGACTACCATGACTACATCAGGAAGGGGCCATGCAAAGTGGAGCACTAATCTGACTTCATGCTGTGGTGCTGATGCCTATGAATTTTGGTATCCCTGAATACTCCATGCACTTACATCTATTACTAAACAATTTTAATACTTTTCATCATTGGTACAAAACATGATCTAAGTGCTACTGAAATCAGTTTTTTGTAGTAGGGATGTCACCTTCATCTGATTTTTGGCTAAGCCCCAGTGAGAACAGTATGATCTATGGTTCCTGGAACTCATAATCAACTAATGAACAAGAAATTTCCTTAACGCTACCTTCCTATACCATTAATCAAGTTTGTTATTAATAAGCTTCTTTATTGCCTTCTGGAGGTGTGGGGGTCACAGTCCTTAATTCACCAGCATATTTTACGGCTATTTCTGAGAAGCATCATGCAAAGGCATCGCACAAGGCAAGGGATGAGGAATGCCTGTGGCAAAACATTAAGTGAAGAGTACAATGGATTTAGCTGTTGGAACTTTAGCTGTTGGGGTTATGAAGCATTCTGGCTTCTGACTGTACAGGCAGAGCCAGGAGGCACATGGATAATTTGGGCATGTTCTCAGCAGAGAAGAGCACAGATATTGCTGACTGAACCAGTTTCTGGAAACTGTGAATTTGGGTTCAAGGGAGATTTATTTGGGTTTCTTTCTAAGCCAAGCAGGGAGAAATGTAACAAAGGCATATGTACAAAAGCAATTTTGCTGAGTAAGTAAAGAGGATGGCATAGCTGGCCAGGGAGTTGCACTGTGATCTTTGGCTGAGCTTTGCAAAGTGTGAGAGCAGCACATTACCTCCTGTGCAGAGGAGCCATGGCAGAAATGAAACCGTTTACTTATGCATAACTTACAGTTTTAGTTGCTTACTCACCAATTGGCATGTTATTCCAAAACAGTGAATAAAGTAACCTTGAAAGTCCTGATGAATGCACAAACAAAACAAGCAGGTTTAGCAAGTGTCCTGCAACAGCTTCACCAGGGCTAGTACAATTATTAACAGACAGGAATAATGCTGTCAGGATGTTATCTTGTGCCTGTTAACATCCTCCAGCACTGCCCAGACTCCTGAAATCCCCCTCTCCAGCTGCAATGTATTAATAGAACAAGACTGATCAGTTAGGCGTTTGCTTGACTTGGACAGTCTCACAGGAAAACCTTTAGGACATTGCTCGAGGTCGTGATGCACAGCACATGCACAGCTCCCACACCCTGCCTTCTGAGCAATTGAAAGCCAGAAAAAGGATGGATGGAAGTGTGGAGGGAGGTGACACCTGCTGTGCTTTCTCACACATGTTCTTCAGAGGAGCAGACAGAACTGCTAGAATTAATGTATTCTCCCTGTTATTCTGCAATTTGTGTTTCAGCTTAGTTTCTGTCCTGTGGTAATTATAAATAGAAACCAACAGAAAAGAACATATTTGACAGCAACTTGATTTTTTTAATTAGTGTTTTCTCTTTAAAGCTGAAATAAATCTTCTGGAATGCAGAAGGCTTGTGAGTGTCCCCCTGTCATCTCCCCAGCCACGTGCGCACGTGCACATGTGTCCCCTTCTCTGCCCGTGTCTGATGTCTGAAGTTTTGGACTGACTGCATGCATTCAAATGCAGTTTATTAAAAAATGTAATATATAATGTAATTGTAAAGCTTTCACTTTGGAATGAGTTAATGTACTTCCTTAAACATCACGTGTGTGTTCCTTTTCCCCTTTTAGCTATGTCGATGTCTCTCTGAAAAAGACATTTTCTCTTACAACTGGTTTTCATCCAAATGAATTTTAAATATATCAAATAAAATTAATCATCATCATCATCCTCCATGATTTTTCATAATAAAACTCTGTGCAAAATTGGACAGAGTTAGTATGTGTGTCATCAAATAGATGTTAATGGTGACCATCCCTGGCAAATATTTTAAAGAGATGTTGTGGCTCTTTTTAATCCTTCCTTCTGGTGCATTTTAAAAGGTGAGATACAATTATTTGAAGAAGCAAAAACTGTCTCAAATTTTTTTCCCCTGTGACTTCAGAACAGTGGTGAAGCCAGATCTGTTCTCCTATGCTTTTGCAGGTGCTGATCAGCTGGGAAACTTAGCTGTCACAAGTAATAATGAGAACTGTGGTCTAAAATCTTATGCAAAGGCACCATAAAATGTTAATTTACCACTGCATTAAAGCAGGTATTTGAGAAAATAAACAAATGAACAGAATGTGGACAAGTTTACAGTCTCAGCCCCAAGAATTTACAGGCTGCCAGGAAGCTCCTCTCCTTCTTCAATACTTAGTCTTGAGACTCCTCCAATATTGTAATTTCTCCAACTTTCCAGACACCTGAATTTTCAAGGCTAAACAAGAGGTAACTGTCTCATTCAGAAAACAAAGACAATCTTGAGGAAGGAAATCTTCAAAGCCATAGAAGCCAAGGCTTTTGCTGAACGGTAGTAAGACCAAAGGAAATGAGAAAAGCAATTCCTCTTCTCTCTTTCAGTGGTCACAGTCCATGTTTTGTGACTCTCACTGAACTTCAACCTTATGTTAAACTGCGGGTTGGAGAAAGTAGTAGACCCTGCTGTGGGGAGGGAAGTTGTGACTCTGGATCAGGTTTCCTAGAGCCAGGGTGGAGAGTATCCTCCTGGAGAGATCATGGGGGTGTGCTCAAGGCAGACATTTCACCTTAAGCCAAAGACAGCACTTGGACTCAAGCACATCAAGCCTCCTGGCTGCTGGAAGGAGCAGGGTTTCTGTCCCTGGGGCATGAGGAGGTGGCTCCAACCCAAACAAGGTAAACCACTGAGATGAGCCAGGACAAAATGCAGGTCATGTGGATTGACCAGAGCCTGAAGGAGGGCATCATGGAGCAGGGATAGGCCTGTGTCCAGACATATTGGAAAAGAAAAAAGCATTTTAGGTTGGGAGAATGAAGGAGGAGAGGATATGCAGCAACAGCATCAAAAAATATGCTTTTTGGTCATAAATTGTCATTAAGCGTAAAGTCATATCTAAAACCTCACTGTTGGCTTATATTTTCAATGTGCTAAATATCCCTGACGTCTTAATTAACTAGTTACCCATAAAAACTCAGTGAAAAACTTCAGAATCATTCCAAAGTGATTTTTTTTCTTTCCTGGTCTCATTAACCACTGCCCATTAGTTCCCTTGTTTTCATCAAAGACCTGGAGGGATGCAGAACAAATCAGGGGACCAAGATTTCACACACCAAGCTGTACAGTAGCAGGGGCTGCAGGGTGGAAGGAGAGGATTGTTGGAAATCCTGCTGCATGCCAGCGGCTTGGCTCACATTGCAGCAGGATTATTGTCTCTACACGCAGTGAAAAGGGCTGCTGAAAATCTGAAACGTGATGTCATGCCAAAAATCTGTGCTGCTTGTTTTTTTGTTTGTCATGAAAAATGTGACACAACTCTTCCATTCCTAAAAGTATTTTCCATGGGAAAGTCCTTATCTGCAATAAATAAACCCCAGCTTCTTGAGTTTACTTCACTGCATATTTATTTTTCTTGAAATCTTCAAGTTTTACTACTTTGCTACTTAATTTCTGTTTTACTACAACAAAAAGCCAAGATACAGCTGTTAGTGGAAATAGAGCAGACTTTTTTAGAAGACAGATATGTTGATGATTACTGTAAAAAAATAAACATTCTTGTCTTCCTGCATTTTCTATAGTTATTTGAACGGGTTTTGTGGTTGCTCTCCCTGACTTCCATGTCTGCAGGTTTGTACTTTTTAAAAATCAACTATTCTTTTTCCCGTTTCACATCTGTTGGATGTTATTTTTGAGATTCTCTAGAAATGTAAAGAGAAGATGAAAATTTCTCCATATTCTAGGACCCAACAGACTATCATATTGGCCTTGATTTCCATGCTTCCAAAAACAATGCTTTATGTTTTATGTGATTGGATAATGGATCAGGACAATATTCCTGAACAATACTTCTATGAGGACTGGATTTGTATTAATTTGTTTTTCCAAGCCTTACTATGTCACATGTAAACAAGTATAGAAAATGTCAGTAGAGTGTAAATAGTGTTATTTGCAACTAAAACAGAAACTTAAACTCCTAATGATAGATAAAACAAGTAATGTAAAGAAGACTTACACCTTCCATAGGTCCTTTCCCTGGTTTCCAAGACACTTATCTATGTTTCTATAGTTGGAGAGTATATTGGTTCCAGTAACCATGAAGGACATACAAATGAAGTCTCAACTGTGACAGAGATTATTTCTTGCATGATTATATTGTATCACCCTTATATAGCAGCAGATCTACATGGATTGTAGGTTTTATGAGATTTCAAACCTATGTCAGGCAGCAAATACAGAAGGAAAGGCACTGGATGGAGCAATTATGGTCCGGGACTGGCCAGAGTGGGTATCTTTAATTTTCACAGTGTAAGTTACTTTTTGAACACTACCAACTCTCTGCTGAAAACAAGCACTTCCAGAACAAAAATTCTGCAGCTTTAGGGGGGAAGGAAATCACACTTACAATTGATGCTGGATTTTTAGGAATATTTAAGATCTCTTTTAGGACTGCATTGTATGAGCAAGACTTCAGCTTCAAAAACCTGTCTATTGTACAAAAAATACTTCATATTCCTGCAATTTATTTATGCTAATGCAACCAGAAACTGAATCTGGTTGTAATAAGGTGGAATCTCTTTAAAAAAAGAAAAGGATTCTGTTCTATGCCATCTTTCTTGATAACAATTTCCAAATTAGATTTACATAACAATCTTTCTTTCCAGACAGCTGGTCCAACAAATCAAGCTGCGACACTTCTGGTTAAGCTTTGTTCTGAAAGCATTCTGGAACAGTAATTTAGTTGTCAGTTTTGGGGCTGCAGGAGCATAATTAGGTTTATACAGCTAAAGACATGTCCACATGTCTCTGTGGGAAATTAGATAAAGGGAAGTCCTGGATTGGGCTAAACTTGCCAGAAGTCAGCTCAGAAATTCTGGAGCACGCTTGAATAGCTCTGTATACAATAATGAAAATAGCTTTTCCTGTAGTTACAGCTATGGTATTACTAAAATGGTAATGAAATGTACTCATAGGCCATGAAGAATAAACATTTTCATTACTACTGTGCCCTTCAAGAGAATTTCTTTCTGGATCTGGGGAGCTGCACTAATGCTGCTTCAATCAGACGAGGCTGATGGGCAATTCTTGCTGACACTCCAAGGAGCTACTGTGTATTGGCATCTCAGAGGTAAACTTGCCTGAGGCCAGCTAGTTATGTCTACTGATACTTCATGTTGGCCGGTGAACATCCTTGTCTTTTTGTAATTTCTTCATAAGTTTTTGCTGGAGCATCCCAACTACCTGAAAGGAGGTTGTAGCCAGGTGGGTGTTGGTCTCTTCTCCCAGGCAACCAGCAGTAGGACAAGAGGGCATGGTCTTAAACTGTGCCAGGGGAGGTTTAGGTT
>JAWWLV010000088.1:109737182-109772999 GCA_035041135.1 Platyrinchus mystaceus | reverse complement strand
GGACAAGAGGGCATGGTCTTAAACTGTGCCAGGGGAGGTTTAGGTTGGATATTAGGAAGAAATTTTTTACAGAGGGATTAACATTTTTTACAGAGACATTGGAATGGTCTGCCCAAGGAGGTGGTGGATTCACCGTCCCTGAAGGTTTTTAAGATGAGACTGGATGTGGCACTTAGTGCATGGTCTAGTAATGACAGTAGTGTTGGATTAAGGATTGGACTTGATGATCTTGGAGGTCTTTTCCAACCCAGTTGATTCTAGGATTCTATGATTCTATGAACTCTGGAGGAGGACAGACACCTGCCCATGTTTGCTGTGGTGGGACCCGACTTGCACTGCAGCATCTGCACACTCTGAAGTTACAAAACCAAGGCCAGAGGATTTGGTGGCCACTGTGCAGTAAAATCAGAACCCTCACACCAATGGGATCTCACAAAAGGAGGTTAGTGCCTGGGTTGTGAGGCAAAGAAGGCAGCTCATGGGATGTGGATGGGTACCACCTCTGGTAGGGTATGGTAAGCATTGCTTTGGGGTTCTGGCATGAGGGCACAAGAGTGCAGCTCTCCCCTTTACCTGGTGGGGGACTGTTCATCCTCTTACCAGTGAAAATGAGAGCAGCCTGATCCAAGCAAACTGGAGAGGATAGCCTCTTACTACGTTTGACTCACCCTGTGCAATCTGGAATGTCACTTTTTCCTTAACGTAACAAGAACAAACTGATGGATGTAGGGGAGTGTGTGTGTGTGTCAGTGCCAGGGGTTACAGAGCGCTAGGCATACAAAGCTGGCTGAAGAGAGCAAGGCAAACACTTCCGCAGGCTATCTGTGTTTCTAGGTCATCATTAGACCATGAATGTCTAAATGAGCACAACAAAGTAAATATAGCAAACCAAATTCGAGTCCTCTTCTCTTCTGCATCCTTAAAAGAGCTTGTTTATCTCCCTAGCTCATAACTCCTAGAAACAAGTCCCTGAATGTTAAATGTAGCTACCTAGGCAACAGGGCATGACGCAGACACTCAAAACAACTCAAGCCTTGCCTTTCCCAGGTTTTTTTTTTTTAATGTGCTGGCCACACAGCTTGAGTGTGAAACCTCACCCCAGCATTAGGCTTGGCTCATGGTTTCTGGACAAGGCCACCAGTTTTTCTGTCTCATCTGTTAGGTGACTAAAGACATGAACATTATTTCCATCTTGGAAAAGGTTTCAGCTGCCAGAGAAAACACCCCATGGTTATTCATCACGTTCTATTAAAGGGCTGACCAGATGCAGTCCTGCTATCAGCTTGGGAGAGCTATTAGAGCAAATTTCTGTTGCCGTACCTCAGCTGTACCTAATGGCCCAGCCATGGCAGGACTGAGCCCACTGTGTCCTCGCAGCAGTAAAACCACCTGCCACTCGGCACTGTTAGCTGAGCAGATGAGATGTTTCACTCCCAGCACTGCAAAACGGAAGGGCAATAACGAATTGCTTCCCAAGGAAAGCAGTAGCTGGCCACTGAATAGCGACTGAACCAGTGATCTGGTTTTCATTTAGTTTCAGTCCTCCGGGTTTTCTCCCGTTGGGTTAAGTGAAGCGTCCCCAGATAAACATAAAACAGTTTAATTTTTCTGCTTCCGGGCACCATCGGCCTTGGCAATCCCAACTCGCAGTCAAACCCAGCTAATTTTTCTGTTGATTATCACTTTGCCAGACAAACAATCAATACTAGAACTGTGCAGACTTTGTATAACCTCTGTAAACCGAGTTTTTAATTGGTGAACAGGTGGCTGTCTGCATACATTTCTCACAACTGCGACCTTACAAAAGTGTTCTGCATTCCTCCTTTTTGCATTTATACATGAACTCAATTAATTTGTGAGAGCTTAGATCCAAAACGTGGCAGAAAATGTGTTTCTGGTGAAGTGTCCTCCAGTAACCGTATGACTCAGAGCGAGTGATGAGAGGATTCCCTGGAAGCAGCGCTCCCTCAAGTACTAATTACCATCTGCACTAGCTTAAGTGTCAGCCTTTCAGCCGAAACAAACAGGGCTCAAGCCCCTCAGTCTGCCGGGGACTGTGGGGGTCTCCGGGCAAACGAGCTGAGAGCTAGGATGCAGTTATAGGTAGCAAATGGAAAACTGGCTCTGGAGAGCACACAGTGCCACTTAAAAGCACCATACCACAACTTTTCTAGTTTGTGGAGAGGACAACAGGGCTGCTTGTCAGAGCTGAGGTCCCTTGGGGGCGTTTTCTAAGTTTAGTTGTACCTACGTAATAAATATGCTGATGAAAGGGGCTTCTTACAGAGCCTGTAATCTCTTGGTTTTTCACATGAAGGCAGATGTTAAAGAAGTGCAGAGTCCTGCTAAGCACCTGATTCCTACTGATAGCAGCAGTGTAGGAGCATAACTTCTCTGGGGATTTAAAGTGATTGCTAGAAGCTTTAAGAAACAACTAAGCAAAATAAGCGAAAAAAAAAAAAAAGGAGTGTAATTGGACTTGGCACTAGTGAGGCGTGCAGGAGGGGAGGTAACTCTATGGGACAGAGGGGTACAAATATGTTCTGTGAAACCAGGGAAGGATTTTGGATTCCAAAAGAAACCTTTTGACTTGAGCAAGGGATCCTACCCAGGAGAAACTCCAGTCTGGGCCCCATGGCAGCTTTTATGGGAAGAGGGACAGGAGGGCAGAGGCGAGAAATGTCCTTCCCAGGCGAGCAGCAGCCCCTGCTCCATGAGGTGGTGCTGAACAGCTTCGGGGAGGTTTCAGGCAAATCTCATTTTGCCCTGCTGTGAGACTGAAATGCCAAGAAAAATATAAAGAGAAATGCTGGTGCAGGTGAGGAGCACCCGACATCTTGAAATTGTACTGAGGTGCATGTGGCAGAGGGAGAAGGAGCAGGGATGGGTGCTTGGTGCTCCAGGCTGGGGTTAGGGGAGGCTTTCAAGGATCTGGCGGCTGCAAAGACCAAAGGCTGAGAAACGCAGGTGCACACAGACATATCCCCGTACTGGAAACCCGGTTTTTTTGGGTTTTTTTTGGACAGGAATGTACCAAAAGGGCCAAAACTGAACTGAGCAGTAACAAGAAAACCAGTCAAAACATGCACTTGAAGGGTGCCTCTTCTGACTGAATGTGCTGGCTGCGGGCAATGCTGGCCTCTAACAGCAATGCTGGGCTACAGCAAGCAGGCAGAAGTGTTAACTGGGCAGCTTTCGTGCTTTTATGGCTGACAATTAGCATAACAAGCAGCAAGCCCAACACATCTGCCATCTGGCCACTGCTGAGTGTTACGTAAAAAATGTAAGTCATGAGGAAATTAATTTGCTAGTGGTAAATTATGTTGTATTAAATAGCAAACTACATTCTGCAGCATCACACACCAATGAAAAAAAATGTACCAGGGCCTCCTTCATTTCCTTCCAAGACACAGAGAAGCAACTACTCTTTAACATCACCTATCTTTTAGTCTTTATTATCTCTAAGCTGCATTAACCATCTTATGTTAGTTTGCATGATGTGGCTGCACGATTCCCCTGCTGACTTGTGCACAGGCCCCAGCCTTGTTTTAGGAGCTTGCTTCCCCAAAATATCTTTTTTTTAAAAAGCTCCAGAATTGTGGGCCCTCAGAAAGGATTATTCCAGTCTGAGATCTGTTCCCAGGGAAATGGGAAGTCAGGGAGAGGTACAGCCTAATTCTGCTGCTTTGCCCTTTACAGCCAAAGGTGTGTTGGTGCAGTGCTGACAGTGTGGGATAGTCATCGTAATCCACAGGCAACTCAACCAGTGGCAGTCACTCAGGAGAAAGCAAAGAGGAATCGTTAATATGCAGATTATCTAGGGTGTTACATGGGACGACACTGAAGCATATGAAATTCTTCAATGCATTTTTCTTTGTGGAACAGGAGACTTCTTTTTCTACCCCACATAACCTATTTCTGTGATAAACTCAGCTTCATATTCCTGCATTAATCTCCCACAAAGTTTCACCCCGAATTAAGGGCTGGTTGCATGGGAATATGCAGCTGCTGAACAACAGGCCTCCCAGGCGAATTTTGGAAGAGTGATCATAGAATTGTGTGCAGCTGAATGAAATTCCCAGGTGCTTTTAGGAAGTTCCAGATGCTTTTAGTCCCCTAGTTCAGTGTTGATGCAGCCAATGTACGAATTTAGACCACTTATTTATTTATTTTAAATTTTACTGGTTTTATTTTAGTATTTTTATTTTATTTCCTCTTGCAAATGAAACAATTTATTTCTTCCCCTATAAGTCTGTCTTCCTTGTGGGGAGCAGAAAGCAGCTAGAGTAACCAAGAGGGAAAGAGGAAAACAGCCTTTGTAAATTAATTTTCACTGGCTCCTTTGTTCCCCAAGGGCCACAGACTTGATTGTGGGTTAGGAAGGAATACAGCAATTTGGAATTATGCATGGATAAAACAGAGCTGGTGATATGTCATCATACATTACAATCCTGCGGATATGAATTTGGACTGGGATTGTCGAGGCAAAGTTCAGCAAATCTGGCAAATAATTTACAGTGTAAAATGATCCTCTTTATTGAAGAACGTCACCATGTAGACAGGGGAATTAGGGCAAATAAACCCTGGTGATTTATGGGTTACCACAGCAGTCAACATTGAAGGAGGCAGCCGACTTGGCTTTATCAGCTTCCCAAGACACTGGGATATCTGGTAAGTAGATAGAGAATATTTTTGGTGTGCTGCTACTGCTTTCCTTCTAACAGATCTCACCCTGGTGTAACTAGCTGGCCAACTAACAATGTTGTGTGCAGAGCTGTGGACACTCTGGCTGCACTGAGCTGCCAGTGGCATGCTCTGCCATGGCCGTGGCAGAGCTGGAAAGGGCTCCCACCACGGGCCAGCAGCACAGCCAGGCAGTGCCTGACGAAGTACCTCCAAGCACTGCATCAGGACACAAACTTGTTGCTTTAAGCAGGAGCTCTTGCCTTGCAACTCCGTGCTCTTTTAGGTTAGCAACCAGTTGTAATTACCAACAACTGATATAGAAAGATATCTTCAAAGTGTAATTGGAAAAACAAAGACTTTATTATGTCCTTCTGCAATAAAACACGTGACTGTGTATGGTAAAGCCACTCAAATGTGCCTGTTCCAAGGTTTTGCTCCTTCTAAGGCCAGAGAGACACAGTGTGTAAGAAAAAAATTGCACCACTGCAGGTAGTACAGGTTCCTGAGGACCAGGGTCCCCTCTCATAGGTCTGTGTGGGGCACCTTGTCAGGCCCTGGTGTTTCTGCTTATGGTCATTTTCATTGCTGTTAAGTGGATACAGGGGCAGGTGTTTTACAGACAGAAGAACTGCATTTTCAGGATGTGAAACTGCTGAAGATACAGAAAATTAAGAAAGGAAGAAAGAAGAAACTGCTTGGGCCACTGAAAGCAGGTACTGCTCCGTACCATGTTCAAAGCACTTCCAAAGGAGGTGGAAGGAGTTATCTTGTGAAGAGGAGACAGTGTGGATGAAGCAAAGACTACCTGCTGCACCATGAGGACTGAGTTTCTTTCCCTGCTGAAAGAAAATGCTGCTTGGGCTACATGGAAAAGGACATCCAAAACCAAAATAAGCCACAAACACGATGCTCTGTAAATTCCTTTTAAAAATCCTTTTAATGAAGAAATAATTCCATTCCAAAATATAGACACACAATTAAATAGTTTAATCACTTCAAAATATAACATGTCCCCAGTAGGTTCCAACACACACACACAAAACAATACTTAACAGCAATACAAAAACCCCATACAATAGCAGTTCTGTTACAATACCAATGAATATCGTGACATCTTTAGTGTCTCTATATCTGTCTCAAGTGGTGTCAAGTACAGTAGTTTTAAAAATGTCTTACAGTTAGTAGTCTCAAGATGTAACTCCTCATACTTTTTTTTTTCTTTTTTGGTTCAAAGGTAAAAATGCCCTTTTGTCTTCAGGACACAGTGGAGTGCTTGTTGTTCACAGCTCCGTCTGCTGAATTGAACCAACGTGATCACAGCAACCCGAGGTTGCAATATTTACAAGGTCTATCTACAGTAATTGCCAAGAACCAATAAGGATGGGAGAAGATGACGACTGAAAGTAAAGGTGGACACACTTATGATAAATTATGATGCAACAATTTGGCTCATGCATATAAGAAAATACATATTATATCACAACAAAGGCCACACACCTTTTTATGCAGTTTAGTTAACATTACTACTTACAGACAACCCATTCTCCACCTTCGCTTTGGACATTCAAGGACCCTATACATCTTCACATCCCTGTCTCCTGATTCCAAACCACTGGTTTTCCTCCAGTGACAGTAAAACCACCCGGAGTTTTGACTGCTGTGGTGGGCCATTGGTAGTTAAGAAAAGGGCCACGCCAGGGACCTCTTCTGTAACTGTTTTAATGACCACAAACCACAACCAAAATAATATTCAACAAACAGACAAAGACCAGCTGGGTGAAAATGTAGCCAGCTTAACAGTTGGAAAATGCTTAAAATAGACATTTGGAGAGCTACGTAAGAGGTGCTTTATCTCAGAGCTCCAGGGCATAAAGGACCCTGAACTCTAGCTCTAAGGGATCACCTTGTTGACACCAGCCTAAAATAAAGGTGCTTGATTAGTCAACTTTAGTTGTTACTCCTAGTTCAGAAGCTCTTGCAATGGATTTAGTTTACTGCATCTATTTTAAGCATAGTGATAATGAGCACGCAGACATTAAGATGATGAGAGGGATCTCTTACTCTGGGTACAGTTAAACATGACATGGGTAGAATTAATCAGCCATTGCATGTAGCTGTGTTCTAGCTTGTCTTCTTCCTGTTCAGAAAATGCTTGCCTGGAATCCTGAGCTGACAGCAATGTCTACAGGTTCACTGGAGAAGCTTAAAACATGGAGTGCTAGGCACTAGTGGAGGCTAACCCATTCCTGAGAGGAGGTTGGAGGAGGAGGCAGTGGAGGATATGGTGCCTGCCTTGCCAGGATGGCACATACCCCAGGAGCAAAGACCAGTGATTGCAAAAACAAAAAGCTTACATGAAGATATCTGGAACCCTTAGTATGCATTTGGATGTCTGAGACCAAGCCCAGATATGCAAAAAGATGTGGACAAGAGATCTGCATATGCAATAAAATGATATGGAAGTGAAAAACAGCAACAGCTCTTTCATACAGATACTCATTCCCTAACACATAGTGCCCAGGAAAACAGCCATGAGCCTGGAGAGTGCATGCAAACAAGCGGACTTACTGGGTCGAGCTACAGTCTCATGTAAATATGGCAGCGCACATCCACGTCACCATGAAAGCAAGGACAGACAAGCCATGTTCACCTGCTTCAGATGGATATCTCATCACTTCCTGTAGGCAAACTATGCTGGTGTGAAATATCTGTATGAAACACCGCTGTTTTCAGGGCTGTTACAACAGTGTCACTTCAGATCAGCCAGGTACTGGAAGCCTAATGTTGTATTAGGTCAGTAAAATTACCTTGGCACAGAGGTGATCTTGAGCTGATACACTGTGCAGCTCAGGAGGGCTGGGCAGCCAGCATGGAACATCTCCTGGTGCCCCTGGCCACTCCTGCTCCAGCTCTTGAGGGCCTGGCTCTGGTTTCTCTGCAGGGCAGTGCTATGTGCCATATGGGTGTCGCCTTTATTTCCAAGCAGTGTGCTCTGGGGAGCACGTTACAGCTGATTTGTGTCAATCCCTGCTCAGGATATCTGTAAGTTTGTAGTCACAGCAGAGCAAACACTTCTTAGCCAGCAGTCTCACTGTCTAACCCACAATGGCCAGGTCAGTCTCCTTTCTCCTGAAATGTCTTGATACTGGAAAAATACTAAACCAGACCGATCTCCAATTCTGTAACTGTATGGCTGTCCTTTTAAAAAAATCCACCGCTCTTCTTGTGCTTTTCACTGACCGCTATTTCTCCATCCAGCTCTGAAGGAGTCTCACTACACATTTCCAAGAGAGCATGCAGAACATCTGGTGGCTGGCTAAGGCAGTACACATTCGGAAATCAAAAGAGAACAGTTGCAAGCGCACTTTAAGCCTGTACATTTAAAGCTGAAGGCCTCGAAAATAACATAATGAAGGGGGGAGGGGAGGAGAGGAGGGGCAGAGAGATGGAAAGAGCCGGTTTGTTGAACACATGCCTACTAAAGCTAAAACATCAATGAAACAATACCATGGAGGATTATACGTAACATCAGTCAGTTCAGGGATCTTATGGCACCTGTGGTTTATAAACAGCTTTAGCAACGAGTATTTCAAAACATAGTTCACAGTTTTAAGAAGATCTGTGCTGATTTAAAAACTAGATTCTATATCATTTGAACGTCACCTTTTGTATATGATATCTATTTGGAAAAAAAATATTTACACTAACTTCTATGGCTGATTTGTTAGATTATTTTGAAAGAAACATTCCTAAGTTACACGTTAGCCCTAAATTAGAGAACTTTATTATTATTATTAATTATATTATTATAATTATTATTTTAGTACATTTTGTATAAGCCTTAATTTAAAGACTTGCAAACAAATTGCAAAGATAGTCTGGTACTTTGTTTTTTGGGCTACTAGATATATACACTCAGGAGTATTATTATTCAGTGTTAAATGCATAATCGCTTTTTATTTCATCTGTGGAAAAAATGTACAGTGTATAGTAAACCAATCTACTAAAATCTCAAAGTATTCAGAAATCAAATTTCTATCTATAAACAGTATTATCATTGTAAACTGAACAGGTTCAATATCATGTGCAAAGGGTTCACGTGAGTTATTAATACCACTGTCCTGTGTAACAGCAGTACGTACGTCAGTCTGTTTGCTTCACCAGTAATGAGCCATGTTACAGAAGATGTAGCTAATATAAGTTAGCTTTAAACAAAAGTCTTGCTGTCAAAAACACACATCTACAAACTACAACTCTTAGAACAAAAGTACTGTGCTACAGTCCTCAGAACTTAGTTATGTGATTTTTTTGTCAAGAGACGCTGAACCTCTTGGTTCCATTCTTCTGTGAAGTTTGCAGCTGAGTTTTCTTCATCGTCTGTCCGAAAGCAGCTCTCCTCATCATCAGTTCTTACGTAGCTTTCATTGTCTGTCTGACTGCAGCTTCCCTGTTGAGAAATGTTTAGGGAAGGTTTTTAAAGAGTGCTGGTTTAAGATGCTGCACCCACACAGGCAGAGTAAGTAAAGCCTCTGAGTGCTGCTTTATTGAGAGAGAAAAGGAAGAGCTGGCCAGTTCCTGTGGTTACCCCTTAAGGAGTTAAGAAAGGGAAAAAGCCATCCTACCTAGGTGAGCCTAGGTATTTGAGCTGTAAACAGGAACTTACAGGGTATATGGGAAGTTGGAAACTTTCCTTGCCATGGGCAAGAAGACTGTTACCTGCTCTGCTGAGGGACCCCGGGGTAACTCAGTCTGCACTGACACAGATCTGCAGTGTTCCCATTTTCCTTTCCATTTTACCCTTCCGGGTTGCCCTATTGGCTGCCTGTTGGCAGCAAACCTATGGATTATTCCCCTTGAGCACAGTTTTCAGCACAGTCCCTCACCATCACGAGCATCCCCTCACATATTAATGTCTTGCCCTGGGTATGTTTTACTCTGTCTAAAGAAACCTGTAGTTACGTAAAAGGATGATTTATGATAGCTCATAAACAGCCTAGTCCACTGGTGCACCAGTTTCTCCTGGTGCTCCCCCATATCCTGAAGCATCAGTGAGCACCTTAAATTCCTACAGAGGAGTCATCAAAGTCTTAGTTGGTAATGGAAAATTCATGATAGATTACTGCTGCTCTTTCTCAGAACTATGTCAGGATCTACAGTCAGGTAATACTGCAAACTTCTGGTTTTGGCACGTTTATTGTAAGGACACTGTTTACACACTTAACTCTTCCGAAGTTAAGGAGCTCAGCCCTTTTTCTCTTAAACTACCTCAGAGAGAAAACCAATCTGCATTGCATGAGATGTGATAATAACAGCATAATACCACACCCTACTGACATGAATTATTTTCTACTCATTTTAGGCATAAAGCTGGCCTACAAGATGGGAGATGAAATGCAAATTACTTCAGCAAAAATAGTTAAATCAAATCTGATGAATAAGAAAGGTCAGGTGCTTGCTGCTTTTCCTTCTTGACACCATTTGACTGTATTAATTATTCAACCACAAACAATTCCATCCCATTCCCTAATACCTAAGCATGCCAAATGGCATGATGATCTTAATTTAGTGTCTCCTTGTGTCAGGTAGTTACAAAAGACAGGCATTAACATTTTGTTGATAAAAGGAAAGGAAACCTGTGCTGCAAGTCTAATGAGAGTTTCATAAAAAATGTCTGAGGTACATTTTAAATGATATGTTTTAAAAATCAGACATGCATCTGCACTGCTTAAGTCTGCAAACTTACTTGGAAATCTTAGTAAAGGAACATTTTGCTCCTCACAATTCAGCCAAAAAATGAAAATGAAAGACATGGAAGAGGTCAGTTCGAAGCTGCCCGAGACTGATTTTTACTGAACCAATTTCAAGGTTATGTAAATCATAGAATGATTTAGGTTGAAAAAGACCTCTAAGATCGTTGAGTCCAACCGTTAACCCAGGTGTCCCATGTTCACCAATAAACCATGTCCCCAAGTGCCACATCCACCTGACTTAAATACCTCCAGGGATACTGACTGAGCAACTACTTCCCTGAGCAGCCTGTTCCAGTGTTTGGCAACTCTGCCAGTGACAAAATTTTTCCTAATATCCAAAAATATAGGAACATCTCATATTTCTTGACATAATCATTATAAACCACAAGAGTAAAATAAGAGGGGCTTGTGAAACATGGGATGCATTAAGATGCATTGATAGTAATGCTAAGTATTTGGGTTTGCTTCAAATTTTCTGGATAAATTACTTCTCTTTGGTGGAGTGTGGGAAGGGTTATTCTAAATTCTCTCAAGGCTTTTCTCTGTTCCACAGCCAGCACTGGGATAGAGAGATTTTCGTACAAGAAATAATGAGTAATAATGAACCTCAGAGCTTTAAATTCATTGCAACATTTTAGAAGTGCCAAAATTAATTCCACGTCAAGACTCATATGATTTGTCATGATATGAAATTGTTTCTTGACCTTTTCTGTAACTGAATCCACAGGTTCTTTTCAGTTACTTATCATTCAGTGATTTTTCAAAAAACACCCCTATCACTTGTGTAATTTTAGAACTGAATTCACTAAACTAAAGCTGCTTCTTCCCCGTTAACTTGGTCACAGTTCTTTTACAGCCTTTTTTACACCTACATGCTAAGAAGATGAGGACTTAAGGGGAAAAATAAAGAGAAAAACCAAAACATAACTGAGTGAATGCAGCAGACATTTTGGAAAATTACTGTGCTGCCAGCCTCCTGTTATTTTCAAATGGAATGGTCCAGATAATGCTGTTTTTTATGTATTTGCTCAGGAGAAATCAAAAAGAGTTGTGCTAGTAGAGTGTGACTTCTACATACATGAGCAGTTCATCTACAGCCTGTATCCTTCTTCTTCACTACTCTATCACTGGGTTAGGAGGAAGAGGCTGAAGAAAATGTGCTTGGGGCAGAAATGTCAAGGGAGGATCAGCTGGCAGCTACGTGAGGGGTATTTACAGGGATAACAAAGAAAAAATCTTCTTGGCAGTGGTGAAGTACAAAAAAAAAGACAAAGGCATTTTGGGAGGTTCAGCTGGGACATGAGGACAAAATAAAAGCTACAAGAAGTGTGACACTGCCCAGGCAGGTGGTAAAATTTCTATCTGTGTAAGTTTTAATCTTTGCTAGAGAAAGCCATGGCTGATATGGTCTTGTGTTGGAGCTAGACCTGCATCAGGTGGGAGACTGGACCACACTGGCTTCTGAGGGTCCGGTCAACCAACACACTCAACCATCACTCCTCTGTGATCTCCCGAGCTCCTGGCATGAAGTCTGTGCAAGGAATGAACTGTGATGTGTGAGCTGCTCTGAGTAGTAGCTTTTAGGGCCCTTAGAGCTGAAGAGAGGCCAGGGCACAGCTGGGAAATGTGACCTCAGGCTGTGGACACAGCAAATACAGCACCCACATATCCATCAGCTGAGGGCTAGTAACCTTGGACTCTGGGCTGATCCTGTGTCCCATCTTTCCCAAACAATAAATGGTGAAGTCCCCATTGCAAAGGACTGAAAATGTCAACAGCCAGCGAACTGCATGCTAGATTTAAAATCTTTCCTTCCCAGAAAAAAACATGGATGCAGGGCAATTGTGTCTTCACAGCACTTCACACAATTCATCTGTGCCCTTTGGCTTAGCCTATATTAAGCCCTTCTCACAGTGGCACACCATCTCTCTACCAGCAGAGATACTCCTGGTGAAAAAAAGCATGAGATGAGAAAAATATGGAAGTGTTACTTAGTAAGATTTCTGTCTTGGAAAAAAAGTCAAGTTGAATATATAGTATTTTTTTAAGAATGCATTAATATAAAAAAAAATTGAGAGGATTTGTGAGTTTTGTATTTGAAAAAAATTCCACCTGTTTCAATACAAACCACTGAGGCACTTTTGCAGTGGAAAATGTCACCCACAGCCACCCAAAGCCCCAGATCCCACAACAGTTTATGTTATAAGGTTTTGAGTCAGTGAGAGGGTTTGGAGTGGGATGGATCTGAGTCTTTAACTGAAATTATTATATGGTTTGATTTAGAGAGGGAAAATCACTGTTAACTGAGAACAAAACCTCTAATAAAGGCTCGTCCCTGTACTCCCTCTCAGTGGATGCTTTAGGTCTGATTTGTATTAGCTTTTCACACCTTCTTTTCTGTTACAATAATGCATATAAATGAATTAGGCATGACCAACTCAAATGTGTGCCAGCATTAAGAAAGAATAGCTTTAGAAAGTCCAGGAAATTGTAGGTCTTGTGGGAACATGCCCACTGCACAAGTTGACAGCAATTAACTGAAAATGACAACTTTTCAACCAGTTTCTGAAATGGAGGTCTTCTGCTCCCATTGGCTATCCTTGGCAGAAAACCAACTGCTATCAAGGGGATAGAGGTAAAATAACATCAAAATTACAGGTTGACCTGATGTTAGGATCTGCCTAGTGCCTGCTGAAGACAAGCTCAAATTCACTCTGTTCCTTTACAAAAAAAAAAAAACAACCCAAGTACATTTAACATAAAAAGTAAACTGAAAACATGATTAAATTATGTTTTATATATTACTGGAATCACTTGCTGTCTTGAGAATTTGTTATACTAGACGCTATTTCAAAATAAATTCCAGAAAACTGTACACAGCACTTTTAAAAATGCAAATAGATTGCAAAAAGCCCTAATCAAATGACACCAACCCCAGATGAATGAAATGAGGAAATGAACAAAACTCTGTGGCTGGCCATCAGCAGCAATATCACTCATATGCAGTTACAATAAACTGATCTCATTTCCCACACTTTTTTTTTTTTTTTTTTAAATAAGCACAAATGTAATACTGCTGTGAGATAAGAAAGTCTGTTGGCTTTCTACCTCATATGGCCATCTAGGGTCATATGGACTGTATTTGTATAATTATTGACAGAATTATAGCTTAGAAATAAAACTCTTCATGTAGTTTCTAAGCTTCAAGCAGGAACCCAATGTAAACAGCAAAAGCACTTTAGGTACCATGACTGGTATGAACAACTTTGAAATTACTTTTCCAATGTTATAAAATGTAAGTACCAAATAAAACACACAAGATATGACAGACTTCCATATTCACAAGAGAGTGAATCTTGAGAAGACTAAGGCACACCACATGTAGATGTATTTATCATAATGTACCATAATACAGTTTGTTCTTGTGGATGTACGTGAAATGCCAAACCCACCAGATTTGGATGTTAATTTCTGTACTTTCTGGGCTTTCACAGCTGGTGGGAATATTACAGTCTTTGCTACTGGTTAAAGGGCTTCCCTGGGAGCCAAAAAAAAAATTTCACTGTGAAACACTTCTTTCTTTTTGACAGGATTTCAAAATGCTTCAAAAAGTATCCAGGAGTTGAGACAGAAGTCTCAGATCTCTGCTAATTTGAGACAGGATACATATTTTCAAGAAAGCCAGGCTGTAGAGCAGTATGTGTTTCCTCACATCACTATGTTAAAATTACTTCCTAACAAAAAACAAAACCTTAAATGGAATTGCCTGAGTTTCATAATTCTAATGAAAATGATTTTTTCAACTTATTATTGCAAACTGTAATTAAATTCAGTTATATATAACATTTCCACTATATACATTTATATGCACACATTGTTGTTGAAAGATCTATCTTCTTTTTCCTGTGACCTCATCTACAACTGACAACTGCAACAAAACAGAATAAAAAAACTTATTTTGCTGGTTGTCAACATTTAGGAAACTCTACACGGCTCATGTGTTTAACAAGGCTACTGAGAAAATGAATGTAACCTGAGGGGCAAAGTAGGAGAATTTTTATGAGCAGTTATTTGGTGTTTATAGTACTCTGGGTATTGCAGTTTATTTGCTTTTCACATCCATTTATTCTGCTTTAGCTTCAAGAGACACTACTTTGGAAATACCTACTAGGAGCTACTTTCACAAGGAACACGCTTTAACAGCCAAATTTTACTGTCAGCAGAAGCTGCAAACTCTTTGAATCAGGGTCAAGTTTTACCATCAAAATTGTCTTATAAATAAGGAGGTCTAGCATAAAACATGGCATACAAAATGTAACAATATGAGTTCCTGCTAGAGTTGGCACAGGCCAGTTCACTGGTTTTGATTATCGGAGCAGGGGATTATCTGAACATGACCCTGCTCCCAAGTTGTAGTGTCCGTTTGATCACTGACCTCTGTTTGCCATCAGTTCTGGCTTTGAGGAAGAGGCTCAGTTTGCAGACCAGACTCAGACCCCTATTCTGACTTCTCCTCCCTTTCTGGCCCCGTTACCCCATGGTTCAGTGTCTCAGAAGGATGGACAGCATTGTCTCACTGCCATCTCCACAGCAGGGCACTCTCCTAGGAAGTCAGCAATGCAGAGCCCACAGCTTCAGATGAGGCAAAAAGGAAATGTGTGGCCTCCCATTTCCTGGGCAAGTGTTCAGAATAACAGGCTATTTCATAAAAATAGACGTTGTCTGTCTTCCTGAAGAAAAACACAATTGCTGAAGTTGGCATTAATCTCAGTGCTGTAACTGCGAGGTTGGCATGTGTAAGGAACGTGACCTAAATACAGGACAGAAGGGAATTTATAGATCTTCTTACCATGTCTGAATTGCCAGACTCTAGCTAGTAGCTGAGTGCCTTGCACTTTGGACTGGGGCATTTTAAACTTCCACAGCACATCTGAAGACACCTCTGTGGTTAAGCAGATGGTGGATTGTTTTCTTTAATATTCGCCTAACTTCTGTTTCACGCACTAGAGTAGATGTTCTGATCTCAACAGAAATTATTTATTTCAGTTATCCTATCACTGACTAAAGCAATGAAAGGAATTAAACTCAGGTCTCCTGAAATGTAATCTGACTCCTTATCTTCAGGATAATACATTGTACTGGCTAATATGTTGTCACCCCCAGGGATGAAAAGCCCACGTTCTCATGCTGATGGTCAACAAAAGAAAAAGATAAGAAGGGTGGTAGCTTAATGGGAATCCTCAGGACTAGGAGCACATTTCAGTAAATTAAAACTGCTTTAGACAGATTCCTAGGCATCCCACCACAGGTTAAAAGAAGAAAGAAACAGCATCCTCAAATACACTCAGACAGCTCAAGGTGCATGGCAACTGAAACACACATTATGAGGATTAATTCCAAACAGTCTTCTAAATTATAGTAATACTTACTTGAGAGGAGAGAGAAGGATATTGCACTCAACTTTGCAAACTGACCTGTAGATAACAAAGGATAGAAAACAAGAAGATGACAAATTAAGCCCGTGAGCAGCCAGGCAGTGTATTATTCTGAAGAAAGCCATGCACAAGCTTAGAAATAAAGGGACCCAGAAAATAAAACCAATGAAAAGTGTCTTACACTGTCTTACACAACACACCCAGCAAAAGACTGTAACAAGAACACAACTAGAAGCAGCTGTGGGAGGATAAACACTGTTAGCATTTACACTTGTGCATTAATATGTGGGGTTTTTTTCTGATACGGATACTTGTTATTTACAACATGCTTCAAAAAAAAAAAAAAGAGAGAAAGAAGCCTCCTTTGAGGTTCCCTGTCCCTCATTTCCCCGTGTATCTTGTTTTTTTTGCCCATACTTTAATATTAATTTAGAGTTTAGCATGAAAATCTTGCTTGGAAACAAGGTGACACGAAATAACAAGAGTGGGTTTGGACCAAGCATTTTCCATGCTACACGACATCTACATGTTTCTCTAAATGTGCAGATTTTACACAAAGTGAGACATTTAATAACATAAAAAGGTTACCAGATTGTTACTGAAGTTATCATTCTGTAACCTTAGTATGGGTTCCTCCCCGCAGTTTTCAGCTGACAATTGCATTAGGATAGCTACAGCTTCCAGCTTTTTTTCACAATCCAGATGAATGCAGTGTACATGTGAGTACAGACAGTAAAATAGCTTGTAATAAATTCCAATGGTTTGATGCAAATGAGAATAGTTGACCTGGCCACTGTTCAACAGGATACCCTAAACAGAAATTTCCCAAATTTCTTTTGTTTTTGTAAGTAGGAAGTTGTGTCTTTATAGAATACTCAGTGGTATTAGTAGAAAAAGGAATAGAATAGCAAAACACCACAAATAAACAGCAAATTGCAGAAAACAAACCACTGCCAAAGCACATGTCCCAGGATCAATACATGACACTGTCAAACCAACTCCTAATCATCTTAGTAGTCCCTACTAACTTAATACCTTTTCTTGCTTCCTTTAAACCCGTTCTGTAATTGAGATGGCATCAGCCATACTGGGAAGGACTTCTCATGCTTTGGGTCTGTGGTTATCAACTAAAAATATTCTACTTACAAGTCACTACTGTCAAATCATTGCCTGATAGGAGCTGACAATCTCACAGACAGTAAAGTACATCATGAAATTTCTTTTGGAAAATGCTGTTAAACAGAACTTGTCTATAATGAGGACTTTCTGTTCCTTCAGTAAATGTATTTTTGAAAAAAAAACCCAACCTTTTTTTTCTCCATTGTTCCCCTGGTGGAAACAAATAATGTAAAAAAGTGGGGAATAGACTTCACCTGGGTGTAGCCTTGGCTGACCTAAATTCAGAAGGAGTTTTATTCTGACATTGATAAGGAGAAGATTTCCTCTCCTTCTTCTGGGAATGTTGGTGGAGGACAGCAGAAAAGCTTGGTTTTGACTGAAGCAAGAGTAACACCCAGTGGCATTGACCAACATGTATAACTTCTACTGCCCTTATTTGCAGTGCACATGCATACCAACTTTTATCCATGTACAAAATCCCCTTGTAATTTGTGAAACTCATGGGACACTGTTGCCATATATTGCACTTCCATACTGTAATCGAAATACAGACAAACTGGTCTATTATTCTTTTTGAAGAAAATGGATTTTTTACCAGCAAGAATAACATTTATTATTTCATGCCTGACAGCTCTGACTATTGAGGCACCTCTTCTTTATAACTGACAATTACTTTTCTTTTTATCAGCAGTACCTGCTCATCCTGTTCAGAAGTTTAAAGGCTGTGATTTTTGCCATTTCCTATCTTGGATAAAAAATTCTGACAACCCCTCATGTCACCCACTGTTGCCTTCATAGATAGTCTGTAACAATTCTGCTCCTTTCATCGTGTCTTTAAAGACCTTTGAAATGAAATTACTTTTGTCAAGCTATCATGGGCATGTAGCAGGTCTACATAAACAAGAATAACAAAAAAAATGCTCACATCAACCTCAAGACCACCTGCAATTTTGATAAAACTCGATGAACTTCTACAAGACTAACACATCCTAGCAGCTTTACAGAAAAGAAGACCAAGAGAGCAGCCAATATTCATTCCATCACAAGCCTGTCAGTCCCAGATTATGGTTTCCAAAGTGACTGGCACTGGACACTAGATGAAAAGTACCAGAAAAAAAGGCTAGATTTTGTTAGCTCCCAGAAATCAGCAGTTTAAAGAATTCCTGCCCATAAAGTGATTTTGAATCTCATTTGTGTATGTCTGATCTCTCAGAACCTGCCTAATCTGTTTTTTTTTAGCCCATTTAATCTTTTGTTCTCTGTTCTGTAGGGATGAGGTCCAAATTCAAACTGAACACCATATGGAAAAAGAGTTACTTCCGCTCGGTTCAGCTCTGCTCCCAAATAACTGCCCTCCTACTGACACTACTACCAACTTTATAAAAAGTAATGTATTTTATATTCAGATGATCCAAGTTAGAAAAACTTAAAGCCTGGCAATAATCCATTAAACCCAGCAGAAGTGGAGATCAAGATGCAGACATGGATATCTACAGAATTCCAGCTCCCCCTGGCATGTCTGCTTTACTCAAGTTCTTTAACAAATGCCCTTTGAGAACTTCCTCAGGGAGGTGCTTAATAAGAAATCCCCAGGCTTCTCTGGACCAGATGCTTGTTGAATACTTGGTCCTCTGGGATAAAATTCATTTCAGACCCTGTTCTGTACTTCCAAATTCTGACAATGGCAATAACACACAGACTGCACTTTAGCTTCAGTTCACACTGGAGAAACATAATGAATGGTTTTTGCTACTGGAGAAAAAAATATCTGAAAATAGCAAGACAGCTTGACACCAACAGCCAGCATCTATGGTACGGGGGAATTAGGTCTAAGTGACTTGGTGGGCACAGGCAGAGAACAAGTTCAGAGGCAATTCTGTCCCACCTGCTACCCTGCTTAGCTTATGGACTACCGTTGTGTGCCTCAGGCAGTGTGGTCTTCCTGGATATGCACAAAGGATAGATGCATGCCTGTCTGTTGAAGCGTGACATCAGTTTTTGGGATGTAGCTGCTCTACTAACTGAGAAGAAATCACACCCCAGAGCCCAGGACTGCTTAGATGGCACTGGGTGTCTATGGCGCACTGTTGTCTCTCACTTATGGAGAAATATGGGCAGCTGGTGTCCTTCTCCCACCTGGTATGCCTCATCCTGCAGCTTCTGCTTCAGGTACTCCTCCATTTTCAGTTCATTCTCCAGCTGGCGGACAGAGTCATTCTCATAATTTTCATCATCTGCTCTGACATAGGGGTCTCCATCTTCTGTAACCCTAAAGACAATTATTAATAAATAGCCTCCTGAGATGAATGACATTCAGAGTCAATAAAACTTCCCTTTATTGTAAGCTGTGAGGAGTGTGGGATACTGTTAGTCCAACCACATGCTCCATTGGCTAGTATTTTCCTGGCAGTGGAAAACACTTCAGATATTTCCCCTCTCCAGTGGTTTGGCACTGAAGAAGTACACCAAAGGGCATATTCTGCTGAAGGCATTTTCCCTAAGGAAATGAGTAACAAAAGTTCTGAATAACTTGGTACAAAGAGGCTGAACTAAAAATAACTAGAAAGATACCTACTGTCTCTGAAAGGAAGATTTAGGTTCTAAAAATAAATCTGTTGATCAATTGAGCTGGTCAATGAAAAGCATTCTGTCTTTTCCATTTAAAACCTTTTTTTTTTCCCCAGTGAGCTCCAATAGGCCCCTCAGTGTGGATAAGCAGGGAATAGGACTGCAGAGCGTATTGGGGAGAACATCTGCCCAACAGCCTCCATGCTGCCTGAGTGTACCAGGCTGGATGTGAGACAGCTCACTCCTGAGGGAATTCCAAATTCCGACCTTTACAGAGCTCACTACTATCTAACCATGAAGCAGTCCTCACTTGGATTTATGCTTTTTTTGTAATCAAATAGTTGAGGGAAAATACTGCGTGCTGCACACCGTTTTCAAAAGAAAAAGAATGTGATTAAGAAGGTTGAGCAGGTACCCACATGTCACTACGGATGGAGCCAGTGGCAGCAGCGCTGTGGATGTACCCCGGCTTCCGGGCGTGGATCTGCGCGAGGAAAGCCTTTTCAGATGTCGGGGATGGAACCAGGTCATCAAAATGAGTCCGTCCAAATTCAGAATCCACATTGCTTTCTGTCTCGCTGCCCACTTCTGTGAAGCAAACATTTCCATTTAACTTTCACAAAAGTAAGTATTCCTGCCTGTTTCTCTAAGCATTTTTCTGCCTGTCCAACTGAGAATGCCACGTCCACAGTGAATAACAGCATATTATTCTACATATTTTGGCAAAGCTTATAGTTTTCTTCTTGTGGTGGGATCGAATATTGAAGCTTTTGCTTATCTCAGTTGTTAGGTAGGATATTTTAATGAGAATACTACAGATTGTATTTTACAATAGGTCCTGTATGTTCTAAACTGAATGATATTTCCAAAGGGTGAAATCTCACTCCACATGGAATGACAAACAAAGTTTTCACTATATCCCGCTGCACCTCCACATCCATGGCTTTGGGAACTGCTGTGTTCCTGAAGCTGTTACATAGGGATTTTTTTTTTCTAAAAGCATAACAAGCTTTAAAGATACATTACACTGCTTTTTTTGTTGCTTTGTGTCTTCCCACCTCCCATTTTTTTCAGAAATATGTGAAATGTCAATGTGGTGACTAACCAGCCTCGCCAACCTCACTCACCAGAATTTAGTTCTTTTACCAAAGAGGACATGGTGTTGGTGATTGAATCTGCTGCCACCAGCAGATCATTTCTTAAGTTTCGTCTTGCACCTGAAGCAAGAGACGGACAAAGCACAGTGTTACTATTATTCGCATGACATATGTTTTCCTCTTGAAGGCAGTTTTAACCCCGTTGAAAGCTGTCATTGTGATAATGCAGGGTATCAAAGTCCTTACGAAGGACGCGTGCAGCAGAGTTCTCTGCAGAATGGCCTCATTTACTTATGCTGTATGCAAAAGCAGAAGCCTACCCTCACGCTTCATTTAATCACAATGCCAGATATCTGGAGATTATTCATTGCCATCAACCTTGCATTTGTGTGGTGACACCAGCAGACCAGGCCTGGAAGATTAAATCCAGCGTGAACTCATTTACAGTGCCTGTGGGGGAGGAGGGAAGAAATGATGTGTTTTCTGCAAGTTCCCACAGCTCTGTTTAATGACACCATTATTGCCAGGTATTTGCTGGATAATTATGGCAAATGTTGAAGAAACACACTTGACCTCACCAAGACTATGTGGATTTCTCTTCTCCACTCCCTCTCAGCCTCTCCTCTAACTCAAGGACTTTCTTGTATATTCTATAATTTACTGTCTCTCTCTCTCCTCCCCCCCTCCTTTTTTTTTTTTTTAATAAAGGAAGTGCTATTGCCTCTCTAAACAGCCCCAGGCTGCTTTTAAACTCTTTCTAATAATGCATCTAGAAGAGCTTCCCTGCTGAACCTGGCAATATTCCCTTAACCATCAATCATGAAAGATTCTTGTGAGCTGCATGAAATACTCCTTCCTTAGGAGGGGTCTGTGGGTAATGCATGCTTAACTCCCCCGAATCCCAAACATAGATACTATTGTAGCTGAATAATCAATATATCCCACAGAACCTCTAGTCTTCCAAACAGAATTATTTACAGGAATTGGCAGGATTTGGCTGCTGTAAATTTTTTAAAACTGCCTGAATGCAAAACAATACATTTTAAAAAGTTCCTCAAATCCTAAGGAGGTTTTTTTTTTTAATATATCCATTAGCAAATGATTACTGGAATGTAAATTACAGTAGTTTCTCTCTGATAAACACACAGCCAGCCACTCCCTCTCTAAAGTCTTCTCACTTTTGTAACTCTGAGCTATTGCAAACACTATGAAAGAGAAAGAGAAACAACGAAGAGAACATGTCCTTTAACCATGACTTGTCTGCATTATGTATATACAGGCAGATCTCTGTTGGTGCAGCAGAGAATGGAGCCATAAAATCTCAGCCCAACCCCCCTCACTAAGTCGTATGTCAAGATGTTACAGAACGGCTGGCTTCAAGTTCCTGGGGTTTGACCTTCCCATCTAGAGAATATAGTAAATAATGACACAAAGCTACAGATTTATCAAACACAGCAGTTTTAAAATGTGACCACATAACTTTTTATGCTGCTCGTTAACTTGACCAGAACACATTTATACACTTAAAATGCATTTGCCTGAGGCAGTCTTAGTATTGTTTATGGATATTTTATTGTGTCCACTATATTATTTCTATTACTCTTAACTCTAGAAGAAACTGTCCCATAACAGCATAGGGGTTAGCAGTTTATATTTTTGCCTGTCTAGTTTTTTTTCACAGCAGAAAAAAAATCAAAATGTATCTTGTCTTTTTCTTTTGCCACAGAAAATGAGATCAGCAGCAACCTGTTATATTGGGCCTAGGAATTATGCCTCTGTTCGCTACATGAATTGACTAGCACTTTAGGAGAAAGTTCTTGATTGCATTACAGATTCAACCTTCTCCTAAGATACACACAAAGGCACAATTCCCATGGAAATCAAGGGGAAGAGTGCACGAGAGGGATGACCTGGGCTCTCGGGAACAAACATGCTTCCACTGTAGCAGAAGAACTTCAGAGCTTACATTTAAACTTACATTTAATTTGTACTAGGGAAAGAGTGAAAAAAATTATTCAAATCAGAATTGCAATTATGTAAATATTTTAGGAGAGAGCAGACTCACTTTCTTCAGTATTCAACATAATCATTTAATTTGTGGCCTTAGAAATTCAAAACACTTTAAAATTTATTGTTACTTGACAAAAGAGTGGGAAGGGGGATGGCAGTTTTCTGGAAATGCAAAGAAAGGGTTCACCTAGACTTCCAGACTCTATTCCTGTCCAGTCTAGCTAGACTCTTCTCAGAGGCTCAAAGCAAAAAGACAAGCAACAACAGTCAGAAGTTGCATCAAGGATGTTCCAATCAGATACAAGGACAAGAAATTTACACAGTAAGCATGATCAAACACTGGAACAGAGACTGTGGAAAATGTGTGCCTGGAGCCATCTAGAACTCTACTGGTAAAGATCCTGAATGGTCCCATCTCCCTTTGAAGCCCTTTTTCTTGGAGCAGAAGAACACACTGACTGACAAAAGCCCTTTCCTCCTGAACTAATTCTATGATTGTATCATCTATATCTAGCTAAGTTTTTATTTAAAACCAAACACACTGACAAGGCCTTGCTGAGGTCAATAGCAATTCTTCTGGTTAACAGAGCACTGATAATCACTTTGACCATCTTGATCAAAATTCCCTCTTACCATAAAATCCATTAACTGGCATCATTGTCCAGTTTTTGCTTACCTGATCACTTTAACAGCAAGGTCTGATGGCTGACAAAGTTGATTTTCAATGGCAAAACCCAGTTGTTGCAAATATTTTTTGTTTTGTTTTGTTTCACTGCATGCAACTCTCAAGCTCAAGTTCATTTAGTCAGTAACCACAAGACATAATGATTCTTCAGTCTCTGGGTACCTCAGACACTCTATGAGACCTACTTTGTGCAAAGGCTTCCTGCACGTCTCCTCCCACTCCGGTCAGAGAGTCCTGAGGTGCGTGGGTTGGGGTGGAGCAGGCAGAGGCAGACCTGATGGGCATTGGAATAGGTCGACTGATCGTGTGGCTGGGTGAGGAACGTGGGGACCCTGCCCCTTGGGTCTGCAAAACAATCACAAGGGGTTAAACAGGTCTTTGCAAGAGTCTGCCTGCTGTCCTTGCCACCCATCCCTCAGCTTTAAGGCATCATGCTGTTTGTAGATCAGTTGGGTAATGTTAATTGTGCTAGAAGAAATATACCACAGTCAGTTGTTAGTGCACAGCAGTGCTTCTGTGTAGAAAAACAGTAAGTAGGAAAATATGGGTCAAGATCTGACTTCCTTTAAGCATGGGAAAATGTCAGGCAGCTAAATTAAAAAAAAATCCAAGTTAATAAACACCACACTATAGAACTCTCTGCCCTCTTCCCTCTCTCACTCTCCCAGTTCACATGAATGCCTGATAAAACAACCTGTTCTGGCTGTGAGAAGGGGAAAGATGCTGGCACCAGCATGGCTTTCAGTCTGGGCAAGGGACTGAAACAGCCCCTTTCATCAGATCAGAGCTGATCACAGATCTGCCTTCTGCCTCTGCAGGACAAGTTCATGGTACATGCAACCTCTCAGTCACATAAAGTCTGACACTCGCAATAAACAATACAACGTTCTGCTTTTTATTTGGAGCTAGAGAACTATTTGATCTGCTATTAAATCATACACTATTAAATTATTTTCTCTACAGGATATACTCAGGCACTCCCAAAAAACTGTGGGGATAGGGCAATATAAATTCCTTCAGTGGGTTCAGCTGCTGGAAGTGAAAATGTTTTAACACCAGTCACATAAATGTCATGCTGTTAGCACCTCACAGTTAGGATCACTTAGCTGAAATTCAAGAAGACTTTACAGAATACTAATTTTTACTAATGCAGCTGGGTGAGTGAGTGATACCAAGAGACATGGTATTCCTCTCATCCACTGATTCAAACCCCTAGGAATGTTTATCCACACAAGGAAAAACAAATGCTGGAGCCCACACCAAATTGCACATGGCTTTTGACTGAAAACCTGTGTCTAGTAGATGCCAAAGATGGAAGTGGCTTGAGTGCTGATAAAGGGGAATTCTAACACAAGCCCTTGGTTGTTTACAATCAAAAGTGACTGGAGAGGTGGCATTTACCCCATTTATTTTGAGAATTATGGAGGATTTCTTAATTCTTCCCATGGCATTTATTTTGACTCCTGTATTGGTTGCCACTGCAGCCCTGATATGGTTTGGCAAATATGTTCCAAAAAGACAAAGAGCAGCCCATTGCAGGATGAGTGCAGCATTGCTCTTGAGATTTTTATAAATTCCTGCCCTGAACCATAAATAATGTATCAGAATACTAGGCTATTTGTTCTTTTCTCCTATCACCCCTTTCTAAGAGACATTATCCCCAGAAAGACATCAAGGGCAAATTAGGTTTATGAGGAATAAGCACATTACTGATGGAAGAATGGAGGATTTAATACTGATAATTTCTTTAATGATTGGTTTTAGAACATTTAAATGATGGATGAAAGTCAAGTCTAATATATAAAGGCCAGATGCTCTCCTGATTCTGGAATCATCTGTACCAGCTCCAGCACAAATGCAGATCTCTAGTCCTCCAGAGCCAGGGCACAGAGCAACCTGGATATGCTCCAAGGTCCTTGGAGGTCACACCCCCTGCATATTAGGCAGGGCACTCAGGATCTATAGCTTTCTCCTTTTATGCCCCAGTGGAGCATAAAAAATTCAGTGAAATTTGTGAAAGAATTTTTGGTTCCCAGCTCCCTGAAAGAGGAGTGCTCTTCTTCACTTGCCTTTTTTCCTTAGCTCTCCTTCGCCTTTGATTTCAGTTCTGGGGAACATCAACAACAGTGGGAACTTTCAGAGAAGATGAGGAAAAAAAAATGGACAAAATTTGCTTTCTATAGTCAAGTCACATTCAGGAATGAACTTCAGGATAGGCATTTTCTTTACTAAAAATAACAGATGCCTGCCAGTACTTTTGGGCTGGAATTTTCCCACAAGAGAAAGGCAAAAGCTGCTGCATACCCACTGCTTGCCCTGTGTCTGCTTTGCAGCTATAACTGAGATCTGGTGTTTATGATAAACAGTGTTCTCTTATCTGTAGCTTTTGATGCTGGAACAAAGTGTTTGGGAAGCACACAGAGATTAAGCAATTGGAGTCCCTTGTCCAGGAAAAAAACCTCCTCTTTTTTTTTTTTATACTATTCGGGCAGTATCAGACAGAACTGATGAAGAGCAAGTTGAAACAGGAGGGTATTAGGGAATGTCTGATTTCAGAGAGGTGAACACTAAATATATTTTACTCATCTAGATCCACCTCAGCCCAAGTTTGTGCGAATGAAGTGCAACTAGGATTGTATTCCTGCTTAGTGGTTATTGGGAGAAATGTGGTTCTCAAAGGTTAGAGCTAACGGTCTGAAATCTGCTATGACAGTCAGTAGCAACTTCTTGGTAAGCTCAAAAGAGAAACTGAGCACTGAATTGATCCCAAAACTTGGCAGCTCCACCAGCTGAGCACTAAGGCATGCTGAAAGGGGAGCTACCATAGCCACCCTGGATATTTGGATGGCTTCAACTTTTGTGTTGTACTTGGTTGCAGCTATCAACTATCATGCCTTTTAGGAAAACTTTCATGTATTTTATTTTATTCACCATCCCTAGTCAAACTACTATGGCTTTTAAGTGAATTATTGCCAGACAGGAAAGGTTTTCCCACTACCAAGTGTCATGCACGCTTAGGATAAAATGCTTGAAATGAAAACTGGCTTTACAGGAGCTTTAGCCCATTGCTCCCTCTGCCGGGACTGAACTGGGATAACATATGGGGAAAGCCCATCTCACAGCCTCATCAAATGACAGGGATGTGAAGAACTCATTATCCTTTCTCAAGGAAAGGCAGTAGAGAAATAGATAGTTTATAACCATTAGAGGAATTGCCAGGCTGCTCATTCCGATTGAATTCCTCCAGAAATTAATTTAATCCTGTTTCTCTCAACAGATCATGAAATGGCATAGCATAATGAGGATCATTAAATGGAAATGGTGAGAGTAATTCTTTAGCATCATCACCTGGTATTCAGTGAGGCTATTACTCTCAGAAGAAAAAAAATCTCATAAAAATATGTCGTAACAGCCTGAAAATGTGCTTTCACTTATACTGTCCAGTGAACACTTTATCTGATTGGGAAACTCCTGCCGCATTGGAAACTTCTCTTTTGCGAATGGAATCTCTCTTAATACTGCAGAATCAAAAAACACAACCTTTACATGGAGGTGACGTTTGGTCAGCTTTATCTTTTGTGTGTAGATTGATGCTCTACAAAAATTGGCCAGTGTTAGTTTTATGGAGGTGAGCATTCCCTACAAACTCCGCACTCTTTACCGTAGACAGAACACATCAGAGTTGTGACTGTACTTTTGCTGATCAAAGCAAGAGGAAGTGTGTTTTGTTAAAATGAAACATTTTTATGGAACTAATAAATCAAACTGCCATCTGAAAAGTGCCTTTTTTTAAAAGCCTAATATATTTCCAAGATCCATTATAAAAGTAATAAGCTCCAAAACAAATCTTTTAAAATTTACTATTAGTAATACAGATACTTGCTCTTTTTGATTTAGGTTGCACAAGCCACTTATTCTCCTGAAGACTCATGGGAATGTTAGCATTAGTGCCAACTTTTAAAGATGTGCACACTATGCCCTGACTTTTTCTGGGTAAAATGAGATTTCAAACTATTTGCCCTAGTCTGATTTAACCTCAGTTACGTTTTTCTTGAAGTTCCAAATTTCTCATTACATTTTCAAAATGTTATGTATGGTATAAATGTTCTTTAACCCATACTGTAGGTTGGTTTCACCACTTTTACCACATAAGGTAAAAACCTTATGTGTTTTTACTTAGAGGAGTGAGAAAAAGATCAAGATTCCTTGTAGTCATGACTCACTTTCTAGAGGGCTAAGATATTCAGCTGTGAAAATTGCTACAAGATATTTAAAAATAATGTGGGAAAAAATTGCAAAATATTAATTTTGGTCAAAAGAACACACACACTTCTCAAGCAGAGGAAGTAAAATAAATCACGGGAACACAATCACATTTAGGAGTTAGTGAGGCCTGCAATAAGGAGGTAACTTACTACCTGTTTCAATTCTTCTTCCTAAAGAAAACGAGGATCAACACGTGAGATTAGCCGGGATTTCAGTAAAGAACAGAAAACAAATCCAAATTTGGAGTACAGGGTTTAAGGTACAAAGACAGTTGAAGGTAGGTGACCAGGTTAAGGTCCCACCTGCGCACACTTTAAAACACCGTAACAGTGCAAAACATGCAGAAAGCTGCTACCATTTCCTACCCCAAATTGTCTTTGTCCAGGCAGTGCACTGACATCAGGCAGCCCTCGCTGCTAGTTGTAGCACTGCAGCATTTCATAGGTAGAGCAAAAATTTCCTGCCTAATCCAGCCCCCAAAAATATGCTGGCTACTAGGTGGGGTCCACTCTCAGGCGCCACCAATTCCTGCATTGTGGCTGCGTCTGAGGAGATGCAAGTGACATAAGGGGTCAAACTCATCCTTTAATGCAAAATACATGTTGTCAAAATAGACTTCAGTGAAATTCCTTCTGCTTTTATCAGAGCCATATATAATCCAAGTTGCACTGAATTTCCATGCACTCATTTGATCTGGCATGGCCAACAACAAAACAGATTCCTACACTATTCAGAGCTCTTTCTTCCCATGTGAATTTCTGGCATCATCTGTCCTGAGGCACATCAGGTAAAATAGGGCTGGACTCTGCAAATAAAGACACATTTTCCATCTTACCCTAGTCTTTAAAAATGCACATACTTTTTGATATCTTCATTTGTAACTGAGATCCTTTGTTGAGGCATGTTTTATCTGTTCAACAAGGGCGTGTTTTTGTATTTCTGAAAATGAACAAGGGTTGTAGGGACAGCATCTCCAAGGTGAGAGAATTAGATTGGGTTGTCAAATGGCACATATGACAGAACCAGCAACTGAATGGGCAAAGTTAAAGGAACTAGCAAAGCAACTCTATAGAGTCAGCTGGAATAGGTAATAGTGTACAGTGCTGAGGTTTTTTTCTCATAGCTAATAGTTAGCTTATATATTGTTTTTTTCTTTTATTATTCTTACTCCACTTAGCAGTAAGTGACAATGATGATGCAGTGTTGCTACAGGAACAACATTATCTGAGCATCATTTGAAACCCCTGAATTGAAAGACCAAGGAAAAAATAAAAAAGGAGAGAAACAAAGCCAAATTTTGTTGGTCGAAACAGTCAAGTTCTGCAGAATTCTGGGGTTGCATCTCCTCCTTCTCCTCTCCTGCTTCATTCTGTCTGTCCTCCTTGGTAGTATCAGGTGGAGCTCCTTACCTTTAGCAGTTTCATGAGGCCTTCTAACTGAACCATAAGCTCCCTCCGGCTTTCCTGGAGAGCAGACATCCTCTGTTCCAGCTCATCCTTCCGCTGTCTGAGAAACAAGCAGATCTGATCAGAGCTCACCCTCACAGTATCAGCAGCTTTTAAATGCATCATTTTCCCAGCCCTGCTATGAGATACATGCCTGTAGACTACAGGAAAGCAAACACACTGTATGAATTCAGCATAGTGCTTAGAAACAGGGCTACATAGAAGGCTAGTGAGTTCCCTCATACCGAGAATCCTCGTGGGACTGAATACAGTGATTAGGGAAAAGACAGACACTGACACAGACACTTCTTCAAAGAACAAATGAGGTTCAAACAAATCTGTGTTATATTCCCCTGAGGAAATGCAGACAATTTTTGTCTTTGGAACTCTCTAGTCAATAACCTCACTAGCAGTCAGGAGAAATTAAAGCTGTGCCCTAAAGGACAGGAAATTACAGCACGGGCACTGAACACAGTGAGATGTGAAAGAAGTTAAGAGAGTTCAGAAATTCAGACAGAAAACTGCTTTTTTTTTTTCCTGAAAGCAAGAGTAAGACTATCACATAGTGGAGATATAACTGCTTGAAATCAACTCTTTGGACTCGGAGTCCAGTGGTGGTCCTGTGACAGTGTGAATACTGAGCTTCTCCAAGTGTGACAGCCACTCTGTGCCTCCGTAAATGTGAACAGCTTTGGCTCTGCACAGCTCCACTGCACAGGATTGGGGATCAGCACTTGCACATGTTCCATCACTAAATTGTGTGAGAGGTCCCCACCTAAAACCAAAATAAAATTGTTCCCTCCTGGAAGCTATGATGTAATTAACAACATTACTGTTAAAAAATATACATATTAAGGATATTTTATACACTACTGTGTTGCCAATAACATAAAACCAGTATGTCGCTAACCTTCTGCTTACCTACAGAAACATGACAATTTAATCCTAAATGGAAAAGTACCATAGCCAACAAAACTTAAGTACATTTCCCGTATTTAGGGAAATACAAAACCCTTCTCTCTAAGTGAGCCCTTGCTGATATAAGTAAGCAACACTGATTTCTACAGGACTGCTCATGTGTGCTATCTCTCACCCATATAATAGAATCTGATAGTAACACTGCCAGGTTGCATTTACTCTTCTGAAGGGTTCATCTGTTTTCTGCTACAAAATGCCTGTGCTGGCTTTTCTTTTCTGGGCATGTAATGGTTGGAAAGTCTGTGAACTGTACAAAGGCAATGGAGTTTAAGAAACTGAAAATAAAAATAAGGTCTGTGTAACTCAAAGTGGCAGGTCCTAGCACAGATCTCTGCTGGGTTTTAGGTTCATTCCATGGGGAGAGAGGATCTAGGATCTAAGCAGTGTGTGCTGTACAGACTGTTCCTCTAAAGTTTTTCTCTGCTGTACTCCAGAGCAAGTTCTTGGAAGCAATGGGTTTTCCAAGTACTGGTAATAGGAAGGAATGCTGTGTTCAGAACCTCATTTCAGTGACTCTGCAACTCTGTAACAGCTAGTGAAAGATGCAGGGACAGGTTCTCACAACACAATATACAGATTCCAGCAATTCTTAAGACTATGAACTAAAATGCCCCACTGCCCTAAGTGCATCAAGCCTGAAAAGTCTGTGGGGTAACAGACATAATCAGGGCTACTATTCTGAGTCCTGCGGTTTTACACGTAAGAACAGCCTTGTGCCATCTTAGGTGTCTAAGAATTGGAGGTGGTGTCAAAATTCCCCAGTAAATAAAAAGTAAGACTTTTGCCTTTCAAATGGTGAACATTTAGAAGGCAAGCAAAGCAGTTCACATCCACAGATTAAAAGTTATTTTCTGACTATGACATTTCTATTAAATCAGAGAAGATATAATTGAGGAACTCACCATCACTGCCCTAGGGACATCCCGTGTCAGGAAATTAAAATATGTGTATCAAAATTGAAAAGAGGGAACAATTAAGTAGTCAGCCTGCTAACACTGCACAATAATTTTTTTTTAAAGTATAATGAATTTTATTTATCAACTACATAGAAAGTTAGTCTCCTAAACCTGTTGAAAATAGACTTCAGCTTTGATGCACAAGAGCTACATTATTGGTATATTTTATACAGTGCACACATTTTCATCACAGTCAGTTTTATATGTCTTACAGAATGTCACTTGCCTGTAGATATCTAGAAGTAATTACATACTAAAATCACTAATAGAAACAAAGAAGCTATTTTGTCTTCAGATTGGAAGGCAAATGTAATTATTTGTGAATCAGAAAAATACTTTAGTGTGGAAAACTCTATAATAACACTATGAAGTGTTTGTAAAGAAAAAAAATTAGCACAATTTCTTAAAGTAATTTCCTTTAAAATGAATCAGACCACTAAAGTATTAGTTGTGTGAGGAGTGGCTAAGTGGCCAACAGTGTTCTTTAGTCTTCTTGTGAGAGAACTGCTATGGAGGCAGAGCAAACTAGCATTGTTTCACTGGAAAGAAAGTGCTTACACCCTATTCTCTATTCACATGAAGCATTTTGAATAGTTCTTTTTGGATTCTCTATCTGGCTCTCACAATATGAACTTCGGGACATTCAGAGAGTCTATGGATCTGGGCCAATGACAACTGTATTTCTTCAAATCATGGCAATTAGTAAATCCATGTAGAATATCATAATTAACATGCAGACACATTGATATCAATGATTTTAGCTTGAGTGGATGAAGTGGAGAAATGATTCCTTAAATCTTCAGCTGCTGCAGATGATGTTACTGCTCACCTCCCATGTGATAAGGAGGATCATTCTGTAGCCTGGTTTTGCAGCATGAAGAGAACTAACCTCTCCTTGGAGTTCAACACTTTGGGGGGAATTGCCAAAATTAGCACCTAATTCTGGCTGCATTTTCATGTAGCTCTGTATTTTCTTTAGCATAAATGAGAGCCTTCTTAAAGGTGTTTGTTCTGACAGAACATTCTTCCCTATATGATTAATGGCATTTGGCCAGGGCTTTGGGGACCTATTGCAAATGACCTAAGGCCCTTAACTCTACAAACACTAATGCACATGCTTAATTTAATGTAGATGTGTAATATGTGAGAATCCTCATGCATGCAGTTTAAAGCATGAGCTTAATTACTTCCAGGACAACAGGCTGCACCAAAATGGAGAAAGAGTACACATAAGTTTACTTACTTTAAAAAGCCCCCAAAACCATAAGCAAGATTTGTCTCTTATTGAGGATAACTCTTTGGCCTGTGTCATGGCCAGAAGTTCTGTGGACTTACCTCAGCAGCCGGAGCTCTGCAAGGAGAGTGGGATTTTGTTGTGCCTTCTCTGGTGTGGGCTGAGATGCTTGCTCATGTTCAAGTCGCAGCCTCTGGATCTCCTGTAGGATTTCTCTTGGGGAGGAGAATAAGCAGAAGACTACAAGTCAGTAATTTTCCACCAAACCAGCTCACTGACCATCGCAAGAGGAAAGAAGGTATGACTGTAGGTAGTTTTTCATCAATGTAGATGTAGATAAAATGACTGGGCTGCAACCAACCAAAGAAGCTCTTGGCAATGGGAGAGAGCTCTGGATGTTTTTTAAACAAACTCTTAAGATTTTGCCATAAAGGGAAATATTTCTTCAAGACCCCCAAAAATCAGAGGTAGACACAAAACAGCTCTAAGCTTAACTGAATTGCTCCCTTCTAATTCTTCACCGTGAACATTTCAAGCACTTCAGGAACTTAACAGAAATTAAAATAACCTTTCTGGCCCCTCTCGAGTATGAGAGAAAACATTTGGCACTTAAAAAATACTTTTAGTGTAAGTAGAGATGTGAGAGCAGTCAACAATTCACGGAGAAGCACTTTAATAGGTCTTGTTACGACTGGCTTGTCAGCTCTGGAGTGCTGTCAAAAGGCTAATACAAAGCTTTACAGCAGAAGGTAGAAACCTTTGTGAATTTTGTCTCTTCTTCACAATGTGCTGGACAGCAGACGGTCAAGAGGCAGCCTTGAACTATGAAAGACAAATCGAGACTGGAGCTGGTGGTGCTCATTACACGGTGACAGAAGGCAGTGAAGAGTCTGGAATAGGAAACCATCTGGTCTGGGCTGGCCTCTATTTTACAGTCCAGCAGTAAAAGCAGAGCTCTGCTGCCATACGTTTCATGGCATCAGGCAGTCTGATACCCAGGGCCCAATTCTCTGCTGTTGACAAATAGGCATCACTCCTTTTTGGGGCCGGCTGGCCTATTTCTCCTGGACACTGTCTCTCAGTCTCCATCACATCTGTACCTCCTGTCTCATCTGATCAGCAGTCTAACTTGCCACTAACCTTTCTGTAAACCTTTCCCAGGCGGACTGTGTTCTGGAGAGCTTTAATCATCTTTTTCCCAAATAAAAGCAGGGGAGCATAACATTACAAGCGTGACTGATCCTTTTATCATTTCATGTTATAGGGCTACAGAGGATCTGACTGAAAGTTAATCCGGTTTTGAAACAGGATAGGCTTTTTTTTTTTAAACTCTTTACAAACAGCAGCTGCAAACAGTAAAGTATCAATGATTATATCATGCCATTGAACAGTATGCTTATGAAAACACGGGGTAGCTATGGACTTCAAAGCCTTTGTCATATTGTGTGGATCTTTTTGTGCTCTGTGCTTTTTGTAGGGCGAGATGCATGTGCATGTATAAGCCCATTGTATGGGTGTAGGTGGTAAAAAATGCTAAGAAACAAACAAACATATGGTACAGAACAAAACCAGGTACTTTGTGGATGCTTACCGGTTTTTATTTTCAAGCTCTGCAATCAGCTGCCTTTGTTGCTTGTTTGCATCAATGGTGAAGGAGATATCTGATGCCCCTCTCTGCTGACTCTGCTGCTGTTGTAAAACAGAGAAGGCTGCATTGAAAGAGGAATAGCCAGCATGCACCCATGAGTTCAACACAGATCTGTTCTGTGAAATGTGCTTACAGAAAATGCAGTACCAGGCTTGCCTACACTAAAAAAAAGAGCATCCGTGTTGTGCTCATGTTGGTATGGCTCCATCGCTAGTAAAAGCAGAGTAATTGCTAGAGTAAATAAGACTAATGTTTACGATCCTGTCATTATTTGCTTTTTCAAGGAGCTTCCTCTGAACCAGTCATAAAAGGCAATGGCACTGCTGCAGGCAGTTGCTGTAATATGGCTCTTGATTTTGATGCTGCAGACAAGAGGAATGCACTGAAGCAAAAACCAGTGTCTGCCTCCAAAAAGAAGGGGATGTGTTTCCAGTGCAGTGATGTTTCACTCTCTTGAAACTATGGCTTTACACTCAGTCTTAAAGCTGTAGTCAGTTTTCAGTCTGGCTGTGTGGCCCATTTGGCCAAGTATTCCTATATGCTCTGATGATATTTCAGAAAACCTCTTTCCCCAGTCCTTCAGGTACAGCAAAACCTTTTTCCCCCCAGTAAAATGAGGTGGGAATTAAACAATTTTTTACGAGTCTATGCAGTGCTCACTAAAGGTTCATTGGACTATGCTCTCTTTTTGCATGTTCATTAACAATAACCAGTTACTGTTTTCCTTGTTCTCACTCCTGTATTTCAGTATTGTATCAATGACAACACAGAACAACACACTTAAGTTTCACGGCTACCAAGGATATCCATTTATTTCTAACTCCAATCTGAAAAAATCAGACATTTAAAAATACTCTGCTGAGTTACTGCTGTGATATGAGTGTTCCTCACTGTAGAAAGCCCTGTGAAGTGTAACCCTAGAGCCTTACTTTATGTGATCCCAGCCATTTCCTTCTCTAGAAGGTGGACCCTCAAAAAGGATGAAGATACATCTCAATAGCCTAATGAATCTGACAAAGGTTAGGATTGTCTGTGGGGAAAGGACAGTATGTTTTTCCTGGAATGACATAGTATTTTTTCTGCTATGGATTCATTTTCCTATTAACACTTCAGCCACAGGGAAGCAGAACAGTGCATAAAGGCGAAATGATACATGCTGGTGGATGTCATGACTGATACAGGAGGAATCAGGATCTTTACCCTAAATGCCCACTGTTACTAATAGATTTTGCTCCTTAAAAAACAGAATGACCATCAGTAAAGCTTTAAAAATTTCCACTGTGCTCCTATTGTGGTGCCACTCTTGTGCTCGGAAAGATTTCTGTATACAGAAACCTTTCCTTTTCCTTCTGTCTCTTTAGTTCAAAGAGCACAGATGAATGACAATGAGAAATTCAGTATTTTCCTTTAAACCAGCTCTATTTATATTGTTTCCAAAGTTTTCCCCTCATATTGAGGACACATGTTGTACACAACTGATTTCAACCAGTTTTTACCCAGAAACATTATTAATGAGAAATCTTGTTCCCATAAAGGATTACTGTCCTTCAGAAACAGCACCATCACCTACACATTGCCTTAAATTTGAAACACCTCTGGAAAGGACTGATTTTGGCTGGGCTGGCAAGAAGAGAAGGGAGCACCCTTCTCTTCCCACATAGATGCAGGTAGTCTGAAATCTTCCATGACTGATAGCTGCACAGGGCAGCATATCACAGAATCATAGAATCAGATGGGTTGGAAAGGACCTCTGAGATCATCAAGGCCAACCCTTGATCCACTGCCACCACAATTATTAGACTAAGGCACTAAGTGCCACATCCAGTCTCTTCTTAAGTACCTCCAAGGATGGAGAATCCACCACCTCCCTGGGCAGTCCATTCCAATGCCTGATTACCCTCTCTGTAAAGAATTTCTTCCTAATATCTAACCTAAACCTC
>JAWWLV010000088.1:109693487-109729644 GCA_035041135.1 Platyrinchus mystaceus | reverse complement strand
TGTTTAGAGTGACCTTCTCTTAGATGGATGGCCTTAGGGGCTGACGAGCTCCATCTGCCCGGGGGAGTATCCCTGAAGCAGGATCGGGAATTGAACCTGTGACCTCGGCGCTGAGAGCGCAGCATCTTAACCGCTAGACCACCAGGGGTCCCCGGAAAAGTTATATGCAAGATTCAAATAATGCAGACATTAGGCAGATTTAAAGACAATGCCTGACATATGTAAAAATAAAAAGGAACTTCTTTCACTAGGTTAACAAGCAAATTATCATCATCATCTTTGTTTATGTACTATTACCATTTTTTACTTTCAAGGAAGGTGAAGCTACAAATTACGTATCACCTCAAAAATTAATATCTCAAAAACATGGACTAGTTAATCATCGCTGTGTGAAGATTTCTGTACCCCCACCGAGCCCTGCACTGCCTAGAGCACAAGTTCCCAAATCAATCTGCACTGCCATTCTCAACTAAGCAATTATTTGCAACACTTAGCAATACCTTGCAAACATCACTAGAGAGAAGAGCAGAGACTGCCAGAATCCACCAGCTTTGGGAGGACATACCCCATATTCATACACATTCCCTTTAGGCTAGTGCTCACAAAGAGCTGCTTCAGCTCGTAGCCAGGAGGAAACAGAGAGAGCATTTGGCTGACCAGCATCCCTTTCCTGGGTCCCCCAAAGGTGCCAAACCTGCACTAACCGTGCGGGGTTGCTCTGAAGCATGTTGACATACAACCCGATGAGCACATGTTCATCAGCCAGCCTGTCTGCAACATCCAGGCTGTACTGTAACCTGGAACAGGGTCGGGGCAGAGAGGGTGCGATCCGGACAGACAGAGAGATAAACAGAGAAAGCAGGAGCAAGTGAGATTGTGAAATGGGAACTTAGGAACGAACACCTGGGTGTTTTTAAAGAAGAAAAGAAAAAAAACAACAAAAAAGAACACACCACGTGCAGAAATTAATAGTTTTGTTATTATTGCAATTTATATATTTAGTATTTAGTGACATAGGATGATAACATCCCACTTGATGACAGAGCCAGCCTCAGAAATCAGTGAGATGCCAGATTGGGCCAGAGACTGGGGCTGTACAGTACTATTTATTATAAAATACAGCAAATTGTGAGGTCAGCATTATTTATTTTAATATACTATGTATTGCATATAAACACTAAATATACGTAACACACAAGATTGACATACTGAATTCACAAGCTAGATTCGCTTGGAAGTGTCTGATCAATTCCTCACACATCCAGGTGTACATAAATAAACATGCTCTACTTAACTCACTGGATTAACTGGTTATCACAATTTTTTCAGGAAAGATGTTTATAGAATACAATAAAAATGGGAGGGATAGGGGAAAAGGTTTTGGTTTAGCTTTGTTAGTGCAAGCTATGAACATACTGTCTCTTTAACTTACCCTTTGCCTTTCAAGAAAGCTGGAGCAGCCCTAGCCAGCAGTTTGCTCTGCTCTATTTCAGTATTCTTGGAAGGAGAGCTAGTTAATAAGACAGGAAAACTAAGAAGAGGGTAAACAGTGATGTCTGAAATTCATTACAGAACAGAGTTTGGAGAAACTCATTCAAGTGCCCTGGACTGAATAAAAAAATCAATAGAAGCTTTAAAGACATTTTAGAAAACTTTAGGAAATGCAAAATCACGAATTATGAATTTTCCCCCCTGTTCTCCAAAAGCAAACTACAAGACCTTCACTACAGAAAACACAACCAAAATGTGCTTCTCTAACAAATGGAGAGATGAAGACTTGTGTAGTTTCCAGACAGAGTCCAGAAAAACACCATCTCAAATGCCACTTTCAAGCTGGGAAAGCTTCATCGTAACAGCTAAATTGCTTTTCTCCACATTTACCATAGGATAGTTTCAATAATCTACAGAAATGCGTTTATTTAGATGCAGTGATGGGATACAGCAGTTTAATTTCCAGAAGTACTCTTCTTCTGTTGATTTAAAATAATATATAGTTCATTAAACACATATTTTCCCCCTAATTATAATATTTAATGAATTGCAGTAACTGCACCTTTCCCAATGCTTAAATATCCACATTAATAAGATAAAACTGGCTAAAAATGGGAGAGATTGAAATGTTAATTTGTCTTTCACGCTGTAGCATTTTTGGTTTAAAAAGCAAAAAAGCAAAACAAAATTATATTTTACTTTCTTCTTTTCAAAAATTATTCACCTTCATTTTTTGGTTTGGCACCTCATGGGTACATGAGCATGCTCGTGCACCTGTGCATCCAGAGGTGTATGGGGGTGTGTGTGTGTGGATAGGCAGATGATGTTGCACAAATGTGATGCATGATAAATCTGAGCAGATGTGTCTCTGATGAACTGAAGATCAAAACCTTTAATATTAGGACAAAGAAGGAATTCAGTGAGACAAGATATATGCCATTCCCTTCCTTTTAGGAAGGCAAGGTTGGCAGTGGGGGTTTGAAAAGAATGGGACCAAAGTGTGTCATAAGAACTCAAGCCTATTGATTTATAATAAATCTGGAAGATACCTGAATGAAATGCTGTACTGCACAGCAAGGAAAAATGCTTGCTTCACATTTCTCTGCCCATCAGCATGCTACTTATGTGTGCTGTGCTTCCATTGAGGCAATATTCATGCATATTAACATGCTCCATGCCATCTAGAGGGATATGTTTTCCACACGTTTTCTTCCCAGTTACAGAAGGAAAATGCAGTCAAGGTGCGTGCCATTTCAGCCAAAAATGCACTTTATGATTGTCAAAATAAAGATAATGTTGCCACAATGGGAGACCAAAGGCTCTAGAGCAGATTTTTGTGTCTTGCTCTCCAACAGTGTAGTGTGATGCCCCCTCTAAGTTCTCTTCTATGCTCCAGAAACATAAGTTAGAGAGAGACAGGCAAGTAAACATTACTCATTGAGCAAGTGATACCATGTCTATCAACGTCCTTTTCCTTCTTAGTTGATTAAGCAAACATATCTTCCAACCTCTTCTCAGGAGTTATGTTTTCTGTGTTTTTCTGATGTTTGGGTGTCTCCTCTGTCATGCTGGTTAGCGTATCTATCCCTTGGTTTTGCCCTACACTGGGTACAAACCTCCAGGCAGATGTCTCCATCTCCAGGGAATGAGTTTTAATGGCTTTCCACAAGACGTTTCAGGGTCAAATGCAATCTAACAATCGTATTGCTGACTTCAATTAGTTTGTGGTTCACTGCAACTGCTAAGTCCTCTGTTAAAATACCTCTGTCCATCCAATAATGCTCCATCTTTTATTTGATTATTTGCTTCCTTGCTACAGCACTTTTCATTTATAATTACTGAATTTCCCCTAAATGATTTCAGATAATTTGGAAATCAATTACTACCATTGCAATTGAGCTCATTTTTTTTGCACTTAGAAACTGCTCTCCAAGCACTCCTTCCAGAACTATTTCAACCTTTGTACCATCTACAAATTGCATACAATCACTCTAATACTCCCATTAGGTCACTACATGAAATAGTGCATAGTGTCTGATTTAGGATAGCCTTCAAGAATCCCAGCTGGTATGTCCTCCTCCTAGAATGACAGCAAACTTCTGAAAATGTGATTACTGATTTGCAATGTTGGTCTTACACTAATTTCCCCATGGCCATTATTTTCTTTGGGTACTTCTATGCCATCTGGGACTATGCTAAAAGTTCTCTTAAAGTCAAGCTGTACTATTGCTGCTGCTTCTTTTTTACCCACTGAACCAGTTATCATGAAATAAATTAGTTAGGTTTGACATAAATTTGTTCTTGACAGATCCATGGTGGTTGTTTCTTGTTGGTTTATTATCCAACCAATATATTTGTTGGTGCTTACCAATGCTTTCATAATTTCAGCATCTTTGGATACCAACGTTAGGCTGTCTCTTGTACAATCCCTTCAACTTTGTCCCTATTTCCACCTTCAATCATCCTTTACAGAGAAGAGCTGACATTTGTCCCTCTTGTTTTTTCCACATCTTCCTACATCCTCCACATATCCCCCAAAATACAATTAATACTTCAGAGATTGTTTTGGCCCCAGTGAGTTTCCAACTGGAACAGATATTTTAAAGATATATTCCTGCTAAAATGGAACATTTTGTAAGATGCCAAAAAATGCTTCTCCATCAAAATTAAGAGACAAAACTTCCAACAGTGAGAACATGTCTATAAAGATGTAGTGCTAACAATACTGGTGTAAATGTTAAAGCCTCATTAATGTCTACCTGTCTACTAAACAATGAAACACAAACCTTTCCTGTAGCCAGCTAAAATATTGCCGCTGAAATAAGGATTCTCATCTTGTTCTAAAAACAACATGCAAAGGCAACATGCAGTTCATGTCTACCACACTCCTCAGAGATAGAAACATGGAGAACAGCAGCAACCAGTATGTTTTGCTCCAGAGTCAGTTGTTGTCCAGAAATTTAGCCTTAATCTCTTGCTGGGTGCAGGTAGAATATACAATTCCTTTAGTTTTTACATGGAGTTCAAAAAAGGCACTAACCATTCTGATTCAGCATTAAATAAGACTCAATTTCTCCTTGGCTGGAGGTATCTGATATCACAGTGCATTCTTTCTATCTCCCACAGAATTGCCAAGTCATTTCAAGCTCAGCAGAATGTGCTGCATCACGCCATTTATTTCAGTTTATTACTCCTTTAGAAGAACTAAATGTATTATCTGTGAAGGGGGAGCTGAGAAAAATGCAAGAAAAATCATTCTGTTTCATCTTATCCCACCCAGACTCAATAATTCAATAGCTTAAAGAAAACATCTATTAAGAAAGAGCAGGAGATTGTACCCATTACTATGGCAGCTATACACTTTAGGGCAGCACTGACAGACTGCAGCTGGGAAACAAAAGTATTCAAATAAGGAAGAAAGCATTAATTCAGAGTATAGAGGTATTCCTCTTGACTGGGCAAAAGTTTCTATAATGCTCAGTTTGCTTGTTTTTGACATAATATATCCAATTCACTGGGTTTGCAAGGGCATTACCTACTCTGCAGTAACATTCCCTTGTTCTGCTGCCCTCTAGGCAATTTGAAATCACAAAAATAAATGACAGAAACCCCCCTGATTATTAGCTACAGTAGAATAATTACAGGCTTTGTGGTTTTAATCATGTTAGCTGTCATCACAGCAAATGACCATGTTTTGGTATTTGGGAGAAGATTACAGACTTTTTTGTTTCTTCTTTTCTCACATAAGTGCTCTAAAGTTGTTCTTGAGCTGTACAGAGCATTCTGTTGATACGAACTTCCACACTGTATATATTTAGAAGAAAGTTCTTGTAATTGTTAAGCCAACCTCCTCATTAAAGCTCTCTTACAGACTTGGTGGCTCAAACTAAGCAAACAAGCAGAGAAATTTTAAGTGGGCTTTGATTCTAAAGTGGCTTGAAAGAACTAAGAAGCATCTTATGGAAAGCCTGAATTCAACTTCCTTTGAGCTTTGGAATAATTTTTACCCCATGAATCCAGAAATGAAGAAGATATTGTACTGAACTTATGGGATGCTATCCATTTCCAGAAGCAGAATGAGCTTGTGTGCTGAATTTAGCATTTGCTATACAGGGAGAAACTGGTTGGAATGGCTATGTTCTTATGTGAATACAACTAGCTGAAATAAATACCATGGGAATGCTATGAACAACCTTGTCTGCCAATTCTCCTTTGAATAAACATTCTAATTACATAAAAACTTTATTTAAAGCTATCTGAAACCTCTGGAATAGATTGCAACACAAATGAAAGTAACCATAAGTTATCTGCAGTGAAAACACAGCCAGCAAAGCTTTTAACGTTGATTACGTCCAGCTAGAAATTTTACCCTGAGTTTGAAGAATTTTAATTATAATATGAATCATGGAGTATTTAGTATAAAATTAGCACAATTGCAAGCAGAGTTGTCAAAGTCTGTTTCTCTGATGTACAAGAGGATGAGCTTCCACTAATGAGGCCTGATTTTCTCAGGGCAATAATAACAGTAAAACTTAAAAGAATGAAGATACTGTTATTAGTCTAACGCAGATTGAAGACCTTGGCATTTGGCTGAAAAGTACCTTGGTCTCTATAATTCTTACTGAATTATAGCTAATGCTCATGGATTAATAAAAAAAAAAAAAAAAAGAAAAAAGAGAAAGTATATTGCACTCCACAGTAAAAAAAAAAATAGGGAAACTGTTCTTATCCAACTGCATATTTCTTTTATGCAAAATGAAATAGAATCTTCCTTTAGGTCACTGAGATGCCAGGGAATACTGGAAAAATCAGAGGCATGGGACCAAATGCAATGCTCACTATGTAAATGGGAAGTTTTCATTAGCTTCAGCAAGACTTAGATCAGCCTTTCCTGGAGTCATTTTGAAAAGCAAAGCAAAGCAGTCTGGGGAGGGTTATTGGCAAGCAGCAGTAACTGCAGAACAGTAACCACCAGCAGAGAAAGCTGTGCAAGAGGAGGCTGGCTGTGAGACCTGGAGTCATTTTCAGGCTTCTGTGCAAGCCTTTTTTGTTCCTTGGTCAAGAATACAACAGGCAAGTCATACACTGATGATGAAACCATAAAGGTGTAGTTTTTTCAGTTTTGAAAAGCAATGTTTCCAGCTTTCACTAGACACACTAACATTAATCCTACGTGAAAGGATAAAATGAAAGACTTGTGCTGTGCAGAAGCAAGAGAAGTTGGCAAAGCCCACAGCCAGCAGGAAGTCTATTCAAAAGACTAATTAGAGCCACAGAAACCCTCTAGCCCATCCTTAAAGAATATCTTGAGTAGTTCAGCAGAATCACTAATGAATCAGTGTGTGAGCTACAGAACTACTGCGATTAGTAGGTTAGTGCTCTCATACTGACCGTGAATTGTTGTGAAGCTGATTTACATACAGCTTTATAAGAGAATGCTCATCAGCCACAGGACTGGCTGCATTTATACCCCCAAGTAACCTGAATGATTCAAACAATGAAACTTTGTTAATAACTCAATAAGTATACACAGAGAGCACGGTGTTCAGTGTGGGTTTGTAACAATAAATGCCATTTATCTAGAAAAAATACTGACTTGACTATTTCTAGGGTGCTTTTTCTTTCCAATAAAAACATGTAAATTGAATTTATAGGAGGTGAAAATAAAAATGCTGAGCATAAGCTGTCTAAAACCTAAAATCTTGCTAGGTCAATACAACAAAAGTTACAAAACTTCTAATATACAAGCAATGTAATTATTTTACATATCAGGGTACAGTTAACTATAAAAGAGCCAGAATGACTGTTGCACCATGGAAACTTTTAACTGTATAAGGATGTCACGCTATCCACCTATAAGGCAGTCTGGGTACTTATCATTGAGGGGGTTGGTTATAATCTTCTGCCTTCAGGGGATTCTCATCAAGAAGTTTTTCCTAGCAGAAAAGGAATTCTAATAGCTCCGGAAGCACGTACATCTAATCCTGATAGTTTAAAGACAGTCATTTACTGAAGACAAAAGTAAAATAATCAGATACCTTTTTACATGTAGAGAAAAATGAGCAGAACAGTAGAAAGTGCTATGATTATTACTGCAGGTAACTGCAGGTTGAACAAGCATAGAGACTTCTTGGGGATAAACAGAAGCAATGACTACACTTTTAAAGATCACTGCTCTTAATGACCTCTCCTGGAGAGGCCACAAATACATTATCCTGCCTTGCACATAAAACCCCATATATGACAACAACAGAAATTAATTGGCATTTGTGGTCTCACTATATAGGCAGTAGATCCTGGCCTTGGAGGCTGCTTTGGGACTGGCTTTCGAAAAGGATCTCAGTCACACCCAGCAGCTACTTGCATTAAGTTAACATTGAGCATTTTTACAGCTCCTGGTAACAAAATTTGTAAATTGAAGTAGTAGTAGACCATACTTTGACTTTGCAGTGTACACTGCAGGTTTGGTTTTGGTCTTGATGTTAAAATATGCAGCTATGCATTACCCAAAGATTGTGTTTAGTCATTTGGGAATGCTGAAGCACTGACACATACAGCAGGAATCGAGCAATAAAACGCACCCAGGGAAGACACACTGCTCATCTTCCCCAGTGCAGCAGGAAGTTATTTTTCTGCCACCTTGTGCATTGGTAGGTTTACATACATGACAGCTAGCAAATGCTACATACATATTTTGGCTGTATGAGCCAAAATACTGAGTCAGACAGCTGCAATCACCTACTCTTTGGGATTAATGTTTCTGACGATTCTTCCCTGATCTGTTTACTGAAGGGTCGGTCTCCATATTCCAAGACTATTCCTTCTCTCTTGTAGCCTTTAACGAATATCAGAATGGTTTAACAGGAGTAAGGATGTCGTGCTATAACTTGCAAGTATGAACACATTTTCTCCTTGTTCACACCCTACCTTGCAGTATGATGCAGGCATTCCCAGTAGGCAAGGGCATGTCCCAGTGCCTATTCCCATAGTGTTGTTACAAAACGGCTTCTTATCAATAGCCTATTTTCAGTCCTTATGGCAGGATGCTTAGGTTGCATGTGAGCACATTTTAGTGCATCATAATGGTTCAAACGAGAGCTAAAATTCAGTGCTCTGCGGTGAGGAGCTTGGGATGCCTTAACTCCAGCTCTCCATCCAGATGTCTGGGTATCAGTCCAAAATAACCAAGGCATTTCTCTGCACATGTCTCTTAATTTTACTTTGTGAGTATCTTTTTGGTTTTGTTTTTCCTGTGAAGGAATTGAAAATCGAAACCTCCACCACTATAATACAATTGTTTAACATAAACAAGGATAAGAACTCACCTTCTGTTTGCAAAGGGACTTCCCGAGGGAACAGAATGGGAGAAGAGTGTGTCATTCATGCTGGTTACAGGTCGGGGAGGCCTAGAAGGCAAAATATCCAGTTGCATTAACTTTGCACCAAAAACCCCTCTATCAGCAACCGTATTAACAGAGAACAGAATAAGCTTCTTTTTTAAAATGACATTACTACTGGCATCTTTTGCTTTATGTAGCAATATTTCCAAATTATAGATGCTATGTTTTTAAGCAGAAGTTAATAAAAACACACTGATACTTAGGCCTGGAGGGAAATTATGCTTTCATGCTTTTGTGTGTTCTGAGGTGAGTTTTAACCAACTTGCTTGACTTTTTTCTCCCTGCTTTGGCAGAATAACCACTACGCCACTGTTCCTTTCCAAAGACAGGGTGCAGTCACTGCTTTCCACCAGCCAGGATGAGCACTGGTGGTCAGTTTGCTGTGGCAGCATGGAGGTCTGCAGGGGGTAAGTGCCAATAAATGACACATCTTCTCATGAGGCTATCCCTGGTGCTAAGCTCCATGCTACCACATCCACCTAGTGGCCACAGTATACCCGCAGCCCTCAGCGTCCCATAAAATACATACAGCAGAACTAAACTGGTCTAATAGCAAAGCTTTTTAACTGGTATATCAAACCCCCAAGTCAAAATTTAGAATAAGTATCTAGTTTAGGAGGACCCATTAATAAGGATGGTTTTATTATTACATTCTTTATTTCCTGATTTTATAAAATGGAATGAGAAGGAATATTTCCTCTGCTTTCTTTTATTGTCTACTCTTAAAAAATAATCTGTGCATAATTTTTCCTTCTGTATCCATTAGGGAGAAATTGCCCCTTCTTAATAGACTTCTTATGCAACATTGGGCAAAAGATCTAGATGCCCTGGAACAACTACAAAATATGTTATTTAAATCACAGGGTTTTCAATCAGATATGAGCAGAACCTGAAGTCACATATAATTCAGACTTCAAATTGCCTAGATTTCAGGTTGCCTAATATCCCCTTTAAGCTCTGTGAAAGATCTTGTTTTCTGAATTCTGCAGATATGCAAATCAAAATATAGAAGCTATCTGCAAAATATTCACTGAGCTCCAATTCTGCAAGACAACCAGTCATCCAATGCATCTGTAAGAAAGTCAGTACTGCACAGAAGTGAATTATTACTATATATCTTGTTTTGTAACTTGTTAGGAAACAAGTGTAAATATGGTATTTGACAAATCCAAGTTAATTTCTCAGCATGATAATGCCACATTGATTTAAAAAAGTTTAAAACTGTGAATAGAAAGAGTTAGGATTTGCCACGTCATTTATTTATATGAAAGTATAGTTTCAGCCTAACACTGCATCTGCAGAACCACATGAAGACCTCCAGCTCTGGTCAGTCACAAATTTCAGAAGCAGCCCTTTGTCCTGCATGTACTTATGGAGAAGTGTTTAATATTATTTTTCACGGACTCCAACAGAGCTAGGAAGAGCTCGGGTGAGGCCATGATTAGAAGACAATCTACTGGAAAGGTGATTATAGGATGAATCTTGAAATATAGAGCTTTGAAAATATACTTTGGGAGATTACTAAGAAATTAATTTTATTTAATGGGTAAGCAACCAGTATTTTGTTGGCTGGGAATTGTGAACTGGTAATTGATGAAGGTGAAATAGTTCACACCAACTACATGCAACTACTGCATTTTTCCTCTTCTCAACGCAGTTACTGGAAAGTGAACACATTCAGAAACTAATTGGGCATAAGCTGGTGTTTCTGTAAGATGGGTCCAACCCTGCAGAGTGGCTGTGGAGTCCTAAATAGCACAGGAGAAGGGAGAAGAGGCTGGTTCTCAACACTGCCCCAGAGAAGGAGGCAGGAGGAGTGTTCCCTTGGCAGAGCTTGGACCCTGCTTTGCCTTGCACGCAGTGCACCTCTGCCGATTGAGTAGGAAGTTTCTAACCTCCAAAAGAGCCGTTCCCTTTCAATGTCTCTATTCAAGGACAGCTATTTATTTGACCCTGGACTCTGATAAAAAGTTAAGGACTGGTAATATTGAGATTATTGCATTTTTTCCAAGCTCTTTCTCCAATAAGTGTACTAAAGAAGAAAAATACTCACCAAGTATCTCTTTTGCAGCCAGAATAAAATGGAAAAGAGATCATTAATTAAATTGCCAGTTTAATATGTTTATGGTCTAAGTAGTACATTGGACATACTCTATTCTTATGACCCTAATTCTGCAAAAGCATGAGAGCCTCTATGCATAAAAGGTCATTAATCTGTTTACATATGCAGAGTTACTCTTGTGTACAAATGTCTAGAAACTCCAAGGTTTTGCTAGGATTTTCTGACTAGCATTAGGTTGTAAATTCTTATGTGAAGAAAACTATATTAAAGTAATCTGGGTTTTCCCAAGGCAAGTTTCTTAAGGGCTGATGCCCACTGTCACATTCCTCAGGTTAGGCTTGAATATTAAATGGACGTTCAAACACATGCAGTTGTGTGATGTGGTAAGACAAGAACAGCAGACTTTATGGTAAAGGAAAACTCAGCCATTGGACTATAAATTACTATTTCTAAACTTGTGGAAGTGAGTGATTAAACCTTCTAATAAAACTGAGCTGATGATAATTAACTTTCCTCAAGGAGACAGAAAACACTTAATGCTATTGAAATATGCTGTGTAATAAAAGTATGCTATGGCACAACACATATCCACAGTAATAAACTAAATTAAATAAGAGGAGTTTTCCAAAGTGCTCCAGGCTCTAGGCTGGTCTAACCTGTTCACACTGATGTCAAAAATAACATTCCCACAGATTTAAGAAGTCAGGCCAGTGCAGAAAAATACCTTCATGATCCACTGGCCATGCCATTTGTCATCTCTGCAGTCTGGAGTTTCTTTTATGTTGCTAATCTCATGGGCAGAAAGGAAAAATGACCCCTCCATCAGTGGGGGGGATTTCTACCATCAGGATTATGACACCTTGATAACTACAATTACTTCTCTAGATGAGCCCTTAGATGTGTTTCTTGCTTAATTGAAAATTCTGTGTGGCACCAGCAAAAAAAACACCCATGCAGTCTTTCTGTGTGGTGCCACTCTAAAGTGGAAGAACGATCAAAAGGAGAGCCTGTATGGGAGCACTTGTCCCCATTTAAGCTGGAAGCTAAGAAAAGGATACTGTTTTGTTGCCAAAATTCTTCCACTTAATGCACATATAAAACCTTTTTTTGCCTGGATTCCTGCCCAGAGCTGTTTCTCTCAACTTCCATTATGTTTAAAAATAAAAATCACATCAGGAAGAAGATATTCTCAGTGAGGTTCTGTAGCATATCTCTCCCCTCAGTTAATTTGTGTGAATTATGCTGTAGATCATGCTACCTCCACAACTTACAGGTTTTTCACTCATGCATCATTATAGCCAATATATATTGCCAAGTTATATTACCATCAATCTATGAATAAAGAGAAACTCTGTCATAAAACAAAATAGATGGTGGTTTGTTCTCACATCCAATCACTCTAAATTATGTCCGTATAGTTAGGAATAAGGTAAGGTATTAATTTCGCAGCAAAGATTTGGATCAGTTCCTACTCAAGTATGGTACCTTCCCCTTGCCTTGCCTAAATGCATTTAATCAATTCACAGTAGCCCAGTTTTCACCACCCGCTATCTTCTCACATAACCCCAGGCCTTCAAGGGCTTCCAGCCAACAGGGAACAGAGGCTCCTCTTTCACTTTCAAGCTCCCTGCCTCTTTCCATTTCCCTTAAGGACGGCCAAAATCTGCCCTGTGAAATTATCACTGACTTGCCAGCGGAGCCAGGCTTTTACACCACACAGAGCAGTGCAGTAGCTCAGCACATCCAACTCCAGATCATTTCTTCCAAAGAACAACATCCTCTCATTACTCCTCCGTAAAGAGGTGCAAGGATTTTAACTGACAGTTGAGCACAAGAGGGATTTGGCACTATGTATCTGACAGAGGCATCACCTTGTCTCTTAAACCAGAACACTCTCTTACACCTTGAAAAAGTTCTGCTATAACGACATAGGGAGGTCCATCAGCATGATTTATCCTTAAAATGTCAGGCAGGTTAGGTGAACTTTCCAGGTGTTGCACAGTCCACAATGGCTGGTGTGCACTTGCCCTTAAAGGTGCCACATACAGATATTCAGTACTGACCAAAGTAGATGGTTAAGAAAGATATTTTCTTAAGAAATATACCAGAATAAGATAAATACTTTAAAGACAGTATTCTTAGAACAGGTTTTCCAAGTTAATTGCTTTGTACCTTTCTTCCAACCGATGTTTTGATTTTCCTGAATTCTATGAAAAACGTAATGCGGTTTTTTCCCTCTTTTGTTTTCTTTTTTAAAGGACCCAGAAAGTAAAGGTAAATCAAACTGATAAATGAGAAAATCTAAGCAACTTTCACTATGGATGGTGGACATGCTTTAGAAAAAAAAAAATCCAAAGTGATAATTTCCCCACCCGGCACAAATACATTTTCTCTCCACTTTGAGCTTCTTGACTCCTGCAGAAATAGTGATATGAACTACTATACAAAAAAAAAATAATTCTGCTTTCTCAAAATACTAAAATGTAAAAATAACAGACTCTTTTCAAGTAACTTGGCAGTTCAAGACTCAGTTTTTATGCAGACTCACACAACTGCTCAGAGCTGGGTGAAGCCACAGTTCCACCGAAGTCAGTGAGAACTCTGACACAGGTTTCAACAAAACTGGTCCAATTTTGCTTTTCTCTGGTGTCTCATGTCAAGACATACCTGTGATACACTGAAGTTGAGAGTCTCTAGATGACAAAACTGATGTTCTCAGCATCAATACATCCCAGAGTGCTGAAACTATATGAAATTGCATGGAAATCTCTTGAGGAGAATGGCGACACACCAACACTGTGTTCCTGTACTTGATTGTATGTATATATTCCATTGACTTTTCAAATGAAGTCATACCAGAAGAACATTTTCATGCTAAATACCCTTATCAGCAAATTTGCACTTGTGATGTATTGAGCTGGGTAAGCCACAGCTGCCTCCTGTTTTGTTCAGAGCTATAGTATCTACACGTGGTATAAGCAACTCCTACCGCAAAGCTTACTTTGTCTACAGCACACAGATACTTACACAATATGAGCCAGGTTTAGAGGTTTTTCAGGCTGGTCAGGGAACATTGGGTGCAAAGGTTCACGGCTGGAAGCACAGCTTAAAGACTTGCTAAGTGCATTAGTTAGCTTCTTAGCAGGTGATTTCTGGGAGGAACAAGGAAGGTAGAGGTAATCTGGACAAGTAAGGTGCATACTGTTTCTGCTATAGGAAGCACAAAACAATAGGAAGCTCTAACAGCTTACGTGCCTGTGTACTGACATTCCCCTTGCCCCCCTCCCACCCTGACAGTCCGGTAAGGCAAAGACTGCTCCCGTTTGGAGGAAAGATCACTCTTATCTCCAGCGGCCTTTAGAGTAGGTTCAGGGGGTATATCTATAGGGACAGTTGCCATGGCTCTTTTGCAATGCTGCACTCAGGCAATATTGCATGAAGGGCAGCACAGTTAAGGTCACCTGGACTGGAGCTGGCTTGTACCTCACCAACTTGGGAGTGCAAGGAGAACAAATCTGTGTATGCCTGTCCATATAGATACACTGTATGGGACACCATTTCTTTCCTAGCTGTGGGCCAGGCACAAGGCTGCTATATTATCTCTGCTCACTAGTATTTCTCTCCTCTGCTTCAGTATCCTGTACTGTTCAGGTGCTATTATAAGCTCCTCTTTCACCTCCCATGGCCACAGAGGAATGGGAAATTTGAGATATGGGCATGGCAGGAATTGCCCTACTGTGGCAACAGCATGCCAAAAAAGGTTGAGATACTGTCAAAGTCACCAAAACATGGGGAGGCTCTGTGCAAGAAGCATGATTTTCACCTTGAAATTTCACCAGCAGTTCTAAAAAAAAAAAAAAAAAAAAAAATAAAAAAATCCAAACAGTATTTTCTGCTTTACAATTTTGTTTGGAGGCTCTCTGAGGAGCAAACTCAACTTCCCTTCTAAGGAAGGGCTTGGAGATCAACAATGTCTTTTAGGCTTTGTGAGAGATTCTTAGGGAATCCAACCCAGCTCTCTGCCAGTAAAAGAGGAGTAGTGATCCTTACACTGTCTCCTTCCCCCAAAACATATCTCTACATGCTGAAATTTGAAAACCTTTTTGGAACTTGACAGGAATGGCATTGTATTTGTGCATATACACATCCTGCATCGACTTATGACTGTAATCAACTTAATAATGAAATATTTCTATTTCAGAAATCCAACATAAATATGTAAAGTTCAGGCTCTTCCATTATAAATGCAATTTCACTCTGAATTGAGAACAGTTGAGTTCCACTGCACTCATAAACACTCTTAATCTGCATGTGGAGCTTGACGTGGATGCATTATGGAGAATGCTAACCAGGTTTGAACAAATGCTAATGCATGCTACAGAAAGGCAATTTCAAACTTGAAGCAAAACATTTGTTTCTGATAAGGAAACATTTGAAACCACTAGGCATGTAGTCACATTTTTGTCTTCTGCTGAGCAGAAATCCTAAATCTTCCAATTACTTATTGCCTATAACTACAGCTCCCTGGCTACAGCAAAAAATGATTTTATAGCACAAATTGCTGTTAGGAATAGAGTCAGAGCTACATAGTGGGCACTCTCCTATTCAGAGACTAAACTCCAGCCATTTGTGTCTATGCAACAAGCAGCAATTAGGACCCACAGAAAACAATTACAGACCCAGGTCTGCTGGGATACAGTGCAGGGCTGTATGACTGGCATACAGAGCAAATCATGTCAAATTTAACCCCTGAATGTTCCATCAACAGAAAAGCAGACATTTTAAAAGTGTTAAGCCTCAGAATTTTGTTAAAAAATACATACTAAGTAGTGTAAAAACATGAGCTCTTGCTATATGCATAATTTTATTTTATTTTTTAAACAATATTCTTCTCTTATGTTTGAGATTAGCTAGGATTTTTCTGCTGCTCTCTGGATTTGAACGCTGAAGGATTGTGATGCTCTGTGACCAAGGGCTTCTGTTGGGGCTTTGCTCCAGTCCATGGAGATCTCAGTCCCCAGGTCTGATACCCTTCAGAGAAAGTTAATGTAGCTGTTGATACTTCTTTTTCAGCTTAGAAAAAACATTGCATTATTCTGATTAACAACAAAAAGTTTGAAGTGTGTTTTTCTCTAATAGTAAACACTACTGTGGATCTAAGCCTGCAACCATGCTCAGATTTACAGTGCCAGGACCATCCCAAATGCTACGCATATGCTGCAGCCACTCAACTGAAAATATTGATGAATGAGCATTAAGTATTCATCATTTCATTTACACGTAGCCAAATAGAGCAAGCCAATGACGATTTTACCGTGAGTCCTGTGGGAATGGGAGAAGCTGCCATGAGCCTGGTGCCCTGCTGCCAGCCCCTCCTGCGCTGCCCTCACCGCGGCACACACCGTCACAGATGCCCCAGATCCTCATACAGAAAAGATCATTACCACCTCCACGCTCTCCCAATGGCTCCCAAGACCGGAGCCTCTCAGACAGGGTCACTAATCCAAACTGGCAGCCCAGCTCCCCGGCTCCAGACAGCTGCCCAGAGCTGCGGCCAGGGGCTTCTCCGATGGCTGGAGGGCAAAGCAGTCTGCAGTGAGGCGCGAGCCTTCCCTTACCCATGACGTGTACTCTTTCATTTGGTGCTGGTTGCTGTGGGAACCGCTGGCATGGCCCCTCCAGAAGCAGTCCTGACAGAGCTGGTAATTGTGACACTGCTGGCAGCGGTAGCGAAACCCCATCATGCTCTCGCTGTGGCAGTAGGAACACTCGACGGGGTGGAAGACTGCGCAGGAGAAAGAAATGCTGAGCAATAAACCAAAACAAAGAAACTCTCAGCAAAAGTTTATGGACCCAAAACAAAGGGTGTTCCCTTCTTTGTTTAAAGAATTCTGCAGTGTCAGATGCTGTCAACAGCTCTGACCTGTGAAAATAATGCAACCTGTGCTGAGGCATGGGCAACATTTCCTACACTGAACAACAAACCCTTCTTCACTTCTGAGCTGATGTCTGCACACCCTGCTTGGAGCAGCAAAAAATGTGTTCACCATCTAACAGAATGACAGAGTCCAAAGGATGGCCACAAAGATGATTAGACCACCTTTCCTACGAAGACAGGCTGAGAGAGTTGGGGTTATTCAGCCTGGAGAAGAGAAAGCTCGGGGAGACCTTAGAGCACCTTCAGTAATTAAAGGGCTAAGGAAAGCTGGAGAGGGACTTTTGACAAGGACATGTAGTGACAGGACAAGGGGGAAGGGCTTCAAACTGAAAGAGGGTAGGTTTAGATAAGATATTAGGAAGAAATTCTTCTCTCTGAGGGTGGTGAGGCACTGGAACAGGAGAAGTTGTGGATGATCCGTTCCTAAAAGTGCTTGAGGCCAGGTTGGATAGGGCTTTGAGCAACCTGGTCTAGTGGAAGGTGCTCCTGTGTATGGCACGGGGGTTGGAACTGAATGATCTTTAAGGTTCCACCCAACCCAAACTATTCTATGATTCTATGTTAGAGGAAATTCATATGTGAGAAAACCCTTCAGCTGCATTTCTGGGGGTAGCTGAACGTTTTGGTGTGTTGAAGGAGCTAAAGTGATGCACCTTGGAGGAAAAGTCAAACTTAACTGTCTGATTACTGAAAGCACAAAATTGTCCTTAGGCATGTCATTGTCTCTTAATTACTGCTGTCTCATCTGTACAACTGGTGTCATTTAAGTACCTACTTATGGAGTTGAACACTTGGCTTTGGATACCCAGATTTGGAGAGCTGGCCATTGAAGGGGATCTGTGTGGTCCTGTTCTCTGTTCAGAAGCAGATATGATAAGGATGCAACTCACTGAGCACACTAAGGCACCAATTGAGATATTTTGAAACACCTTCCTGGCAATAGTGTTATTTCTGTTCCTCTCTCCTCACTACAGCATGTACCCAATTTACCACAGGGTACTGAACATCTCCTTGTTCCCAGGCACCTTCTGCTTTTCTGTTTTAAAGTTCAGTCTGAGAGAATTTGTATGTGCTGAGTATGTCAGGGTTTTAATTTCCTGCCAGAATTTTGCAGCAGGAGGGGTTAGTGCTCTAGGCTAGGAAACAGTGTGAAGCTGGTGAGGGACAGAGACGGATGACAAGAGCTTGAGGAAGGTGGGGTAGATAGGTCATTCTGTAGCCAAAAAACAACTTGGGAACATCACCTTACCCACCTCGGTGTCATTCAGTGTAAGAGGGATTTATTCAGTACAAGAACACATACAACTTTCTTCTTTTCCTTTTATCAACAAAAAATAGATGCACACTTCCAGCAAGAAAATGGGACTGGTGGAAGGGGAAGTAAGGTATAAATACCTCTATTGCCTAACAGGATGAGTATATATGATCTTTTTTTCCTTCTGTCCCACACTTCTTTTTCCAGTGTTCCAAAGCTTCAATTATGCTTGAGGTTGCTTCAAGGGAGCAACAACACAGAAATATGTAACAAGCTCCTTACACGACATCCTCTGAGGCAAAATATTGGGTGGAAAAGTTGTTTGAAAAATCTATTAATCTTGTTAAATTAATATTTCAATTTTTTTGTATAAACTTCCTCCATTTTTAAACTTCCTCCTTTTTTCTAGATTTAAAGTGCTGGAATAATGACTACCAGAATCACTGCGTCCTGATGACTATGAGCAAGGAATGCCACATTACATGCTGAAAAATTAGACAGTAAAAAGGCATTTCTTGTCTCATGGGGTTTTTTTCTACTTAATATTGGCAGTTCTGATCCTTCTGGACAGCAGAAGCCATCTGCATTGGAGCTGGGGAACTCCTCCAGAACTATATGAGGAACTGTACAGTTTGTGGGCTGCGACTCAGTGGTTCACACAGTGAGACGAGATGCACAAGCTTTCTAGCTCTGCCCCTGCACTTTCAGCATGGCAGCACCTTCTATAGAAATGGTATTTGAAGGGTTTGGCTGGAGGACTACACCTGTGAGACTGTGAACTTTTCCCCAGGTGCTCAAAAAGTTGGAAGGCTGAGGAAGATTATATGGTCCAGGGACATGCAACAGGCACTGGGCACTAATCAAATGAGTTCATCTTCATGGTCCCTTTCTATCTTCAAATCTGTGATCTACTCATTTTGGGAAAAGACAACCCTCGAGAAGAAAGAGGTATCTCACAGTTAAATCCTCATTTTCCACACATTCAAAGGATGAATCTAGAACTTCCTCTTCAAAGTATATGGTCTGGTAATGTAGGCTTAGGGGGAGATACTTCATAAGGACCTTTTGGCTGGTATTTTGCACTGCACTGGACATCTCCTGCCAAGAATACTGCATGAATGGAAACTGCCAAGCTGTTCCTTCTCTGCTGCCATATGTCATAGCTAATGAAAGTTGTGGTCTTGACAGTTTACTAAATAGAAGTGTGTGAATGGATCAAGTCCTATTGCTCTCTGCTGATCCAGAGCACAGCAGGAGAGGACATGATCAGGTTAATTTCCTGAGCATTGCAAAATTCAAGCCACATTCCCAGCTGAATGACCAACAGCCTTCTTCAAATATTTTACCACTCACTGTAAAAATTGCACATGGAGTCAATGAACCCAAGCACAGTAGCTTCTACAAAACCATCTACAGAGTGAGAAAATTATCACACAAAAGTTGACCCTTGTAACTCTGTTTTGGCAGCATCTCTTACTTACCATTTTCAACATTTGCCAGTCGATGCAGAAGTGGTAACCACACTAGACACTGTGGCGGGGGATCAGACATGAGAGTATCCAAGAAAGTGTTTAATGTGACTTTTTTCTGCTCAAACAAGCACACAAACATGCACAAAAATCAGTAATTAGACATCTCAAAATAATTTTATCTTGTCATCACAGAAACATTTGGGAACAAGTTTCAAATACTGTTTGCCTGAAGCCCTGATTCACTAAAAAGAACAAGTGATACTAGCAAAGCTTTTCCGGACTATTTTTAGTTGGTACAATGATACAGCTGATGCCTAACAGTCCTTCTCACAAGGCTGGGTTGGAGACACCTAGCTCCCACTCGTTTCCAGACTCTCTTCTAGAGTTACTGCCTGAAGATGCTTTGTGATTAAGGGTGGCATTCAACCCTTCATGTTCTCATGTGTTTTGAGTATCACATAAGTACAAGTGCATGTACGGTATCACTATGTATAATCAATTTTCAAACAAGAAGTCACTGCAGAGAATGGCTCACAGTACTCCAAAATAGAAAATTAAAGAAAATACTGACAAGGGAGTACAAATTTGAAACAAATATAGGGTAAGAACAGACCATCACAGGCAATTTGTTACTGTACTTTAAGAAACTATGCTTATCTGAGGAGTGATGGCAATGAGTTATGGGTGAGCTCTGATTGTGGGATGCCGTGTTTGCGTGTGCTCAGGGACTGCAATTGTTCCTGAACTCTCTACACCTTTAAGCACTCAAAGATATATGCCCCTTTAAATTTCAAAGAGATTTAAACTCTAAAATATCCCTGTTGATTTTAAAAATGCAATCTAGGGCCTTCAGTTTCTTAGGTGTCTGGAAAAAGTAATCATGAATCTTAGTTCATTTGTTTTTTCAATCAGCAACCGAGTCTTCCTTAAATAAAATTTAAGATGCAAAAATATAGAGCCCTGTTGAGAATATATGAAGATATATTTTATAGACATACATATTTAAGCAGTATCCCCATATCCAAAGGGGTTGCTAAATCTTCATCTCTGATTACATAAGCTACTGCTTTAACTTGCTAAAGAACTGTGGTTACCCCATGAAAAAGCAAAGCAGCAGTTATGTAGTGACATGTATCATCTCCGTGTGTTGTGGAATTCTTTTAAGAGCTGAGATTTCCAGATGGAATGTCTGTGCTCCATTTATACACAATTACCACTAGATGTAAATAAAATCATTATTTCTCTTATACACTGAGTGATCAATGGAGAATATCTCACGCTGTAACCGTCCCAGGGCTGAAATATTGCAAGGCATTGGGAAAGATATAAAGATATTTGTCCCTAGGAGAAAATATTTCAAGCTAGTGTGAAAATGGTCTTGATTCTTTAATGAACAGAAATAGCCAGAATATGAGCTCTAAATCTCACTGGAATACTATCTTTTCCCACAATACCTGCAGTATGAAAGTCCAGTCAAACATTACCATCTGCTTGTTGTATGAATTATCTTCCCAGACATGGTGAAGAGCTAACCGTTTCCCAAATAGGCATCTTATGCTATAGGCATCAGCTCACAGGAAAGGAACTTCCTTTTGGAGACCTGCTGTGGATGTCCAGCATGGCTTTGCTGACCAGTGCTGCCAGCAAATGTCTGTGTTGTTGGCAGCAGAACTGAGAACACAGGAGGATAAAAGGCACGTCCAGTGCTCCATACTGCAGAGCTGAGTAGCTGCTCTTGAAGGGATACACCCACTGGGTCTGAACAAGCAAATAGATGGGGAGACAAGAACAGCTCTTCCCCAATGCGGTACACTTTTGAGTGCAGCTATAACTTAAAACCTGATTTGCACCAAATAAAGGAACTCAGCTTCAACGACAGCTTTATGGCCAAACTGTTCAGGTGATCACTGATTTTATGGATTAGGGAAAGCAGTGTCCCTTAAAAAGACACCATCAGAGCAATTTCCATACATTTTCCTCTTGCAGTTTTCTTTCAGCTGCTGGGAAAGTTGAAACTGAAAGCTGTTTTCTAAATATATGCTACATACAGATGGAGTCTAGGTTTGTGGAATAACACTTAGACAAGTGCTAAAAAAATGAAGCTAGTGTCTATCTTTTCAGTTTGGGATAAGAGAATTCTTTGAAAAGTGGTTTTTACAATAGTAACAACACCGTTTAATGCACACATTATACATAACATCACATCAGTCCTACCTATGGGAGAAAGTGGTGGTGATAAAATTCCTTTTTGAGCCACAGATTTGTTTTCTGAAACATTAAGTCACTTGCTTCGGCATTTCTGTTCCATAAATTTGCTGATGAGGAAACAGTTGTTTCTACTTTGAATAGCCATTCAATCTAGCAGTGGTTCACAGGCAGAGGAAAATACATGGTTTGATCAAGTAAACCAGTACAATGGGGAATAATAAAACATTTCTGCAATAGGAAAAATCCTTTCAGATGTAAACTGAAATGGATTTGACACCATGAGCCAAAAGATCATTCCCAGGATCTTTTCTCAACCTGAAATTGAAGAATCTATATTTATCAGGGGGTTGAAAGGCTTCTAGTTAGAAAAAGTGATCCACAGTGAGAACAAGAGAGAGTGCCAAACTTATTCCAAGGTATCAGTTTTTGATAATGCTAAGTGCAGTATGAGAGAGTGAAAGAATGACTTATGGTGTGACTACGACTGTAAATACCATTTATCATAGTGTCACAGAGATCTGTTGGTTTTTTTTTTTGACTTTCATTTCAAAACTTTGGTTCATGCCTAGTGAGGATGTAATGAGAATTACATGAAGTCAATTTAAGTGAAATATTAGACTAGATTTACAAGAGTACTTGGCTGCCTCCAGATGCAAAACAGCAGCTTTGTAAATCTGCTGTGTATCTACATCAGTCAGACTTAACTCCTTAGCTCCAAATGGAGCTTGTGAACAAAACCATGTAATGTCTGCTTGAAAACTTTGTTTCTTAAGGTACCTTAATGCATCTGCTCTACTCAGTTGCTCTCAAAGTATCATTTCTGATGGCTACTGATAGAAAATGAGGCCTGAATTACATTTTTTGAGGAAAAGAAATTCCTTTTTTCATCTGTAATAATAGTATGTCCAACATGCAAAGCCTGAATGCCCTGTTGCCACACAAGAGCACTCTTTCATTACTTTAACAGAAAACTGCAAAAAGTCACTTCACTATGTAAACTCTTCAACATAACATAAGATGTGCTGTATTAAGTCTGCCTCTGTGAAACAAGACTAGTTTCACATATGCAATTTAAATGATTTGGGAGATGATTCAATAAATGAATTTCAACAATGCCTTTTGGTTGACTGGAGTGCCTATTGATTAGTGATGAAACTGAGGGAATACAAAAAATGAGACTCTATTTTGCATGAAAACGACACTATTCCTGCTCCATTGAACTTACTTGTACAATAGTATTCAGTTAGTGAATGGAAGGAAAATACAACTTTATTTATAACATTTTCCCAGTTTCAGCATCTTCCCTTACTTTATATTTATGGAATATAAATGTGTGATGTGTGGCAAAAGCCAGAGAAATTCTCTCTTTCTCCACTGGAGAAGTGGACAACCAGCCTTGATTATGGAATCTTTTGAAGTGCTGTGTACTACCTGAAGCCAATGTACTGTACTTAGTGCACCTACAGAGTCTGGTGAGCTGTGAAAAAATCTTGTATTTTCTTCAGGATAAATTCACTGCTTTCCTGAGCTATGTCCCTGATGTTACCGGTAAGAGACCAGGGATTTCCTAATACGTATTGACTCCCATTTTCAAAAAAGTTTTAAGGTGATTTTCTTCTCACTCCTAAACTTCTTGTGTTTGTCCCACTGGGAAAACCTGCAGTCTGATTTTTTTGGTGGGACTTTAGCTTTTTATGGGGAAGTTAAAGTCCTGTTTATGGTTATACCAACAACAGCTAAGTGGCATGCATGTCTTGGGGTACATATATCACCTAAATGTAAATATCTAACAGGTGCTTAAATTAGGAAATTAGTCTCCTTAGCCTTCCTAATTTAGAAACATGTAAGTCAAAATCCTGCTCTGAATCACTTTCTGACTAAGCCTCTCTGTCCTCTCTGGTTACATGTGAAAACTACGGAGAGCAGCTTCCTGTCAAAGGCACCAAATCTACGTGCCAAAAATCAGCCAAGTGGACCTTCCCTCCATCCAGCCATGTGTTTCCTGGGTGAATATGCACATATGTGTGAGAAAGAAAGAAAGTGTTGGCCTGCTCGAAGCAGTGATTGAGATCCTGTGTCTGGGACGCTCACTCTTCATTTACCTGTTGCGAGAAACAGGATTTTGCTGACTGCTCAGTATAACCAAATGAAGGCCCTTCAAAAACAGCCGTGGGCAGCTTGAGGACCTCCCGCAGAAACATGTCGTATCTGCCATAAACCATCACTCCACTGGAGTCGGAAATCATTGAGAAAATATCTGAGGAGGGAAGAAACAAGAAAAGGACACAGCAGTTTCAGTGAGAGCTACAGATTTGCTCTGAATGCAGTATCATCTGATTTGAACCAGAAGCCCTAAACAACATGTTTTGCTTATGGAAACCATTATTACTGCATCTTGAATTCCAACCTCTTTCAACAGAAAACAAAGAGAATTATTTGCATATAAAAAATAGCTGATTTTAATACTAAAATATTCCTGACTTTTTTTTCTTTCTGTGTGGTCATTTTTTTAAGCAAAGGCTGATGTATGGCATGAGGCAGTAATTTAATCAGATAAGAAGGCTCTGATTTGACAAGATACGCAACATCAGCTTTTTGCCTACTGCCAGCTTGCCATGTCAAGTCAAAATCTTGACAATGAGTTCATTAAATCACTTATTATTGTTTTGGACACACAAAGCACTGAAGGTCTTGCAAATTCATTACTTTTCACTCTTCTACTTTTTTTTATGTATAAAAATACCACACTTTTATTATTGCAGAGATGCATGTTTCTAAGGCTTTACTTTTCTGCTTGTTTAAAATTACCCTGTGCTTAGCAGGAGATCACTGACTAAGGAACATTTATTGTTTTTCAGGCTGTCGTGTCAGTTGCTTCATTTCCAGGAACCTGGACAGGAAATTCTGACAACAGGACTCTGGGACTGCTGACCCAAAAAATCATCACTGTACCCCAGCCTTCCACTGAATGGATCCTGCTCCTATTCCTAAAGCAGCTTAAGGAATAAACAGTACTCAATTTATAGCAGTGCTCAATTTATAATTTATAACTTGAGTTCAGTCTATATTTGAGATTCTAGATAGAAATAATATATTAAAAAATGGCACCAAATCTGGAAGACTAAATCAGCATGTGGGATTTCTACTTGTCTACTCTAATCAACACCAATTTGCAAACTCTGTTTTCTTGGGCTGAGGTAGAAGGCCCAGAGGAAACTGAAGGGTTTTTTTGGTCCAAAAGTCCAGACCTGAGCTCCAGACATCATATCACTAAATAGAAAGTCTTCCACTACACCTACAAGTGAACTATGCCTTTGCAATTGGAAAACTGGGAATAAATCATGTGGCATGAGAATCTGTTCACCAAAATAGATGGCATAAGAATGTGCCCTGTGGGAAGAAATATAAATAGTCCATAAATATGTAATACTTCAAGGTGTGAAATGAGAGAGATTGTTATTAAAAAATAATCAGAAGAAATTGCTGAATGATGCTTCATGCTGTTGAGGCTCTCAACCTGTACTCTGAATTCAATAATCCCAAAGGAAAAAAACAGAATCCACCACTGAAGCTCAATATATGCAATTTGGCTTTAAAAATATGAAGTTCAGTGAGAAGTTCAACCAAACATTTAGTGGGATTTATCTGGAGAAATATATAGTGCAAATCCCAAACCCAGCCATGAAACTCTAACTTATCCTAATTCCCTTGTACTGTTATTTCTCCAAAAATAACAGATTTTTAACAGATAAAAAAATGTAACCCAAAAGACTTACATCTTAATTTGTCCATGATTTTTCCTCCACAAAGAGTTGCCAAGGCCATTTTGACAGCAAAAACGGAAATTTTACCATGTCCTTCCCTGTTCAAAAGTAGAAAGTAGCCATAATTTACATGTCCATTTTATAATATGAGCCTCCATCGATTTAAAATGCATATCACTGACATCACTTATTGTAATGCACAATATATGTGGATCCACATACAAAGAAATAAGACCTTTAAAAGGGAAATTTGTTTTGTGAGAACACACATCAGTACACTGTTCTGTAAAGATCTCAGGGCAGATTTATTATGTATATAAAGCTTAGTATTACACTGTTTGCTATCCTCATTCTTTCTCTACATATCCATATACATGTAAGGTAGACAAGAACTGTATACTGAGATCTGTACAACAAAGCATGCTATGTGCTTCACCGCTACGTTCATTAAGTCACTCAGACTTTAGAAAGTGAGCCAGTTCCCTAAGCTTGACTAGCTAACAATCTTTAAAGTTCAGTGAATTGGATTTAGTTCTACATCAGTGTAACCCATAATTCTAAATATTAATTCTAATTATCCTTTATACTCATTTAATATTCTGCTTTTTGTCAGAAAATCAACTGGAAATACAGGTAAAAAGTAATAAATTCACCACTTCAGTATTTAAGAAAGAAATCTTTACTATGTTCTTTAATGCTGACTTTTGTGCACATTTTCTTTTTCATTACATTGAGTTCCCTTTGACTGGTTTCATAAGCTTAAAATCCCAGCAGAGTAACTTCCAGACTTCTGTATTTCCATCCTTTGTTGACTGGATTCTGATTTGTGTAAACCAGGACTTAGCACAGCTATGGCTGAACATGCAGTCATTTTGTGTGCTACCCTTTAGACCTTTAGGAATTTTTCTACACAGTTTCATCATGAGGTTTCCACCCACCTTTAAAGAGTTGTTATACTTAAAAAAAGAAATGCTAAGTGGAAGCAATGGTATTATTAAGAAGCAATGGAAGGTTCAGAGGAAAAAATAAAGCCCATGTGGAAGTGCTTCAGATTTATTTTTCCCAGGAGGTTTAGTTACATTTACTAATAGGCTTATAATCTTGAATGGCAGACACATATCAACTTGGCTTCAGCTTTCCAGCCCAGAGCCATCGGCTTTTCCCATACTCACACGATTATAGAACAGAGAAACAGAAAAGGAAAAGATTTCATTTATCTCTTCAATCTCTCCATTTGAGTTGATCAGTTTTGACACTGTACTTTGTATCGGTCATTTGTATTCATAAAAGCATCACTAGAGCCAGCATAAATTCAATTTGCCCTCCAAATATGTGTGGTGTGTGTGTATGTGTGTGTGTGCATACATATACACACATGCATATATAAATGAACAGACAGGATAATGGGGCCTAAGACTCGCCAATGTCATTTGGATCCAGAAGGGCCCTAAGCTACGTCTAAGCACTACAGATGCCCTTGACTGGCAGCACTGGGGCCTCACAGTATTTGCCACGCAAAAGCAAATGCTGAAGCAGTGGCTCACGGCAGCATGAAGTGCTCTACAGAAGTCAGTGCTCCCTGAAAGAAGCTTTAGGCTGGCTCACGCAAACAGATATGAATTTTACTAGTGGAAATAGGAGAGGACAGAAAGTATTTTGACTTTATAGAGCACCTCTCTTACTGAGGTTACTCTTCAGAATCCTACAGAAAAGCACTAGGAGCATAAATGATGTCAAAAGCAAACCTTGAAGCTGATGTGCACTTAGCAACAATACAGGATGGAGTACTTAAGAAAGGCAATGATGGCCAGGGCTTAAGGTTATCTCCTTCTGCTTGGGGAAAAAAGGGCAGAAAATAATACGTGCTGTTAGACACCAGACACAGAGCAGAAGGTTTCTTCTTCTAATGCATATCTGCAGAGAGAGACAGCCTGTCCGCAGAGCAAGGAAACCCCACAGACTGCCTGACAAAATCCACAGATCATACAAGGCTAAGTCCAGCTCCAGGGCCTGAATTTGCCTTTTGGGTCACCAAGGAGAGCGGTACCAAATGGATGACACTGTCATTTGTCAGGATCTCTAGCAATACTCATACTGAGACAGCCATATGTTGGGGAAAGCTATAAGGAAATAACTTCATATCTTTAGAAGTAGCAAATGAGTCCCATGAAATAGAGAAAATATGATTTTTCTCATTAACTAGGCATGAAGTGATGCTCCCTCAATACTGTAAAGTATCTTATCCAAAAGTAATATAATTTCTTTGGTTACTGGTGGGCCTCCTATTACCTGCCCTAAACAGGGTAGTCAATTCTGAAATGTCAGATGCTGCAATTACAAATTCTCGTTTTCACAAACATGTTTCAGAGAAAAAAAATTATTGAAACCAAGCAAAGTTTTTTCATGTAGGAGAGCAAAATGCATAAAGATCAAACCTCTGAAATGCATTTATTTTCCTGGACTTCCTTTGTAAAAGCTAGCTGGCCTCTGTGGCTTTCGACGACTAGCAAAGGTGGAGAAAAGAGGGAACTAAACAATTCACTGCTCTGAATAGATGGATGAGCAAGAAGTTATACTTCCAAAACAGATACCAAACATCTTTGTGTATTGAAATCAGTACTATTCAAATGTGCATTTGATTAAACATGGGCATGACTATTTCCTCTTTCCTATGTAGAAGTCAAGCCCCCCCAGCCAAACTGGGTCTGTTTCACAGCCCAGAGCCCACAATTCCATTCACAGGACAGGTATGTCAAAGAACAGAAAAAAATCAGCTATTTTCTTATCAGTAAAAACATTGCAGAGGGAATAGTTGGAGATGATCTAGCACAGAATATTTCACAGTCTGTTAAAGAGAATCTTTTAGGGAATGACTCAGTTGAATAAGGCTGGCATTCCACCTAGCTGCCTAGGCTTCGATACCAGCCTGGGACAAATGTTTCAGAGAGGTTTGAACTTGTCAACTTTTTATAGTACCTGGCATGCCAGTGAAGGAAATGTGTTATTATTTCATAAATCCACTTAATCACCCTAGGCCTTGAACCAAAAGCTACTGCCCAATTTTAACATGTGGTTAAAAACAGAGATCAGACAAGCTTCTCTCCAGAATTTTTAAGTCTGAACACCTCATTCTGCTCATTAGTTTTGGTCTGTTGGGGTCATCTACCACACGATGCTGACTCTCACACACTAATGACAAATTGGTCAGAGAAGTATCTGTGAATTTTGAATTTTTTGACTTGCAGTTTTATAAGGTTGCACCCCAGTTTACTTTTAGTAGCATGAAGGAACATCACACGCAGTGTCATGTGAAATTTTGTACACTATAATTTTCCCCCACTTTTCCTCCCTTCAGGGTTGAGCAGCAGAGAAATATAATTATCTGTAGGCTTAATGAATCCCCAACACCATGAAAAGATCTTAAAAAAAATGGCATGTAAGCTCAGCACAGGCAGTGGCCAAGTTGGCACACATGCCATAGCAGTGCACTGTGGTTCCTTTTACGTTTTTCTAGCCAAGTTTTAGCTCCTGAAAAGACATCTGTATTGCAGGCCTAAGGAAACAGTCCTTGCCAGAGGGCAGAGAAACCTGCCAGGTTTTCAGTGGGCTAGAAACAAAGGAAGAAGCTCTGTTTAAAGCTTGGAGGATCTTCAGCTAGCACAACACACACAGAGGAACATATATAATAACTAGAACTAAAAAAATGAGACAGTTGTAGGCTTATTTAAAATGTGAAATAACTTGTCTCTTTGGTTCTTTCATATATGTTGAGTTGCAGACACAGCACAGCAGGAGCAGCCCTGCATGGCCACAAACATCAAACCTATCCATGATCACTTAGAACAGCCTTCTCATTTACTCTGAAGAGCTATTTGGTCTTGGTCTACTGTTTTGATCTTAAAAAGATGTTCTGGGTATTTTAGGGCTTGGGGGTTTTTTCCATTGTTGTCTGTATTCATAGCATCAAATGTGATCATATAAACATTCATTAATCAACATGAAAAATAATTCCTCAGTAGTCATCTAGAAAATTCGAGTAGCATCTCTGCAAGCCAACTCTTTCCTTAAAACACAAGGCTAAGAAACCAATGAGTGAACTCAGATCAAAGAAAACAGGTTTAAGAATGGCTCTTGTTATTTCAATATGATTCATGCACCTAATAAACCACCTTTTTTCATCAAAGAAGACTGCAGATGACTTAATTTAACTTTCCAGTTTCTATAAACAGGGGGAGAGTGAGAACACTTCATCCTGCCTCACAGCTCCACCTCTGTTCTTTCTGTATCATAGAAATATTAAACAGCTTGGGTTGGAACACCTTAGAGAACATCTAGTTCCAACCCTCTTGTCGCAGACAGGAACACCTTACAGTAGACCAGGCTGCTCAGAGCCACATCCAGCCTGGCCTTGAACACTTCCAGGGATGGGGCATTCACAGCCTCTCTGGACAACCTGTTCCAGTATCTAACCATCCTCATAGTGTAGCATTTCTTCCTGATATCCTAGTCTCTTAGGTCTAAACCTACTCTCTTCTAGTTTGAAGACATTCCCTCTTGTCCTATCACTACATGACCTTCTAAAAAATCTCTCCATCTTTCTTGTAGACTCCTTTCAGGTAGTGGAAGTCTGCAAATAGGTCACCTTGAAGTTTTCTCTTCTCCAGGCTGAACAAACCCAACTCTCTCAGCTTGTCTTCACAGGATAGGTGCTCCATCCCTCTGATCAACTTGGTGGCCCTCCTCTGAATTTGTTCCAACAGGTCTATGTCTATCCTTCCTGTGCTGGGGACCCCAGAGCTGGATGCAGTACACAAAGTGGTGTCTCAGGAGAGAGGAGTAGAGGGCCAGAATCACCTCCCTTGACCTTCTGGCCACGTTGCTTTTGATGAAGCCCAGGGTATCTGGGCTGTGAGCACACATTACCAGCTTGTGTTCAGCCTCTCATCCACCAGCACCCCCAAGTCCTTCTCCTCTGGGCTGCTCTTGATCTGTTCATCCCCCAAGCTGTATTGATACAGGGGGTTGCCCTGACCCAGGTGCAGCACCCTGCACTTGGTCTTGAGATTCCCATGGGTCCACTTCTCCAGCCTTCTGATGGCTGGATCCATTCCTCTGGATGACATGCAAAGCATTGCTTCTCTCTGAGCATGACACCACAAGAAAAGACCCTGCTCCTCCTTCCAACAACTTGTAGCCTTCAGCAGAAAATGACATTTCTGCTGCACTAGAGGGACAGGAGCAACACGGGAAGCAGAGACATCAGCTCTGGTTAGATCACAGCATCCCTTCAGGATGTAGAGCTACCTCCCTCATTCTGTTTCCAAGAAAGCAGGAAATCTGGACCACCAGTGGTTGCTGTAAAGTTAGGTATGCAGGTATCACCAGAAATGCCAAGGCATCAGAAAGAATTCAAGAAGTTTATTTAGAAGGCCAGAACATGACCAACTTAAGAAATACCTAACAGCAAGGTTTACGCACCGGGCCCCAGGGAGAAAAAGGCAAGTTCCCACCCTCTCAGGGACTCTTCATCCTCTCTGTTTTACCCCTGCCTTCCCAAGGCCTCTGTACGTGTCTATTAGGGCTATTTCTCTCCGGCATAGGAGAGAGAGAGAGATAACACAGTTCTTTCTGCAAACCCCTCTGGACTGCAGAAGCGGAAAAAAAATCTAACCCTCATGAAAAGGCACTTTGCAGGCTTCCCAAGGGAAAACAACAATTTCTAGCTTTCCCGTTACAAATTCTTCCGAAAGCAAACTATCCGTACAATTGCTAAACCAACATCCAACCCAAAACTTCAATAATATGAACCATACTAAAGTGTAGGGCACATTTTGAGGAACAGATGCTTAACTGGTATGTTTATACTTGTGACAGTATAGACAGATGTTTAAACTCCCATTACAGTATAGGGAGACCTAGATGACACATATATACATGAAGCCTGAACTTAGATATCTCAGACTGCACTTGAGCCTGATCCCAGATGTTTGGTGTATTTAAAATGGGGTGACAGGCAGCTAGTCCCTATCTTTGACCCCAGAGCTGGAAGCCTCTTCCTAGGGGTTCCTTGGGCATCTATGCCCTTCAGGGAAGTGTATCCTATGCTTCACTCAGAGGCAGTAAGACAGTCTGAATTGCTGCTTGACAAATGGAGTGAGGGTCACAGCCTCCTCACCCCTGTGAGGGCCTGATTGGAGCCCATAAACAGGTCATGAACCACAGCACAGGGGATTTTTTCAGGGAAAGCAAAACCTTACCCCTTTAAGAAAATTCTCTGATTCCCTGCAGGGGATTAAATTCCTCTCCTCCATTTTGCTGCAAGCAACCATGTTGTCTAGCTGAGATTTTTACCCCTTTACAGCGGGCTACAAAACAAACACATTATCACAGGCCTTGCTTCCACAGTCCTGGGTCTTACCCTGTGTTCACTAGCCAGGAAGCAGTCTGCTTATGGCATGCAGCAATGAATACATCTGGCCATTTTCAGCATCTCTTAGTATTCTTGTCACAGCCGCAATGGTAGGAATTAAAATGCCTGTTCCTTCTTTTATTGCCCTTGAGGGGAAAAAAATATTCCTGAAGGCTATGGTTTCAGAATGTATTGCCTTCTTTTCTTCCCCTCAGAGGGGGCAGAGGAGAGGTTGAGTGCAGCCTTCTCATGTGGAACATGTACTTTTTCTCCCTGTTGCCATGGTGACTGAGCCACCGGCTGGTCTGGCACCAAAAGGTGCTCAATGACACCCAGTATCAGGGCATCAAGTGAGAGGACTGGAAAGAGGAAGAGGGGCAGCATCCTTACTTTAATGTGCCATGGCCAGTGTTTTCTGCGGGTGAATTTTCAAAATATAAGCCATAAAACAACAACAGGTCATCAGCATCTGTCAGACTTAACCACTGTTCTCCAATAATTCAGTTTTGAGGACTACAAATATTGCAGTATGGGTTGCCAACTATCTATTCAGAAACTGTAATAGGTATATGGAGCATACTAGCTAAGTGCCTCGCTCTATCTCAAACTTCCTCTTTGTGTAACATGAATCCCATGCAGCAATAAACAACATGAATTTCATCACCTCCAGGTCTTTAGTCCTATTTCTGTCCTGGTCTCAAAATCATGCTGCACTGGCGTGAGCCAGGAAAAAAAAATTGCTTACAGCTGCAAGAACTTGCAGGGAAATGAGCTCTTTCAAAATAATGAGCTATTAACCCATGGCACTGCTGCAGAGGCATTGCAGTGGTGTCAGCCACTGGTGTGTCAATAAATAACAAGGAAAATTAGAAGTGCATGTAAATTTGTTTCTGTAGATAATTCTTCTTTGATATAAACTGGAACAAGTCTGAGTAGCTGGATGAAAACACAGTTGTGCTGAATTTGGCTCGACAGAAAGGAAAGCAGAGGTCCTTAATTTAGGTTGTCTCCCTAGTAAGCACTATTCACATGCTTATTATTTGGGTCAGAATTGAGCTTGTTCAATTGTTTTCCAAAGATATTTTCCGAGCAAGTAAAATCCTTTCACCAGCTGGGAGAGGAGAGAAGAAAGGCAGACTTACGGATCAAAGGCCGCTAGCAAGAAGTTGAGCAGTAAGCTGATGGACTGCTCCACGTTGATCTGGTGGGTCGTTGGCATCCGTTTGTTGAGCTGGTAGAAGATAGTTGAAATCACAGCCTCCAGGCGGGCCACGTTCAGTTCGATGTTAGGGTCCAGGTTGTTCAGTGCGTTCTCCCGCAAGGCTTCTATCACATTCCAGATGTCCACCAGGTGCACTAAGGGACAGGACAGAAAGACTCAGCCGGGACATGTACTCCTCCCACAGGGTGGGGAGTAACACAACCATGCACAACATGCTCCATGAAAACTTAAACAAATTAATTTATTTTCCATCACTGGAATTTGGTGGAGGAATGAGCAAATAGAATTCACATGTGTTAATAAGCAAGCAATATATTGACATTACTAGTTGTAATGTGTACAACCTCAGCTCAGGAAATCATTCCTCATTGTATAAAGTATTCAAGTAAAAGTCTATACTATACACAAATCACTGGAAGGTAAACATATGCTAATTGTCTTTTTGAACCATGCCTTTATGAATCCCCATTCAGAAATTACTCTTAGATATTAATTTGCATAGCAGATGGGCTTTTCAGAAGATCCTACGAATACTAAGTGCTTATCACATATTGATATTTTGAAAATTCTTTTCAGCTATTTGTATGGAAAGCAAAATATTTTACAGAAACAGAATTGCAATTGAGTCAGGGTAGACTAGACACATTTAAACAAATAACATGTAATGATGTGATCCCAAAATCATATCTTGTGTCTTCAAATATATTTGCCAAATGATTTGTTAAATCTCTCTCTTTAAAGTCTCAATCTAAGCTGAATTTGATGGGAGCTGTTTTTACCTACAAGGACAGTTTAAAGGACAATTTCTGCTCACCCTCTGTATTTTACCCAAACAGAAATCTTGTTTGCATAGCACTGTTATTGTGGCAGTATGATTGGCTTGCCGCAGATTGGCATTTCCAGCAGTGGAGAACCTTGCCAAAAGTAAAAAAAACCCCTACATTCATTCAAAAATTGGATTTACTTCAAACCTGAACTCAAAGATTCATCCCTTTTTTTTATCTTAAGTATTACCTACTGTCCTACTAAAGTGTCAGTAAGAAACAAATCATGAGGTTCAGGGTGAAAATTCTCTTTTTTTCAGCAGAGAAGCTACTGCATAGTTCTCATTACCCAGCATAGCGATATGTCTTATGATGTATCAAGAACCATCTGCATGTGGAAGGAGATCCATTTCTTTTCTGGATAGAGAAATGTAATTCTAACCCTCATTACATTTTCACGTGATTGGTTTGCAGGTGCTGTCTGAGACTGCAATATAACATGATGGTCTGATGGCAGGGAAATGTCAGCTGATAGTAGATAGATAATGAAATCAGATACAGTCATTTTACTTAGTCTAGAATTTTGCCTTATGATTGGGTTTCCCTTCTTTTGTCTTGGGAAAAAATAACCTCTTAACCCCTTAACCCTGCCAGTGCAGGTGTAAGCCCAAAGAGGAAGACACACCATATAGATGAGTGGTAACAGCAGCAGCAACTACTGTAGAGACTAGACCAAGCATTTTGCCACTTCTTCTTGCTGTTTCCTAGCAAATAACTGGGAAAACCTGAAAGATGCAGTTCCATTGTGACACCTAAATATTTATTTTATCTTTGTATTAAAAGGAAACTTTTATAGGCAACCTTGTAGGCTGACAGGTTGCCTTCAGTGTGTCATCCTGAATTAAGCTGGGTGGGTGGAGTATACAACCTCTCTGAACTCTTCCTTTTTGTTTTCTACCTGCTGGAAGAGCATCTTCCCCATAAAAAATCTGGCATATGTCTCAGATCCTTTTAATGCAGTCATTCCCGTTCCCACTTAATCAGTTTCCACTGTCAAGTTGCCAGAGAGGTCATGTGGGCAAATGGGAGGTGAATGATCTCCAGAAGAGAGCCTGCACATAATAACTGACCCTTTCTGGGCAGCTTCTCCACATGGTTCAGAGGCCAGACACGGCAGAGAACGGAGGAAGTCACCAGAAAGCAGGCCATCATCTGGTCCAGGTGACAAGGGTTGAGGAGCATCCCACCACTGTAAGGTAGTCAAGGAAAACCCAAGAAATACAGAGCAACATGCCAGAAGATGCAGCAACAGGCCGGACCATGTGTGTGTATTTCGTGGCCTTATCAAGAGGCAGGCAGGAAGCAGAAGACGAAGTGTGATGTTTCCCTCGAGGTGTAGCTGTCACTGGCCACGAGGGCTGATCCTGGTGATTCAGACCAAGCAGATGAAGGACAAGAAGGTTCCACCAGCAGTTTCACCGGGGTATGTGTGTAAACTGTCAAACCCAGGGAGGGCGTGGAGACATCTCCAGACTCCTCTCTGCAAACATTCCAAACCCACCTGGATGTGTTTGTGTGTCACCTGCTCTAGGTGACCCTGCCTTGGCAGGGGGTTGTACTGGATGATCTCCAGAGGTCCATTACAACCCTAATGATTCTGTGAAACCTGAACTATTGCTACATTAACAAGATAACATTGTGAGAAATGATCAGGCATAACAAATAGCAAAAAGAAGAGTAATGCCACATGCAAATGGCTCACCTTGACTTCAGACTACACTGAGAAACAGTGCAAACAGGGGTGCTAGCACTGCTGACCAAGGCAGAAATTACTAGGTTAACTTTATCATAAATACTGAATAAGGATGTAAAATCAGCAACATTGGAGCTGGCGGGAAAAGTATAAACAGGGACAGGCCATTAATCTGCGAGTATAAGAGCAGGGTAGCAGAAAAATCATGGGAGTGGAAAAGGGGATATTAAAGGCTAACAGATCATGTCATCAGAGCTGTTGGGATACCTTTCAGGCAGTCCCTGCATCTGATGCGTGGAGGAACTGTTTTGACCATACATGTTTACTTCTGCAGCCATTGGAAACTGCGATGGTTTCCCTAGCATCCCTAAAAAGACATTCAGGGAGGGTGAACCAGAACATCCAGACTCCCTAACAGT